>JBBPCZ010000001.1:15088086-15104467 GCA_037974445.1 Brycinus macrolepidotus
GTACACAAATGTGTGCATTATTCTGCAGAAAAAAAGCAAATAAATAAATAAAATAAAATAAAATGAAATAAAATAAATAAATAAACAGAAGAGAGAAGGCGGAAACAGAACAGGTCAGGCTTCAGGCCTTTTCAAATCAGGTCTGGACTTTGCTCTGGTCCACGCCAGCACTCACCATCTGTGACCTCTAGTTGGGCTTTGGCCAGGATGCTGCCGGCCACGGTCAGTGCCTGGCAGATGTAGTAGCCGGCGTCTGCTCGCTGCACACCCGTGATGGTCAGATCTCCGCTGGGCGACACTGAGAAGCGGCTGTTGGGCTGCTGTGGCTGGTTGGGAAACAGCAGGTTCTACACAAACAAACAAGGAGGATAAGAACAGAGTGGTTGAGCTGAGACCATCATACTGACTGAGGCTGAATTCTACACAGTGGCCCTCTGCAGCGAGTGTGTTAAGATGTATAAGATATAAGATATAAGATATATGTATATCAGCTGTTTCAAATATTTGGAAACAACTGACTGAATGTGTTTTTAATCATCTTGATCTAAAGACCTATAATAAATAGAAATAGTAAAGGTGATGGATATCCATTACTCCTGATTCCATTTTATTTATTTATGTATACCGGTGCCGAACTCTAGTTCTGGAGGGCCAGTGTCCGGCATAGTTTGGTAGTTCCCCACCTCAAACACACTCACTGAACCTGGCAAGTAACGGGTGAGTTGAACCAGGTGTGTTTGAGCAGGGAAATCACCAAACTGTGCTGGACACCAGCTGTCCAGGATCGTAGGTGGACACACCTGCTTTATATAAATGTGAAAATACTGGCTGCTCTTTACACTGTGTAAACATTTCATGATATATGCCCATATGAAATAGTCCAAAATAATGCAAATATATTTTGCTACATTAATGTACATTAACATTTTCTTGGCTTCTTTTTGCCTCCCCAATAGATCATTTTTTACAGTCAACAAGTGCTCGGCACATCTTCAACTGCATAAAAAAGGCACGTGAGAGTGCAAGGGAAACTTTTAATAATCTAAAATAAAAGATCATTTTTAATAGTTCTGTTCATTACTAATTACTTCTTTGATTCTTGCCACATTTATTTGTCATTTCACATTTAATATGCACTGTACTGTTATTTTACTGTTCTACTAAATAGTACAAGCACAAAAAATCCTGAGTAGGTGTGTCCAATCTTTAAATGACTGTAAATGCCACCATCTGTGTAAACTACCTACTTAATGTTAAAGTTAAGCACCACGGACAGCACCAGCCATATTCTTGCTCACACCTTCTTTTATAGCCCTTGCAGTTCTAGCTAGGTAAATGTGTGGTACAAGGTAACAAATTCCAAGACCATTGAACTAAATTACACTAAAACGCTCAACAGGGTGTAGATATTAAGAGGGTAAGTGTATGGTTCAAATTAAAAAAGTGTTCTGTAATTATTTTGAGTGAAACGATAGCAGGCAACCAGACAGTCGCACTAAATTATACAGAAAAAACCAGCAGGTTCTAGATATTAAGTATGTAAAAGACACATCTGATATCTGGATAATTATTAGCTTTAATGTGACAGTGAGTACAAACAGAAAATTCACTGGTAAGGTGGTAAGGACCCTGTAATACCACAGTTAGAATCATTACTTTCTTTTAACAGCCCAGATTCAGTTTCATTTCTAGGTTATACGCACGAACATACTATATAAAACTAATTTGTAGCACCTTTTTAACTCATAATTTGATTTTAACCCATAATCTGATTTACTTTCCTGCTTAAATGAGTAACATTACAGTGAATTTGCTGTTAGTTTGTATGCACTCAAGGTCAGTGATTCCACAATATGCTGCTCCCACACTGCTCCATGCTCACCCATCCCCACTGGGTGTTAGCGCTAACCCCGGATAAACACTGTCTCAATGACCGCAATAATTTCTGCGCCCTGCATTGTTTACAAACTGGCAGCTTGGCTTCAAATGAGGTCTGTGGGTGAGCTTATTCACGGGGCGAGCGCCGAGGTGATTCATTGCTAATTCAGATCCGCTCATCAGTTTAGAGCGTTTGGTAATTAACGGGGATAACGAGCGCGCTTTGTTAATGGCCGCCAGAGAGCGGGCCGACCCTGAGCCCTCACCTCTACCTAACGCTCCGCATCCCTCAGCCCAGCCCACCCTGCCTCTGAGCCGTTTTTTCATATTTTCTTTCTTTTCCTGAATACTCGAAGCTGACAGAAGAGGATGACATTAGCCGGATTCAATTACACCTAATGACTTTAATGCGGCAAATTATTGTGTGTGTGCATGTGTGTATGTGTGTTTTTGTGTTAATTAGCCTTTCCAACCATGGGCACATGATAGATGTCCACTCCATTATCCTCAAGTGTGACTGAAAGGCTTCTCTCTGGCACAAATGACTTAATTACTGCTTTAAAAAAATACTATCATGTCTTATTTAAGTAATAAACACACACACATGCAATAAGCTACAGGCTTAAAAACCAGAGAGAGAGGGATTCTGCATGTTGAAGTTAATTTAGAGACAGGACAGTCATTTCAACATTGCTATGTTTCATTACAATCCTATCATTGTAATCTGTGTGTGGGTATGTGTGAGTAAGTAGAATCTCCTCTTTGGAATATGCTACTATACTCTTCACGTAAGAGGCACTTACAGTAAGTGAGCTCAGGCCCAGGCTGCAAGGGTAAGAGCCATTTTTCTAAGTGCAGGAACATAGGGGCATTGCTAGGTGTGTACGTGCTGAACAAGTGGGATTGGGTGAACGAGGGTGGTTCAATAAGCCACTTTTGGTATGTCCACAAAGCAGGGGATGGTATAACAGCTGACACTGTTACTAAAGTATAGGCTGGTTGGATAGTGACGAATGGGCTTGTGATGACGAGTATGCCAAAAATTAGCAGAGATAAAACATACAAACCCCGAGTCTGTTGAATTTCAGTGGTGAAAATGAATGTACAGTAGTCTTTGATCAACCCCCACTGTGCAGTCAGCTGCAGCATGAGGTAGTTTGGTGTGGTTTCAATATGAACAGCTGGCCTCTTGGGGGTACCATGCTTGACTTGTTTCTGCTTCCTCCAGCAGTGTCTGCGGTTCTGCCACCCCCTTCAGTCAGCTTAACCAGAAGACACCAGGGTCTCGGAGTTTGGACCGGGCACCAAATAAAGGCTCGGTACTGATGCATGAACGAGTCTTAATATTTAATAAATCTATGGTCATAGATTAGTACACTTAGTAATTTAAGTAATTAGTAATTAAGTAATTTTGGAGAATTTCTGTTCATCCAAGCTGCAAAGGGCAGCTGCTGTGCTCAAATGAGAAAAACAATGGAGATGCATGTTTTTATTCGGATAGAGTGGATTTGCTAAATATGGTTCTTTTTTTAAAAAAAATGAAGGGACATGCTAGATTACTTTGTCATATATTTTGACATCTGTCATTGATTTCAATGAGAACAAAGTCTTGAAGGACAACAGATGCCAACGTATGGCAATGAGCAAAATTATGCTCAACAGAAAGTTTGAGTGTAACTTCTGGCTGAACATGTCCTGATATAAGCAAGTGTTAGCCAATAGCAGATGGTCTGGGGCTGGGCTTCAGTTAGTCACGTTGATGTTGAGCAAGATGAAGGAGAAACTAATTGCTGCTGTCAGCTCACATCCAGAGCTGTACGATCCAACTCTCACAGTGAGCTCAGGCTTTTCAACTTCCGTCTGTGAGAAAGAGCAACAACGTCCACCAGCTTTCGTATTTGAACTAGCGTCTTGCTCACATAACTTCCAGTCATGTGGTCTCCGCCCGCAAACAGCCTATAAAATCTAGCACCTCACATAAGTGCAGCTTTCTGATAGACACCAAAACATCCTTTTGAATTTGGCCTTGTTCATTAATTACACGGTACAAAATGACTGTTGCTATTAACCCTTAGAACACAAGTGGCACGGATCCATGCTGGCAACGCAACAAATGGTAAATTGTCATCATATGGCAAAACAACTCCTTATATGGAGTTTTGTGCTGATGCTCAAAGTGTCAGACGTCATACTGAGCTTTGTTTGGTGTTCCTGTGTCATGTAGAATCAAAGTTGTTATTTAAAAAACATGTAGTAATAATGACCTCTACTGGGGTTTTAAAAATGGCGTCACACACAAATGCCCATAAGGAACAAAAGCGTCTAAATTTCTTTTAATTCAGGTATTTTAGGAAACAAATGGAAAAAACATAAAATCTTTGAACCTGGGAGAACTTTCAGGATAGTTTCCGCCCACAAGTGGGTGGGGAAAATCTGCAGAGGGAGGGGGTCCAGAGAGCAGCCGAGTGAAAGAGCAGCAAATGGTGAACGTGTAGGAGAGCAAGCACCGGTTTTAGACTGTTTCACATCGTTTTCATATGAAGAAATCAGATTTTACTAATACACTTTGAGTATAGGGAGAATGGAAGTCTGGACCTTGTCTGTAAATGTCATCAACCTTACCTGACTCCCTTCTTTCTGCCAGAACACCGCAGGCTGAGGGTTCCCTTTGGTCTCACAGGGGAAGGTGGCCGTGCGCCCCTGAGCCACGATCTGGTCCCGCGGCCGGATCACAAACTGCGGCGGCGCTGGTTCAGAGAAGCAAACACACAGTACAGGTTAGGAAGCCATAACGACACTAACTCAAAGCAGCAGAAACAGACAGAGGAACTCTGAGCATCAACAGGATCGGTTCCATCGCAGCAGACAACACACGGGTTTCCATGCAGCATCCCACTGTCACCTGCACTCCGCCTCTTTTCTGTTTGCTTTGCACAGGACAAACAGCGAGGGCTGGGACATCGCCACGGCAACCACGAGGAGCCATTCATCCAAATGGGGCAGGGGGAGAAGGAGAGTGGGGTTTGGATGAATGACGGACAGTGCCCAGACACGGCAGCAGCACTGCTCTAACAGACCGGCAAGGGGGTTAGTCACTACACTCAATACACACAGAGCAGGAGAGAGCGCCCAGGGCACTGCAGGGCACCACGCATCATGCCTTGATCCACTGACTGGGTGTGTGAAAACTGCTTTCTGCGATGCATACTGTTCTCCCTTTGCCTTCTAACAACCTATAATAAATTCTGTAGGAGGAAAAGACAGCCATCCACTGAGCAATGGGTGATCTAGGGATAAGAATGGAGAACTAAAGCCAAAAACTTCTCATGAACTCATGAACCTAAGAAGCTATCTTAGAAGTAAATAATCCAATGATTAATTGAATCTAAATGTGGGTTAGACAGAGATTCATGCAACTGAATGTTCGTTAACTACTAATACCATAGATCTGATTAAATCCATGGTGTGGCAAACAACCACTGAAAAATGCTGTGCCAGATTAAATCTTATAAATCTTTTAAAGATAAAATTCAGTGAACTTTACAAAGTTTTTTTCAATCCAGCACCCACAGTCACATTCAATATCTTAAACATCCTGGACCAATGACATGTGATTTTGATTTTATATGTAAATATGTAAAAATATGTAAATAATAAATAAGGTACACATTCTGTACAGGGAACACACTTCAATGTTTCATAAACAAACATTAAGATTTTTTTTAATGAATGTAGACTATTTTATGCTTTTTAGCAGTCTTTTAATTCTGAGATTACAAGAAAAGAGCAAACTTAAGCAAAAACTCTTCAACATTGTTTTGATGCATGAAGTCCTTATGTTTGTTTTACTAGCTCTTCTTATAAATTCAGGCCATGTTCTATCATGACAGATTCATCTTGATGCTGCTGGCTTTCTCAGCAAAACAGCAAAAATCCAATCTAACCTAAAGACTCTCCATCACCACAACGTTCAACTCCTACCGAGTAAATTCACTCAGATCCACCATCCTCTCATCAGCCTCTGGAAATCAAACTTCCCCTAAGAATCTCTTTCAGTCACACTAACAAGAAGGTCATGGTGTCATTTCCTTAAGAAAGTTTAATTCCCTGAAGAAACGGCAGTGGGAGTCATTGTGGAGATAAAGTATTATTGCTCGACTATCACACTCCCTGGAAGATTTGCAGCTTGTTGGCTTCAAGGTTACCACAAAGTTCTTACTTCTGAACATGAATTAGTCTGTAGCTGTGCACCATGAAATATACTTTTGGCTCCAACGGTAATTCTGTCTTCCTCCTCCAATCAAAAAGCAATAACTCAAAATGGAAAAAGTACACACCGGAGCGTAAGAATAAATCAGGACTGAAGGTCAAAACACCTCAATTTTTAAGATCTATAGATTTTGCCATGTAAGTGCTACCAACTCCCTTTTTGCTGTAGAGCAGGCTTCATCATCATAGCTGTAAGGACTACATTGTCCATAATGCCCTGCTAAACCCACTGCTTAGGTGTTTGAGGGAAACTCCTTATATTATCCAAACAATTTGTACCTATGTTTTATGTTTTACACTCCTAAAATCAAAGATGGCAGTCCATATTTTTTCTCCATCGAAACTTGCACCACACAAGCATAGAGCAAAAATGTGGACCGTCCGAGGGGCCCTGAGATTCTGTTTAAGAAAAGTTCTAAAGAAAAGTTCAAGAAAAGTTCTCCACAAAATGTAAAGGTTCCCATTAAAAACATCAAATAAAAGTTTCTTTAGAACCAAGATGAGAGCCCCCAAATCTAAAAATATACCCAGGGGTTCCATCACCAGTAATACTGGTTATATTTCAACTGACATGTCTTGAGTAGTGCCACATCACCCCCACCTGATTTTTATTTCTAAACCAATAAACCAATATCCCCACTCTCTGATTATGCTAATTGTTCACTAACTTAGAAATTATATCTCTATCATTGGCACACAACCTGACTATATCAGGGCACACAACATTTTGTTTTTTGTGTGTCAAGTTTATTTTTTGGACTTGAGTATATTTGATGATTTAAACTTGCAGTTAGCCAGTTCCTTAAGCACTGAAAATATTCACAGTATGCTCAGAAAAGCATAAAAACCTATTGTGAGAAAGTTTATCATAACAATAAAATAATCATCATATTGCCCTCCTCAAATTCACCTGCTTATTCTAACCAATAGCTATAATCGAATGTCTAATGTCTAATATTTGATCATTTGGACTGTGGAGGTCCATGGGACTTTTCTGACCACTGAAAAGGGCCCCCAGCTGAAACAAAAAACAAGAATAAAAACCCTTCAGCACTGCTTTAATGTATTAAGTCCTTATGTTTGTTTTACTATAACTTCTTGCAAATTTAGGTTATGTTCCGTCATGACAGATTCATTTTGATTCTGCTGCCTTTCTCAGCAAAACTCAGCAAAATTCCGACCTAACCTAAAGACTCTCCGTCACCACAACGGCTGAAAAAACTTGAGAACCCCTGCTTTAACAGACGGACCAGTAATTAACAGACGTGGGCCAGCTTTACCCAGCGCCGTCCACAGTTTAAAGCACAAAAATGGGACCAAGGAACAACACTGACTCTTCATCTTCATTTCTAAAGGGGCTTTTTTTCTCCGTCATCGCAGCTGTTAACAGTCAAAGGAGGCGGCGGCTGGTGCAGCAGACTGTCTGATTTATGGAGCCGATTTTGTCTTTGTGCGGCTGTACTCGTCTGAGTGTAACACACTGAAGGGAGTTACAGATGGCAGTAGATTTACAAGGCCCCAGTCTGGCCCTGCGCTACTGAAAGCACTTCAGTGAGTTTGGGTCAATGACAAAGGCTTTAAATCACACTTTGGCTCGTCCTGCCCCCCGCTTCTCCACAGCGCTGTGGCACAGACGCAGCAGGAAGATGCCAGTCACTCAGAATGTTTGATTAAGCACTTGGAAACTGATCTCCATTACTGGATGGGTCTTAAAATGTGCTGGCTCTGTTTTTAAGGAAAGACTACCCCCCCACACTTTCCTGTATACACACAGACACAGGGTGCCTTTGATTCAGGATCCCTAATGACTGCAAGTAGGCTTGTTGCACCCTAAGAGAAGAATAGCTGATCAAGTCTCCATATTTAATTCATGTTGGCTAACATCTGCCCAGCACAAAGCACACTTCTGAGTGCATTAAGCAAACAAGAGCTGCACACAGGGACAACTGAAACTCACACACACTTATACGCATGCTGCATTACAGAAAGACAGCAGTCTAAGAGGAAGCTTGAAGGAATACTCCACTGTTTTCCAGCCTAATCAGTCGCAGGTGCAGAGTAGGGCCAATTACCATGGACAATCATTTCAACTGTTTTTCTGTACCAGTCGCTTATAATAGAAGTGAATGGGCAGGTGCTGAAGCAAGTGTATTTTGATATGAGTCAGCTACCCACTGGCTTCTATTATAAGTGTGTTTGCAGTCAACAGGTTTATCTGTTCCCAATTTGACAGATAAACGCATAAAAAAAATCACTGTGCGTGGTAATCGAATGGACCACAATGTGGATAAAAGACCCTGTTCACACTATCTAACAATTCCTAGAAATGCAATTCTTGCTCTTTGCTCAAACAGGCCATTACCATGTTAGACATGTAACTACTTCTTGCTCCCTTCTACAGATGAACAGTGTTACTCAGTAAAAGATAAAAGACCCTTCAGCACTGAAGGTCAAATACAATTTATGTCTAAGATCTATAGATTTTGCCATATATGTGCTACCAGCTCTCTGTTTGCTGAGAGCAGGCTTCATCATTATAGCTGTAAGGGCCAAAATTCTTTGAAACTCATTGTATTATCCAAACTATTTGTACCTCTGTTTTACACTCCTAAAATTAAAGGTCTCAAAAAGGGGCTCTTTGGACTGATGCCACAGATCAATACTTCTTAGCTCTGATCTTGGAGTGTCACCGTCTTGCATGTCCTCAGACCGGTCCTTGGGAAGCCCCCCGCCCCAATAGGCCATATTTTTTCTCCATCCCAACTCGCAACACACAAGTATAGAGCAAAAATGTGGACTGTTTGAGTGGCCCTGAGGATCTACATTTAGGACAGGATAGAGACGAAGTGGGAAAATGCTGGAGTATTACACTAAAAGACCCCTTTCCACAGTTTATCATGTTCACACAGTCGAACAATTCTCAGAAATGCAAATCTCGCTCTTTACTCAAACAGGCCATAATCATTATAGACATGTATCTACTTCTTGCTCTCTTCTACAGATGGACAGTGCTACTCAGATAGAGATAAAAGACCCTCAAGCATGAATAGTCATTCCAAGCTCTAATGAACAGCGTGATTAAAACAGAGTCAGGATCAAGTGTTGGTTAGTAGCTCATTAGCAGGTTAGTAAGGTGAGGAGATGTTCTTGAACTGTTATCCAAGTTCAGGACTAGCAGGGACACTAGAGCAGAACCAGAAAGCAGCGCCTTCAGCTGCTACAGAGCTCAGGAAGCAATGTGTATGTGTGTGTGTGTGTGTGTGTGTGTGTGTGTGTGTGTGTGTGTGTGTGTGTGTGTGGGAACACATTTTTAAAGAGAAAAGCAGAAGAAGTTCATGCAATGGAGTATCTAGAGTGATGGGTACTTACCCACAGGGCGAGCTGAAGACACGACAACGGTGGAGTGTACCAAATAAACAAAAAAAACCACACAAAACAACATAAGTGGACAAAAACCACAAGAAGGAAGACAAAAAAAGAAAGAGAATGGAGGGGAAAATAAATAAGAACAAAAAAAACCAAAGTTAGAATGAACAATGGCAATGTCGTGTCGGGATCCACAATTGCAGCACAGAATTGGCACCAAACACAAGCTTCAATAGCAAGGATGTGGAAGAGGCACGAGTTCTACTAGGCATTTTGTCTGAGAGGGGCTTGTATTAGTCTAAAAACTGATAGTAATTAACTGAAACACACTGCATATTACGATTAGTGCTGGATATTGTCTTCTGGAATGAAATATTTGGTGATATATTTGGAAAATATCATTTTGCTGAACGTAATCAATAATTGCCAGCTGTAATTTTGCATTAAAACAGTAATTATTTATTGTGCATTATGATAACATTTGTTTACATGGTGTTGGAGAATTAGGGTCTAAATCTTATTTCCTGACAGACATTCATATCGCTTCATGTCATTAAAATATGACGTGAGTCAGAAGTGGAATTCGGAGCCTCTTCACTGTCCTGCAACTGAATCTACTGCACTGGTATAAATACACACAGCTTTAAAGGAGGGCAGAGGCCCACAGTGTACATTACTGAGGGGAGTGGCAGGGAGAAAGAGAATGGTCAGACAGACAGATGGATGAAGAGAGAGAAAATGAGAGAGGAGAGCAAATGGAGGGAGAGAACGGTAGATAGAGAAAGAAGAAGTAAAAAAGAGAAAAGAGCAAGGTAGGCATAAAGAAGCAAACTTCAGAGCAAGAAAGAGACAGAGCAAGAGAGAGAGAGAGAGAGAGGGGATGAAATAAAAGGATGCAAAGTATGAGAGGACTAAAGAGACAAAAAAGAGAGAATGAGAAATGGGATAAGAAAAGAGAAGAGCAAAAAAGGAGACTGACAAAGATGCACAGTTAAGAGACTAGAGAGAGAGAGGGAGAATGAGAGAGAGAGAGAGTAAAAAAGAAGAGCAAGAGAGTAAAAGAAAGAGGGGGAGAAAGAGAGACCGGCACGGAGAAGCACAGTTGATATTTAATGCAGCAGTACAGTGAAGGCGGCTGCCATATTGACATTAGGAGTTCTCCCTCACTCTCTCTATTCTGGCTAATGCACCTCCACCCTTTAGCCCCTCCACGCAGGCCATTCCAGTTTAGCTCCACAGAGTACGACGCACTGCGTATAAATCCCCCATTCAAAAGGCCTGAAAATTGAAGTCGACCCCACAGGTTGCTGTGCCTCCCTTCCGGACCCTTCCAAACCCCTTTAACGTTCTATATAGAACACCTACGCAGCTTGATTTAATGTGAGGAGAAGGGAGGGGGTAGATTAAGGCAAAATGTTTTTATTAACCTTGCGCGGCACTGCTGTGCATGGCAGGGTCGGTCTGCACCAGTAAACTGTGAAATGGCCTCGCTGGTCTGGCCCAGAGAGCCACGGTGGGTTAGTGGAGATATTGTGTTTGTGTGTTTATGTGTGTGTGAGTGTGTGCAGTCAGGGATGGGGAAGTGAGGTGGCTTCTATTCCAGGGATATTAATAATAAAACGGATTCATAGACAAGACAGGATCCTCCCCAACCCCCAGTAACCACTTCAGGGCTTCATTTATGGACATGTCAGAGACACTCTAGCTCAGTTTAGAGGGGTTTTCATGTGTTTGAGTGAAGGCTGGGTCTAAGGGAATGTAAACTGAAGGAAATAAACATTGAAAGGCTGAAATATGCAGTCTAGGTGTGCTGCACGCCTAAATATTAGGGTCATCAACCAGATTTCAATTGGGGAAAACAGTGTAACAAATGTAAATTGTTGCCTTATTATTGATAGTGCTACCTTTTGAATAAACCTCATATATTATACCTCCTTGCTGTAAAGCCAGGTATGCAACAATACTTATACCTTCAGGTTTAATTCTGAGGTCAAGAGTTAATCTGACTCACTACTTAAAAATGTCTCTACAGAGCTCTTAATAGAACTTCATCAATGCTGGATGCACCGACTCCCTTACCAAATAAGCCCCAGAAATAAACAGGCAACTTCAGAAAATAAGTCATTTTAGCAGGGGTGTGCACAATGCACTAGTCTTGTCTTCCTTGGCCCACTTTCACTGGTAGGATGAATCCAGATGTCTAGGTTGTATCATTAAAAGTATTTTCTATGGAAGATGACATCTGAAAGACCACTGGGAGTGAGTGAGGGGGGTACCTACTTTTAAATTTTGATAGCAGTTTAAAGCAGTTTGCACATTTGATTGACAGGTAGGCAGGGGTGGGGCTACAGCTACAAATTTGGAGAGGAAAAAGAAATTGCTTCTCAAAAAAAAACAAAAAAACAAAAAAACACTAAAGTGTGCTAATGCAATCAAAGCTATGTGACAGGGAAAATACAACTGGGAGACCGACTGACTAACTAAAACTAACTAAAACTAACGCCACATACAGCACACCATGCTATGAACACATTCCAGTAAACCTATAAGCCTATAAATAAACAGAGAGGGACGAAAATCTTCAGGGTGGTCATGACTGGTTGGGACGGTGGTGCATTGTTGGGTGATTTTTAGCAAATCCAAATATCGGGGTGTATGTTGAAGCAGATCTGACTTACCTCTGACTGTGAGTGAAGCTGAAGCTTCCACCTTCCCCACGCGGTTCTCCGCCACACAGGTGAATGATCCCTCATCGCCCGCTGAAGCCTTCTTAATCCGCAACACATAATCATCCTTATCGTACCTAATATCATACCTGCAACACACAGTCAGGGCAAGCAAGGGTTTAGCATGTTACTTGGATTAATAGTTCAGCCATTTGAATCTAAATCACAGGATTCCAGTTAATTAAATGACAGAATGAAGTCTTTGAAGCTGCATAATATGCTGATGATTCCAGTGTAAAGCAAATGGTACATGTTCTACATGCTAAGGGTGTTGGTTCTTTTTTATGCTGGTGCACTGTATCACAAAAGGGTCAACGTGAAGCTTCATTCAACATCATCAAGTGACAATGTGTTGAAACAAGGCTCTCTTTTTTAACCCGGTTGAGAAGATGGTAGATCAATTATTCAGCAATGACACACTGCTGAGAAGGAGAAGGCTTTCAGCTGGAACCCAATGCTTTCAATATTTATGAGGCATCTGCTGTGGCTGGTATGAGTGTGTGTGTGTGTCAGAATAAGGTATATTCTTAATATAAAACAACATTCAAGCTTGACTTACCCCTTTAACTGCAAGAATATCATACAGCTTTAAATCTTTATACATATCTCCTATAAATTCCTTGAAACTAATATGCAAATAGGCCATTAGGAACTAAAATGTGAGCCCACTAATCTCTATCCGCCACATTTGTGACGTACAGTTTATTACCATTGACAGTGATATTGATAATCTGATTATCATTTCCATGTACTTGAAATCTATTGGCTTGAAACACATTTATAATAGATGTCAATGGGCAGACACTGAAATTATAAGGAAATTGTTATCAATAATACAGTACAGATGCAGCAGGAGGAGATTAGGTTGAAAACAAGCTGGCATACTCACTTCTGAGTTCACAATAAACAAACAAACAAAAAGTCACACCCTATCTCAGGCAGGCTCTTCAGTAGGTTCAGAAGGACAATTCCAGAGCCTTCTCAGGGGAAAATATGGTGGAACCAGAGGCAGAATGGCCACAGAGAGCCAAGCAATTAGGGGCCGACTATAGAGAATAGCCTGAAACTGTCCAGTCCAGCAACATTCAGTTCCACACTGACAGGCCTGATCTACCCCAACATTGCGGCCTACTGACAGTTAAAGGTGATATCCCTGCATGTGTGTGTGTGTGTGTGTGTGTGTGAGGAGGAAAGTGGGCTTAAAAAGTTGGCAGGTCTTGTATGTTGGTCTCCTGTGTTGCAGGAGACTATAATTGGTAGCTCATGTGGATGTGCATGTATGTGTGTGTGTGTGTGTGTGTGTGTGTGTGCGTCTGGCAGCATTTGTCTGACAGCTAGACAACACCCTGTCTGCAGTCTGCCATTCAAAACACAGCATTACAGGCAGGGCAGAGGGAGTACCTAAAGCACCTGAAGACAACTTCCATGTTTATAGGTTTCATAGGTTATAAACATAAACAACAACAACAACAACAACAACAACACAGCATGCCAAAACAACAACGAAGAGATGGTTCCGAAAATGCTTGGCCATTTTCTTATCGTAAAACACGGCGGACTAATTTGCCTCCGTCAGCTCGGGCGGAGTGTTTTAGAGGAGTAATCTGAGGCCGGGGCTGTGTTAGCAGCTTTAAGGTAGCTGGTGGGAGGGTGGATGGGCAGAACTATTAAAAGTGTAATTAGAGAGAGAGAAGAGGGAGAGAGAAAAACACGTCCCTACAGAGGCCAGAACAGACAACAGCAATCAAAGTGTCAGGTGCAGTGTAGCGGCCCGCCACTACCAGCCACACAAGTTCATGAATCTTTCTCTCTCTCTCTTTCTTAGTGTATCTCTCTCTCGTCGTCTCCTTTTACTCAGTGCTCACCTGCTGAACTCTTAGGATTTGTTTACACATAACAGTGTTAAAAAAAAGGTGAAGTGCTTCTGAGACCGAAGGTCGAAAGTGTACAGCCAATGGTGGCATGCAGCCATGTAAACAACAACAACAATAATAATAATAACACCACAAAGAACAACACAATGCTGTCAACAATCGTAAGCTAATTTGGAAAGGTATGACTTAAGAAAGTCTTTAAACGAGATGAGAGATGAGGAGTTTCTAATGTCACTAGGAAGGGAGTTCCAGAGGTAGGGGGCATCAAAGGCCCAGTCACCCCAAGCGTGGTATTTGGTTGTTTTAGGAGGGTAAGGCAGATTGGAATAAATGTTGCCCTGATAGCATTATAACCCACGTGTGTGGTACTGAGATTTAAGATTAAGTACAAGTGTGGTACTGAGATTAAGTACAATATGTGCCCCTGAATCTGCCCGTAAGACACAAAACCACATACTGATGTTTCTAAATGTGCATTTTTGTTAATATTTGAATTAGTTCAAATGTCCAGTATGTTCAATATGAAATCATACTGAATATGTTCAATATGTTCATTAAACAATCACCGTCCGTTTTACTCCATCCCTGTGGCCAACAGTAAAAGTTGGCAAAATTGAACTCTTGCCAGTGGCAGAATTTGCCGTCTACCACCAGCTTATAAAAGCAGCATTGTTTTAATTACATTTCAATTAAATTACATTCATTGTTTAACTATGCAATTACTTCTATGATAGCAAAACACAGTCGAAACTGTAATAATGAAACCAATTATGAAATCACATAATTACATTGAAATAATACTCTTACGTAAACCAAATGTAGCACAAAATAACACTGCAGTCCTCTAAGGGTTAAATGATTTCAGTATAGTATCTCATTCATTTGGGCACATTCTTTAAGTCTGACATGCTGGGTTGACCTTTTATAACAGGAACTTTGAACAACACCTAAAACAATTAAGGGACTTTTCATGACTGTACACTTAGGCGCTTACCTCTCACCGGCCTTGTGTATGAAATAAAGCTTTTATTGTAAGAGTGATGGCGGAGGAAGAATGAGAAAGCATATTTGTGGACAGGGCTGCAGATAAAATAAACACAGTGATGGATCGGGTGTCCTTACTGTCAGAGCCTAAGGCAAAGTCGGAAACACAGCGAAGGCCTGATGACAGTGTAATTACACACACAACGCAGCAGAACCAGTATACACACGTAGACTCTCACACACACCCCCCGCTCACACGCGCACACACAATAGCCTTGTGCATATCATTACACCCAGATTACAATCGGCATGAAAGGCTGATGCACTTTACTAATTTACTGCTTAATCAAGACATAAAATTGGAAATGTGTAATTATGAGTAGTTCAAAAGAGTAAATACATATTTAGTTTAATCAACGAAGTATACACTGATTTAGAATAGCTCATCAGTACGCTGTATTTGGAACATCTCATCTTTTTAGAACTATATTGTCCTTCAAATAAAAAAAAGGAGACTGTTTTGGATGGAAAGTGGCACAAGTCATTTTTTGTCTTTGTTTGACAAAAACAAACAAACACACAAACAAACATCAAAAACTCCAGGCTTGAGTTTTACCCAGTGCCGAATTAAACTGAACTTATACACACTTAGTGGGCATTCATTCAACACTGGAGACTTTGAAGAACATTATATCTATATATCCATGTTAAAAATAAGGTTCTGAGCCAAGAGGCTGCGGAATAGATCTATACATGCTCTGCCCACAAATGTGTTCTTTCATATCTACTGTTGCTAGACTTCACAGAACAATGGAAAACATTCATCTTTGATAAATTTAGCTTGATTGCACATCAAAAACGAAACTTAACTACCCCACCTATGTGACCTTTCCTATGCATAAAAATATTCTGTATTAATAACACAGTGTAAGTATGTATTTCTACTAAAATTCAATTTGTTGTTAAAATTTCATTGACCTAAATGAGACTTTGCCAACATATGCGCACCCTAGCAATAGACACAATGAGAGAATCTTGTTGGTTGAGCATGGTTGGTGAATTCTGAGATGGGCTAAGCTTATTATTACATACAGGTGGTTACCAGGAATGCTGGTGTTAACATGTTAATAATGTTAATAATGCCTTAACACAAATTATTAACTGCACCTTTTTTTAATGCCATAGCACATTTTTCTACTTTGACTTTTAAGATAAGATAAGATAAGATAAGATAAGATAAGATAAGATAATCCTTTATTAGTCCCACAAGTGGGAAATTGCTTT
>JBBPCZ010000001.1:15105977-15118183 GCA_037974445.1 Brycinus macrolepidotus
ATACTGTGTGTATATATATATATATATATATATATATATATATATATATATAATCAACATAAAGGGATGCTCATATTTTTGAATAAGACTGTACATATTCTCTCTATACTGGAACAGTGGCATGACCAGCATGTGCAACTTGAAAATATAAGGAGAGCTGAGGCAAAAATCTGTATGCATGTATGTGTGTGTGCGCGCATGTGTGTGCATGAAATTGCGTAACCTGAAGGTCGGTTGTTTTCCTTGACTGTCTGTCGAACACAGTTTCTTTGATGTCAGACATTTAGATAAGCAGAGAGAGAGAGAGAGAGACAGTGAGAAAAAGAGAGAGATTAAAAGTGAAGCTCCCACATGCAGGCAACAAAGGGAGCCGAGAATGTCAAAATTAAAATGGTCTTCCGCTTAAAAATAAATAAATAAATAAATAAAATAATGATAAAACACATGTTTTGCCTCGTCTAGGTCTCATGGTAATTACGAGCAGAGTGATTATGATTAATTCAATATTCGATTGTCATTGTTTCCTACCCCAAACCTAATTAACTTCTTAATGTGCTTCACAAAAACAAGAAAGAAAAAGTGTGCCGGCTTCGTTAATGTCAGACTCAGTAAATGCAGCCTCCATTCTAATAATGAGGATTCTAGCTGATAGCAGAAGAATTCAGATGAATGTAATTATTTCACTGATTTACCACAACTGGCTGGAAGTACAATACAAGCAAAACAGTTTTGACAATCGAGGTCTAGCAAAAGTGCACAACGTAAGTGCGAGTTCTACTTATTACATAATATAAGCCAAAATAAAAGCCTAATTGCGCAGTTAATGAAGTGCAGTAATGGGCTGAAGGACACATAAGGTGTTCACCTGAACGGGAACTAATATGGTGCGCTGGTGTATTGCTGAACGTTTTTAGCATTATTCCTTTGAAAAGAGTTAAGGTGTGCTACTTAGGAATCTAACACTAATGTTTTAGCATATATACTGGCCTTCTCAGGAGGATAGTTTTTGCTCATATTTTCGCATTCGCCAGTGAATAAAAAGCTTCAGATGATTCTACACATGATCGTGTGTAACTGTGCACATTTATTTTATTGTGGGAGTATGGAACAGCTTGCTGTATTATTTATAATTTATAAAAAAAAATACGTTTTATTTATTAATAACTAATGTTACACTAAAATAAGCAGAATAATGCCCATAGCAGTTGCTTAAAAACAGAGTTTGAAGCAGACAGCAAACAAAAAGCCATGATAACTAGAATCTACAACCTGTCTGCTTTGGTATCTTTTGTCTGAGAGCAAACACACATACACACACACACACACACACACACACACACACACACAGATACAGCTGCAGTGGCCATGGGCTGAACGCTGCTGACAGTGGCTGGTACTGAGTCCAAGTCCAATAACCACAGATATGAGTCAGGGCTTATCTACTGTGTGTTTGAATCAGAAGGAAACACACTGTGGACAGCACCCAACAAACTCACGCAGCTTCCACTGATCCGGCCAGCGAGCAAGGCTCAACATAACACGCTCTCCTCCTTTAACCCTTAAGCACTATTCAGACAGGATAATATCATTTTCACCACCATTTCTCAGTGATTTTAGTCTTGTCCAATTGCACCATGTCAGTCAGCACTCAAGAAAAGAAACATTCAGGCACCTTTTACCCTCTGTAACATGAGCGTTATATTAATCATAATGTGGATCGGCATGTCAGAAAAATGCATGCAATTTTTTGGAAAAGGAGTTTTCTTAAGTATAGGGGCACTCAAAGTAGCCTTTACGTGTGTTCTCTGTGGCTCAAGGCAAGCTGACACTTACTGTCCTGCCTCAGGTGTATGACTGCGCACTAAAACATTTAACATGGCAGAAAATAAGTTTGATCCAATGTGGTGATGTTCATCATCAACTGCAAACTCCTGTTCTAATGCCGATGGAAATACTAATGGAAAATAATTCAATGTTCAACATGTTTTCTGCTCTTTTCCTGAGTGAAGACTGAGCAGCTACTACCATCTCAATGCCAAGATTTCTTATTCTGAGTAAATGCGTTATAAACATTACAGAGGCCCTACGGCAAAATTACACCACCTAACCTCCCTATGGAAACTAATCCTGTCTGTAGGGTACTTAAAAAAGTCATAGTTACTGCTGGCAATAATAAAAGAATGGTGTCATTTTAAATTCACTATTTCTCATTCATAGCTCTTTAAAACTAGCGGAGAAATTCAGAAATTCTGTTACGAATTTGAAATGTTCGGTTTGTAGAAGCTGTGTTTTATTACAGCAATGAATTTGATTGGGAAGGTATTGTTGAGTGAAAGGAAACACCATCATTTACATGCTGCATGTTTTTGTCAGTGCTTGGTGTCAAAACAAATGGAACCCGTTCATACAGAACGCAAATGTAAATGTAATTCAGTATGTACAATATACTGAATATACCAGACCTCTAAGGGTTAAGTTACAAGTATACAGGTCTCCTTCTTTCTTCTTTGCTAGGGTTTCATACATAATCCTATTCATTTGCTTTATACTGATGTCTTGATCATGTGAGAACTTCACTGAGGTGTCCTTAGCCTTTCCTGGTGGATGCTAAAGAACAGAAAGGGTTTTAGAGTAGCTTAAGGGAGAGCTTAGTCTAAAGGCATTCTTCATCTCTCTCTGTACGGCTAAGTCCGGGTTTGAATGAAGAAGCCTCAGGCCACAGGAAATACCTGAATCCCCTCAGTCTGTGCCAAAAGCTCACCTGCGCAGCCTCACCTGTGGCTCTATACGGCTCTGTCTCTACAGATACGCCTAAGCTCATTGTCCTAGCCTTAGGAACCCAGCTCACAGCAAAGACATCACAGAGAATGGGGCCCAGAGCTCAGAGGGAATGAGCAGATGATACCATGACAGAGGTCATTGACTCCTGAACTGCTTGTCTGTGGGCTCACACTTCAGTGCTCCACTCTCATAGTAGTTTCCACTTACATAGTAGTTTTACAGGGACCAAATAATTCACAGTAACAATTCAAGGAGGAACTTTGTATACAGAAGTGACATATAGATAAAAAAAAAAACTATCCAGCAAGGTGTATTTTGCATTTTTGTTTTTTTGGCCAAGAAATTACAGTTATAAGATAAGGATCATAATCAATTCTAACATTCAAAAATGGAAATAGTTCAATCAACCTTCAGACTGATGATGATCATGATTCATTTATATATTTTCTACACCCATAGTAGTTACTAAATAGTTAATAATGTTAAATAATAGGCCTTAAAATTAATAACTGAATAATAAACCCAGGGATTTGTGTTATTCTCTGTAGGCAGTGGTATAGCTCCCGAAGCGGACAAAGTGTTATGTTGTGTAATATGTGGTCTGCTATGAAGAAAAGTGGGAAGACCACCTTTAAAGACTACAAGCTGTGTTACTTTGTAGATGTCTCTTATCTGTTCTTACCTTCCACGGGGGATGTCCACGTCATCCTTCCTCCAGCGGATGGATGGCTGGGGGTCTCCCTGCACCTGACAACGAAACTCCACGGCTTCCTCCTCCAGGACCACCTGGTTTATGGGCCTCCGCAGGAACGTGGGCCGTTCTGAAGAAAAAAAGAGAAATGTTAATGCGAGGTCAACCATTACTCAACTCCAGTGACTTGGTAATGTATCATACACTCAGAACTCTGAAACGCTTTTGTTTGTTGGTGATAAGTCTGAGCAGGTCCTATTTGACTTGACATGAGCAAAGAGCAAAGGATATGATATTCATGACACATAAGGTTACTCAGTGGGAAACTATGTGGGAATGATTAGCTGAAACTTATATTACAGATAAAGCACTTATCATGTACAGACACAGTAGTCATTACAGTCTAAATATTACATTGATGGATTTGGCCTGAGCTTGCCTTTTAATCTTTTCAACTGCAAAGCCCTGTATGTTGGCCTACACTTAGTTCTCATAAATATCCACCAATCAGCCATAACATTCAAACCGCTGACCGGTGAAGTGAACAACATTGATTATCTTGTTACAGTGGTACCTGTGAAGAGGTGGGATATGGTAGGCAACAAGTGAACAGTCAGTACAGGAGCAGTAAAAATGGGTTTGACAAGGGCCAAATTGTGATGACTAGTTGACATACTCAGGGCATCTCCAAAATAGCAGGTCTTGTGGGGTGTTCCTGATATACAGTGGTTAATACCTGCCAAAAGTGGTCCAAGGAACGACGACTGCTGAACCAGTGACAGGGTCAAGGGTGCCCAAAGCTCAGTGATACTTGTTGGGAGTAAAGGCTAGCTGGTAGAGGCAGTGTGATTCTCTGGGCAATGTTCTGCTGGGAAACCTTGGGTCATAGCATTCATGTGGATTTTACTCTGACACCACTGTAACATTCTTCTTGTCTTTTTCCACAGTTTTCTTGTTTCTTTCTTTCCCTTGGCCATGTGAATCTGTTGTTGTTTTGGTCTTAGCCCTGCCTTAGCACTGCCCCCTTGTTATCCTGTTCACCTGTGTCTTGTTCTTGTCTCCTCCCCTGTCCAGGTGTGTTCTTATTCCCTAGTTGGTAAATATACCTTTGTGTTACAGTCTGTCTTTGTCCGTTTTATGTGTTAATGCACTGTTGTTCTCGGTTTGTTTTTGCTTGGTATTTGTTCTTTGCGTTACTGCCCTGTTGTTAGTTGGTTTGTTTTTGCTTGGTGTATGTTTGTGTTAATGCCCTGGTGTTACTCAGTTTGTTTTTGCTTGTTTTTTGTTCTTTGTGTTTTTGCCCCCAGTGTTACTTGGTTTGTTTATTTTTGTTCAGTATTTGGTTAGGATTCTGTGTTTTGCCCCAGTGCTTTGTGGCTCACTTTTGCTCTATGTTTTTGCCTCTGTATTTTGTCTCTGTGTTTAGCTACTGTTTTGCCCATGTTTTTGCCTGGGTTTTGTCCGGTTTATCTCAGTTTATCCCTGCATCTTGTTTTCCTTTCCTGTTAATAAACTCTGTGTTTGTGCTCCTTGTCAACGTTTCTACACATCACAACCACCTGCCTAAACATTGTTGCAGACCAAGTGCACTCCTTCATAGTAATGGTATTCCCTAAATGGCAGTGTCCTCTTTCAGCAGGATAATGCATCCTTCCACACTGCAAAAAGAGTTCAGGGTGTTTACTAGACCTCCAAATTCCGCAGATCTCAATCCGATCAAGCATCTGTGGGATGCGCTGGACAAACTAGTCCCCATCTTGCAACTTACAGGACATAAGGGATCTGCCACTAATGTCTACGTGCAGATACCACAGCACACCTTCAGAGGTCTTGTGGAGTCCATGTCTCGACAGGTCAGAGACGTTTTGACACCACAACAGGGATCTACACAGGTGGTTTTAATGTTATGGCTGATCGGTGTATAAGTTACAAATAACTCTCAAAGTGTTACTAGCAGTTACTGACTAATAATTCTTAAAATTAATAACTGTATTAAAAGCTTGGAGTTTTAGGGTTTAATTATGATATGATTCCGAATGTTACAAAAAGACTGACACTAGAGGTCTGCTACGGAGCCTGACAAGATATAGGGTTTCAAGCTGGGTTTGGGCCAATTTTTATTGTGCAACATAAGCCCTCAGTGCCCCCTGGATGATGAGACGAGCGTGCTCTGGGGGTGGAAAGATCGCTGCGGATTTTTCTCCCTCCTTGTTATGTTCAAATTGTGTCAACCAGGGAGGCTAAAGTTGATCATAGGAGGGTAGATGTTGTTCTCTGTCAGGTACGCCAAGCAATGCCACAAAAGTATACCATCCACCTGTTATAGTGTGCAGGCATGTTTGAGTTCAGGTTGGGTTTATGACTGTGAAAGTTCTGGTTTTAATTTTTTCTCTTTAAGTGAGGTGCAAAACAATCCCTTCAGTGATATATCTAAGTGGAAAGTTGAAAAAAAAAAACAACAAACAAAAAAAACTATAAATTAATTTGACCTTAGGTTAGGTTTAGGACTAGTGCCATGGTTAGGGTTATGATAAGGGCTGTGTTAATGAAAAATAAGGTTTATTTTATGTTTAAATGTAGAGCAAGCAACTACAAAATATACAATGGGCTATCCAAGAAAGTGCTACCAGAATTAATATAAAACAGATATCAATCCTTACCAAAAACAGTGACCTGGGCAGTCTCGCTGTCCCTTTCTCCAACCATATTGGTGCCCACACACACATACATGCCAGCATCACTCTTCCTTGTGTTTGAAATCATCAGCTTGCCTCCTCGTATCTGGAACATAATGCATGATCAGCCACAGTTTACAGTACAATCCTTAAGCCTTAGACTACTGAGCTGTAGCCTTGATTAACATTCATCAAGGCTACAACTGACATGAAGTGCGAGAACTGATATGAAATCTACTCAGTTAAATAAACAAAACCGAACTGTAAATAACATCCCAGCATTACATTCAAAGACCTTCTCTTTGTCCCTTTGAACTCATTAAATGTGCCCCCAGAGCAACTGTGTATCATTATATGGAACTGAAGCTTTCAGTGCATTGTGTTTTCTGTCACTGTATGAAATTAGCTGCATGCTGCCTTTATTGTTGGATGTGCAGCAATGTGAGTGTGTGCATACATTCTGAACACAAGCCACATTGCTAAGTGCCTGTTATCAGTTTGATTCATCAGAGTAACAATAAAAAGCGACTGAAATGTGAAGTATATTCCTATTCATATGTTTGAATGTTTAAAAAGGTCATTCGTGACTGTAATAAAACTCGCTGAATTTTTAAGCTTTGTTAGATTAGATATTAAAAGGTTAGAAGCATTCGAACAATTCCAGGCCTAGAAACACTGAGTGTTACAGTATGTCACCACACACACACACACACACACACACACAAACACACACACACACACACACACACACACACACACACACACGTTTCAGCACTGATAGTCCATTATAGGCCAGCAGGTGCTAGCGTGTACCTTGATCCTGTCGTCCTTCTCATCAATCCGCACTTTGTCCTTTTTCCAGTAGATGGTGGGCTCTGGGTGTCCACGAGGGGGGACACACTCCAAAATGGCCGGCTCCCCTGCTGCAACCACCACGTCTGTAGGGTTCTGTCTGAAGTCATCCCTCAATACTGAGAGAGAGAGAAAGAGAGAGGGAGAGAAACATTACACTATTTGAAAATGCCCGCTGAAGTTTAACAATTTAAATTTACATTTTATCAAAACTACCACAAATCTTTTCACATTTACCTTCTTTAAAAACAATTTTTCACTACAAAGTTAACATTTTTCCAACACAGAGTCTGGTAACACTCTAATCAATGCCAGTGTTTGTAAGGCCATATGGCACCTACATAAGCCTTTCATAATAACTAACATAAACCTACATAAGCATTTATCAGTTTAGCCAGAAAGTTGTCATTAAGGCTGCTTTCTGATGAAACTCTTGTTGGACTCATGTTTATATAGTTGTCATAAAAGGCTTATGGAGGTGATATGTAGTCTTATGAATGGTGCCCCTCAGTGAAGTATTACCTAGCTTTTGTTCCAACATTATGATGCTTTGATAAATGAAGAGAATACTGGATTTCCATAAGAATAAGCAAACATTTCCATAAGAATAGACAAACTACTTTTAAATTCTACATACATTTCTCATGCAGTCTACACACAGTAGAAGGTATCACTGATGCTCATTTTGATATTTTGAAATAACATCAATGATAAGTTTTTGCCTTGTAAAACACCACACACTTCTCATCTCTATAAATCACATCGCAACTTCAGACATTTACGTGCGGCAAGTGTGATGCCATCTGAAGTTTCATTTGACTGGGCGAGCACAAGTAAAAGCTAATTGGACTTAATGGGCCTCCCTATGGAGACAGCAGTACAAACATAGAGAAAATGCCCTCAAGCTTACTGTCACTCATACGTAGGAGGCACACACACACGCACACACACATATACACACACACACACACACACACACACACACACACACACACACACACACAGTCGGTGGGTGGCTAAATCAGTACACGGGGTGCTCTCTAATCACCCTTAGGTAAACTCTTTCATCACGCAGATTGGGTGGCCAATCAGAATGTGTGTGACGATGAGCCTAACAGTCAAACGCAGGTGGGGGGTCACGTCATTATCAACAATAACCAAATACAATAAATAAATCAACCAACGTGTACCGCCATAATCATGCCTCTGAGGCAACACCAGAGCTATTATAAGCTGTCATGTTTTTTGTGCCATATGTAGATATGTAACTATAATACACTGCATAACAGATTTCTGCACCTTGTCACAGTGGTATCACAACCTAATACCTCCATTTTCATTTGTTTTATTCTTCACCTTTTTGAAAAGTATGGATATTTCATGCTGAGTGGGCCAACAGAAATGGTCTATAATGACTTTTGCACTAATGCACCAATTATGCCTACGTCTGATTTCTGATGTGTTTCCAGCCAAATGAGTGGATGATCTTTCTTGTTGCTTATGTTTTTGCACTTTTTAATCCAGAGCTCATACACACGCATTTCCATTTCCATATTTTCCAGCTAAATCAATTAGCTATTTCAATAACATGCGTGAAATAAAGCACTAGTAGAAACAGAATTCAAAGACAGCGCAAGACACGTTGCCTGCCTCACATTATTTACATAAAATTTCATAAAAACGTCAACATAATGAATAGGCCACCTGGTGACTTCATGTTCGGAGCAATCGTGCATCCCTAGAACAAAGTTATAACGTACTTTTTCAATTGTCTTCTTGCAGTTTTAGCTTGTAGTTTGTTTTTTTGAGAGAGAGGTGTTTGAATAAGTTTTTCATTGTGCTTGAAATACATGACAAAGTAGACTAACCAACTAACTATAATGAAACAGAACCTCTCCAACCAGTTGATCGGAGATGAGTTGGCTGCACTAAGAGCAACGCATTTAAAAAGAGAATAAAAACACGTGGTTTTTCCTTTGGAACACAAAAAGAGCTCTATGAAGCCATTTTCTTTACTCAGCATGCCACAAATGTAAAAAAGTTTGATAGAATCCTGATAGGGCTTCCCCTCAAGACACATTCAAACACACACACACACACACACACACACACACACACATATACACATGCACACACACACATAGATACACACACTCTTATACTGCGAGATGAAAGCAGGATGAAGGGATGTGGGAGGGGGTGTTAGATTAAGGGCTCGCAGGTTTCTAGCAGAAGTCCCGTGTGGTTTGGAGGCGAGAGGAGACAGCGGTACCCGAATAACAGGTCCCAGTGTGGAGCCTCCCTGCCACTGTATCCGCAGCTTCTCCTCAGTTTTATTCATCTACATGGAGGAAACAGGGCCACGGGGCAGGGGAGAAGGCAGCCCCAAGATCACACACTCACTCGAAACAAACAAACCGGAAGACGAGGGGCAGACGCACACGGAGGCAGGGGGTGAAAAAAAAAAAACTGGAATCTTAAGCGGCTAGCATCAGGGTCGGCTTACCGTAAATTTTTTTTTAAAAATGTTCCTTTGCTTTGGAGCGCTACAGCGGTGCCGACTCCAGAGACTAGAGCTTTGTCTTCCAAATTGGAACCCCGCGGTCTAAAAGAACTCACCCTGCTGGGGAATGTGCTTCACGCTGATGGCTGGGTTTAGCAACAGAATAACAAGCAACGATGGGCTGTTTTCTTTTATAGGTGATGGATCCATTCCCAAAATGTACACAGATTCGCACCAGAACTGAATGCTGAGGCATTACAATAAAATTACATTACGAAAAAAAAAAACGACTGAGAGCAGACAGAGGCAGGATTCTGTGCATAAGTAAAAAAGTTACCCTGCCTCATGCTTTTTTTTCTGTTACATATTGTTCTATTTTTGCTAAACTCAACATACAAGGAAGTAAAAAAGAATCAATAAATACAAACAAAAATTCAACTGCAAAATAACCATGCATCATTTAGTGGCATGGGTAACACGCACAAGTGCAGTACAACACTAATGCAAAGCTTATCTCTCATGAACACGTCCACTACTGAGGAGACTATTCAAGTTTCATCAGTTTTTAAAAGAGCTCAGTAATACTGAAATAAATAATTGCCTCATCACACTGATTTATCAGTCTACTCGGGCTTTAGCAGGACCTTCACTGCTTGAAATGGTAGAGCTCCTCTTTAGAGTCTGTCTAATGAATGTGCTTAGAATATGCTACGCTAAACAAAAGCTGATGATGTTTCTTTGAAAAAACTGCACTTTGTATTTATTTTAGTGGGCATGCATTGCAAAAGTATTCTCTCAAAAAAGTAACTTTATTCTGAATATTGCCTTCTCAAAATAAGTACCATAGATTGAATTCAGATATTTAATTTCAGGAAATACCTGAATTCAGTTCCATCCCGACCCTATATAAAAGAGACTAAAATAACACAGTGGATTGATTGCTGCTGAATATTTATTTTCAATATAAACTGAAGCGGTTATTAATGAGATGTTAAAAAAAGTTCAAGAGAATATTATACAGATGTGTAATTTATACAAGATGACATAGGGAGGACTACAGAAGAACAAAAGAGTCTTTAGACTCTGACAGCAGGTGGACAAGGAAGAAACGTAATTGGATTTTCTTCCCAAACACTTACATTGTCCCTTGACTTTCCTCTACAGCACCCTCCCTCTCTCTCTCTCTCTCTCTCTCTCTCTCTTTTCAGGGTGTCTCTGCATGCCTCCTCTCTGATGAATATTTATGTATTTCTCCATCTCTCCCCCGCATGCCACTGAGAGCTGCATCTGTCTGAGGCTGGAGGCTAAAAAGGCCAAATCTTCTCCCGCTTCAATCTCTCTCTTCTTCTTTTTTCTCCCGCAGCGCTTTTATTTATTTATTTATTTATTTATTTGGTTGGTTGTTGGTGGGAGGGGGTTGGTAAGCAAGCTAAATTAGCAGTTTTGCCCCTTCCTTGGCACCGCCTCAGATTCGGAGCTGCGAGGTGAAGGAGCAAGTCGAGGCGTGTGTGGAGAAGCACGGGATGGAAAGCCGAAACGAGGGACAGGAGCCAAGTAAAGAAAAGACGACATATGCTACTCTGAGCTTAACCGTGTTTTTTGCATACGTATCCTCGCAAGCCGCGCCAAAGGCAATTAGAGCGTCTGCGTTTGTTGCTGCACGCTGCGTGCTTCAGTTAGCTGAATAAAGGCGCTGGGAGCCATTCTGAGCTACATGCTGTTACAATCCCTATCAGATTCACCCGCTGTCACTACGGTGCTTCAGCCGGCTGTGACCGAGCAACAGTTTCTCATCAGTTTCATAATGCCATGAAGTTCTTAGAACATCTTTTTTTAATAACAGAACAAGACGTTCCATTAAGGAAAAGAAATCTACCGATACACAAGCTGCTGGAGTGTGTAATGTGAGAATTTTATCCTATGAATTTGAATTTTTTTTCCAAACAGTTATCATCTAAATAAGAGGCATCAGAGGTCGAGTGGGGTCACCTTTCTAAATACAACTGCAGCTCTAGTGCAGTTATTCTATCACATTAGTATACAGTGTGTGTGTGTGTGTGTGTGTGTTGAACAGGAGGGTAGTAGTTTACATAACATGCCAGTATCCATGACAACATTTTCATTTTTACATTTTCGTATTTGTCTTCACATTTTGTGAAATGTTTACGAAGACCTAAAAAATAGAGAGGAACAGACCAGCGGTCCCAGAACGGATCCTTGAGGAACACCACAGGTGATTTCATATTGCTACTTCCCAGACCAACATAAAACGATCTATCAGACAGGTATGACTTGAAGCAGCAAGGGTCACGAGAGCGATCACTTTACTAAACACACCTGCAGCCCTACTGCACACATATAAATCTCACCACAACAGTACATTCTGAGAGTGTGCGCGTGTGGGGGAGAGGGAGAGAGAGATTAGTGGTTTATCAGCATGCCCAGAGCATTTCATTTTGAGTTCCTAAAAGTGGGCTGTATTGGTTTTCTGTTAGAGGTACTATTTCTAATTTAGTGTTCAGATCAGAGAGTGAAAATATGTCACTCTCAGAAAATAAGATCCTTCTGTGTGTTCACTGACTCTGTGTCATGTGTGTATGTGTGTGTGAGAGAGAGATAGAAATAGAGTGTGTGAGTGTGTGTGTGTGTGTGTGTGTGTGTGTGTGTGTGTGTGTGTGTGTGTGTGTGTGTGTGTGTGTGTGTG
>JBBPCZ010000001.1:15118283-15178283 GCA_037974445.1 Brycinus macrolepidotus
GTGTGTGTGTGTGTGTGTGTGTGTGTGTGTGTGTGTGTGTGTGTGTGTGTGTGTGTGTGTGTGTGTGTGTGTGACGCTCGAGGGGCAAGAACTTAATGTGTGAATGTGGCACATGACACAGTGGGCAGGAAAACACTTCCATTTGTCTGTATGGCCTCAGTTCCCTCATGCATTAAAGCCTCACTGCTACAACACCAACCTCCTCTATCCAGTCTGACTCCTGCTCACAAACACAAAGAGAGAGGGATAGAGTGAGAGAAATAGAGAGAAAGATTATTTCTCTGTTTCACATCATCATAACCCCTCCAGTGTACTAGCTGTGAATGGCAGCTGCACAAACATTTCTGCCTGCCTAGTCCTCGGGGCTTGACCCCCCCAACCCCCCACCACCACACTAGCACACAGTTACACACACACACACACACACACACACACACACTCGAATGTTTCTGCCTTGCACATACCCATCCTCTCCTCTTACATACACCATTCAGAAGCTGATGCAATCTTGGCAATGCTCGTCTGTACATCAGGGGACTGAGCATATGAATAAAGCAGAAATACAGTGACTTTATGGAGGGTCTGAACAGATTCTATAGTATCTATTCTTATGGAGTGCAAGGACAGAAAGATGGTATGATGTGTTTTCCTAGGCAGATTATACTGTAAAAATCTATCCTTATTCCTTAAAGACAATTTATACAGAAAGATATAATATAGTGTGTTCCAATGAAGCTTATGGTACATTATTTCTTCCTACGGACCTTAACCCTTTAGAACCCCTTTAGAAAAGTGGCCGGCTGGGAGTATCTTTATGTTTTTGACTGTGACTTCATGTTAAATTACACTACAATTAACATCAGCATGATCTGAATCAGCACAAAATCAGTAAATTCAGTTACTGACTCAAAATTTCATGTTTAAATAGTATGGAAATAAAATGGAAATTCATAAAAAATATCAAAACTATATATTTTTTAGAATATCAGAACAATCAACCAAATTTAACAACTTATGAAAGTCACTCGAAGCCTCTATTGTCTATATGTACAGCTCTATGACTAGAACTGTCAAAATTCATTTTTTGTTTGTGTTCTTACGGTGATATGCATAGCAAAAACTGCATAGAACTGCATAGCAAAAACCGTATAGAACTGTTGTTTCCTTAAGTGTCTCCAGCCTCCACATTGCCGCCCCCAACTGTTGTGTTTGAACCCACTGTGTCTACAGTCACGTTTTCAAACCAAAACCACAGGGTTGTGGATTTCTGTGGGTTTCTAAAGCTCTTTGCCTGCTTTGATTGGATCTGCTGGATGGTGTATTCGCTACTCCTAATTCGCTACCAAATAAGGACAAAAACAAAAGATGAACAAACGCTGAACATTGATATGTGTACTCTGTAATCTAATAAATGGGCGATACAGCAGACTCTGCAGATACAGATACAGTGAAGATCAGGCTAGATCAGGACTTGGAAGGGAAAGGCTGAGCTTTGAAGGTCGAATGGTGAATGTAATACTCCACATTAATGTGTTGTTGTGTGAGCAATGGCTACAGCAAAACAATCCCAATGGCTTCTCTTCCTTAAACAAACACTCACTTCACACATCCCCTTTCAAAGACCCCATCTTGCCCGGCACTTTATCGTTAGCTTAACGAGACCACCGCTGGCCAGCCCAGTAACGATGGAGGACCCCACGCTGGGGCTCCAACTGGACCCCCAAACCCAGAAAACGAACCATGCTGCCGCTCACAAAACAATCTAATTAACTCTTAATGAACCTGCCTGTTCCCACTGCCATCCCCAAATTCAATTTAGCCTAATCCCAGCTTTATGGTAATGTATAGCTCATTAAAATGTTAGTTAAAAACTCATTAAAATGCACTCAGAGACGTAATGGCTTCATTACTGTGATATTGCTGAAAACCAAAGAGATAGACGAGGGTGAACGGTGGAGGAGAAGAAAGCGACGAGAGGAGAGAGAAAGAGAGAGAAAGACAGCTTTCCAATGACTTAATTGTGACTAGAATCTGCATAGATTTGCATAATAAACGCGGACACTGCACGGCTAAGTTTCGGCGCGGCGCGGTAATTAAGCAGCCCTCACAATTAAAGGTGCTTTTCTCCAAAATAAATTTGGGACTCATTTATAGCTCTCTACTAGAGGTCTACTATATGAGTATGTTTGTGAGTGTGTCTGCCAATCATGCAAGTTCTGGTGCTGCTCTTGATATACACTACTGCGCAAAAGTCTGCAAAAATAATATTTAAAAACTTTTTAGATGAGCAGAGAGTGTTTTTTTTGTTCACATTAATATTAATAAATGTTACATAAACTAAAAAGAATTAATACAAATAACCCAGTATTACTTGTAGTTTCCATCAGAAACCTGGTTTGACTCAATCAGTCCTTCATTAAATTAAATCAGGAGCTGCTGGGGCATTGTGGAGAAATCTGGAACTGAACCTGAGTTCTCCTTACCAGCTCACAAAATATCAACTACTTTTTTACAAACAAAACAAATCTTGATACTTTTAGTGCTTTCTTGTTTCTAATGTAAACTTTGCTAGGAGAAAGACGCTGAGCAAAATGGCTTTAAACAATTTGCACAGGTGCCTAAGATTTTTGCATGGTACTGTAGATGTATAGTTGGAATTACAGCTGTAACTAATGATTATTTCTAGACTATTTACTCAACTTTTTCCATAGGCAACATCACTGACAACTAATCTTTGCTGCTCTAATTGGCAATCATAGGTTGTGATATGTTTTAGTTGAATCTCAAAGACCACCAGATAACAAGGCTGTATGAAGGTCACAAGCAGCTTGTCCAGCTTGAGATAAGATCCACACTGAACATCCTCTTGAGTCACCATGAGCTGTTCCACCACCAATAATTCTTATTAATCTGGTTCCTCGGCTTTCCAACCCTGTGGTGTGAAAGAAACCAAAGCAAGCTGTGGTAGATCCACACACAGCCAGGCTCTTCAAAAGCATCTTCCATATAATAGAGAACATTCCGGCTGCTGTTTCTGATCCGGGCTAATGAACGCTGCTCCGGAGTTCTGAAGATCAGGCAGCTGAGCGAGAACTTGATCAAAAGCCTCAACCCGCGCTCCATCTCCGCTTTTATTAACGCCTTCGCAACCAGACTGGGTTATGAAAAGGAAGATGGAGACAGGAATGGGAGGAAATTCCAAGGAGATCAAAGCCGTGGATCGTCCGATCCTATCTTTCTGCAGAGTTCTAAAAAAGGTGAAGCTGCAGGAGTCACCTGCCAGGGAGATTGCTCACTGTTTCTTTAGCTATTTTTTCTTCCATCTTTCTCACTTTTCCTTTTGGGCTTCTCCAATTAGCTTGTCAAGATGGGGAATGTCATGCAGGCTCTTGAGGGAGATCTTGGAAGGCAGAGGAAACCTGGCCCGTTTTTTGTATGGGTGGTTTTTTATGTAACGTGAAGTAGCTACTGTAGGCTGTTGGGCTATCTGCCTGTCAGAGAGGTTTATGTCTGGTTCTTTTTTTTTTATAAGTAGCAGGGAAGTTTAGCAAAGCATAGAAAGTCAATATCTGACAAAACAGTAAGGCTTTCACTGTGTGAAAGCACTTCCCTAACACTGTAAACCACCACCATACGCCATCTCTCTCTCTCTCTCTTTCTCATTCATTAGCTATTATTTCACTTCTCCAGCTACAAGAGGTAGAGAGAGACTGTATAGATAGATAGATAGATAGATGGATAGATAGATAGATAGAAAGACAGATAGAGATAGACAGAGATAGACAGAGATAGATAGATAGATAAATAGATAGATAGATAGATAGATAGGTCTGTAGTGGAGTACACACACACCTACACTTTAATTGCTGTTGTGTAGTGTGTTGGTGTGATTCACTGAAGCAGAACTGATGTCTGATGACACAGGTCCTGCTGGGTGTGACAGTGGCCAACCGCAGGTGAAGACAATGCGAAGATGTTCACTTCAGATACACACGCACACACAAACACACACACACACACACACACACACACACACACACACACAGCAGAAGAATCTTTTTGTTAGGCTGCTCATTCAGCCTAGACAAACAATATCCTCGAAGCTCACACATCAGCTCCGCTCCACTATTACCAATTTTCAATCAACAGGGGCTGGCTTCTTCAACCAGTTCCATTCGGATTTTTTTTTTACCTTGGTGCCACCTAGTGCACCAGTCCACAATTCCACAAGTTTTCAACGAAACCACTGCAATCAAGGATGCATCATTAACGGAGAGGGTTGCATAATGGCAGTAACCAGCAGTTGCAAGAAGATAATTTCCTAAAGATCAGGAGATGATCAAATCACCACTAAACACTCAGCCACAATCAGCAAACCACCGGACGTTTTTTTTATTCTGGTTGATTTATATTTATCCTTTTTCACTGTTGTATTCTGTTTCCTCTACCACGCTGTAGAATGACACACCCACTGATCAAGTCAAGTAGGGGTTTATTGTCATTTCAACCATACACACACAGTACACAGAGAAATGAACCAACATTCCTCTAGGATCATGGTGCAACACAAAACAAAAAACACAAGGTAAGGTAAAGCGGTATTTAGCAGACACTCTTATCCAGAGCGACTTACAATCATTAGTTCCAGGGACAGTCCCCCTGGAGCAGCTGAGGGTTAAGTGTCTTGCTCAAGGACACAATGGTAGAAAGTGGGGGCCTGAATCTGTATCTTTGTGGTCATCGGGTTCACAAGCAAGTGTTTTACTCACTAGGCTACGACTACCACAAGACAACACAAGTGCAGGCAGGACAGGACTAAAGAGAGAGTGCAAAAAAATAAATTATGCCATTACAGTTTGCACTGGGAAAAACAGCTGGAAATGAGCTGGGAAGCTTCTTAGGTTCTATACCAAGTTATTTTTGGTGGAAATTATCTGAACAGTTCAGAATTTGGTGGAAAAGGGGCAACTGAGACATACTTTAAACTAAAAACATACTGAAACATCAGACTGTCAGGAGATATTCACTCAGCATATTCAGCATCTAGTTCCATGGCTGAGTTTCTGTAGAGGGTTTCACTGAAAGCTAAGCTCGGTTTGGCTCTACCGAATCCTGAATGCTAGCAATCTGATGCTCTGCTATTCATGACCTGCATTTCTAATCTCATCCTGAGACCAGTGACATTGAGAGAGTGACCTCAGGGAGGTACAGTAAGACGAGCCCTACTGCGCAGCTCCGCCAGAGGGACTATGGCTGAAGCCCTGTTCAATAGCATTTACACATCAGAGACACACACACAGCATTAAGGAAGGTCGAAATAACAACAAACGTAACACCAGTATAACAGGATGCTTGAGGGCATTTTTACAATCACTTTTTTATGAGGTTTATGACATGCCTCAGCAAAATAGTGCAGAATTTAGAATTTAAAAAGAAACAAAGAAACAGGAGGAAAGAATGACAAAATTAGGGAAAATAAAAATGATTGAAAATTGAAAATAATACTTATTATACCCTGAAAGTGCACTGTGATGGTATTTACCCCAGCATATCATATCCTCATGTTGATCATCCCTATACACAATGCTTTGCTAGTGCTAATTGAACTAGATTGTGTTGTCTGAAAATGTGCCTCGTCGCGATGGTACCTCGCTTTTAATTAAACTCTCTGTTGGAGATGGTGCATTAATGAACGCCCTTAGAACGCAACAGTATGTGTGTGTGTGTGTGTGTCTGTGTGCCACTGATACAGCAGTGAAGCCATGTGGATGGCCTGAAGGTTGTGTGTATATCTGCATTATTTGATCTCTTTTTTTTTGTGGAGATTTTGCTCTGGATTTAACTGCAACACTGACCATTAAACATGTGAATTGCATGGGAGTCCATGTGTGTAACTGCTCTATAATGCCCAGACTTTTATGCAGAAAAACACTGATGCAAACTCAACAGCGTGTGTACCGCCGGACAGATTTCATTAAGCGAGTGATCAAGCCACTGACCATTTCCTCCTTAGACACTGCAGCCCTGTGGAGGGCTTAATGGCTGCAGGCGCATGTGTTTGTGTAGAGGCACATTTGTAGAGGAGTTCAGATCCAGTCTTTTCTACCAGCTTCTGAGCTGCAGTGGCTCTAATGCCGCCAGACTACTGTCTACTGTTCAATCAATACAGCCACAGAGCACGAGCCTATGATACCCAAGCTCCATCAGACCTTTCTCTCTCACTTTCTATCTTTCTCTTTCTATTTCTATTGCTCTACAACTGTCATTCTACATTTCTCACTTGGCACTTCTTTGCCTGTCTTTCTCTTTCCAAATTCTTACCTCTTGTTCTCTCTATCCATCTCCATTTCCCTTTCTGTCTGTTTCTCTCTCTCCCTGTCTCACTCTTGTTTTCTGTCCACTTCTTTCTCCCACTTTCTCACTCTCTCTCGCTCTGTCCTTTCTGTGCTCATCTCACTGCACTCTCTCACTTTTTTTAGACACTGACAGTTTAGAGATGTTTTATGTATGCGATATTGAATGATATTCCACAACAAATCCTTCTGTTACTCTCATGACTGATCATTTGCGAGCAATCATCAAAATCAGGAATGATTACAATAAGGAAATCACTGCAGATAAGGCGTTTGATGTGGAAAAAAGGTGTTTGTCATAAAAGCACACCAAGTCTAAAGCAGTCAAATACAGTCAAGCTGCAATACAGCATTACAAACACTACAGCCATGCTGAAGCATCTGCTAGCAGTGTGCGAGTGTGTGTGTGTATGCATGTGTGTGCATGTGTGGAAAAAATGAAAGATAGAGAGGATGGAGAGAGTGAGAGGATGGAGGGGGAGAGAGAGAGAGAGAGAGAGAGGGAGAGAGAGAGGGAGGGGGGCTGAAGGGTCTGGCGGTGTTAAATGTGCGTCAGCTCTCAGCGCTCATGCCGACATTAAAAATGATTTATCGATGGCTTTATGGATCTTAACGGGTGAGGAAGAGCAAAAATTAAACTGGATACGCAAATGACCTTTACAGCCGTCTGCGGCATGCAGAGAGGGAAAGACATCCCTCTGTGTTTGTGTGTGTGTGTGTGTGTGGGAGTGGGTGAGAGTGTGTGAGAGTGAGAGCGAGATGAAAGAGTGAATGGGAAAAGGAAACATGATATGTGAATATTGTATGCATTACTAATGTCAGAGTGTGTTTGTTGTGTGTGTGTGTGTGCATGTGTGTGTGCATGTTTTCATTGAAACATGGGAGAGAATGTGTATGTATGTGTGTATGCGTGTGTATTAGAGACTGAAATATCTGTCCGAACCCAGTGGGACCCAACTGCTAATGACAGGTTGAGACGTCTGGAATATTTCTGGAATGGGTGTCGGGGTCAGATTTCACCTTCGGTTTCTGACGGCCCCCGTCAGAGGTTTTTACCCCACAAACACCCTTAGCACTTCTCCTTACTTTAATCTTCCTCTCCACTTTCAATACGTTTTTAATCTCTGCTTGTGAGAAAATGGATGCGAGATGAATACAATGCTAATCGATTCAGGAGAGGACGGATTAGTGCAGCCAAAAAGGACATTTGTGCCTTCATTATAGACCGATAGAAGAATGGACTGATTTACTGTAAGATGGGGAAAGAACTCGGAGAACCTGGGAGTTCTGGGTGGGTTCCGCATGAGCTATAAGGCCAGACCACCATGTCACTTGTTCTTTTTGCAGAGAGAGCTTTAGAATTAGATGAAGGTTAATGACCTGATGTATATTAAGTATCAGGCTCACATAGCGAGAGAACAGCACAGCATGGAAGGTTTATCCAGACTAACACACATCTGGAATGTTGTTCTCGATGAATAAGTTCATGTAAGCAGAATCTAAACCTATTTTTGGAATGCTTTGTTATATCAGCATTTCATATAACTATTTGTTATTTTATTATTGTGGTTACGCTGTAATATAACTGGCAGTGTCATTTAAACTGTGAGGTTTTATTCAGCACTTTGGACGGGTCAGTCTCAGACAAAAATTGTCTTGAGCTGTGGTCTGACTCGGATTTAAACCTTGATAATGTAGTTTGCATCAGGCTGGAACAAAAAGCTCCTGAGCTGGGTTAAATTTCAGGCCCAGTTAAACGCATAGGGCGTGTATATTTATGACTGAAACATGGCACTTTAACGCATGCACATTCACACACACACACACACACACACACACACACGGCAGTGCAGAACCATTGTCCTGTTCTGCTGCATTCACAATATAAATACAGATCTTTATGTTTCATATAAACACAAACTGTGTGTTTTAAAGACTCTAGAGCTCTGCAGTGCTGTGGTTAGAGGTGTAACAACTGATATCACTACTCTCCCCTGTGGCCTACATCACACACCTACTTACATTTCACAAACTACCATAGCGGAATTGTTGCACTGTCAGATAACGTTTCAAATGTTTTATTTTAAAGTAGCACTCCAATGTATAATCAGATTAATCCCTGTCTGATTCTTCTGTACCATACAGTCGATTACCATGGACAATAATGTCGACTTGTTTTCCTGAATATAGAAGAAAATAAAAAATGTTTACTATGGTAGATGTCAATGGGCAGATGCTGAAAAATGTTTCACTGGCCTATACATTAAGTGTGTTTTGAGTCAGTGGGATGGACCATGATAATAAAGTTGGTAAGATAGAGAAGAGAGTAGACGAAGCTCGAAAATTCGACTGAATTCAACTTCCAGGTCCCTCCCTCTCCCTCTCTGCTGCACTCCAGCCTTGCCTCCGAAGCCCCTCCCCACAGAGGAGACTGCTGCATGCAGTTGTTTGGTATGTTTTACAGTGACTTTCACCTGGCTATACTTTAGCCACAAATTCGTTCAAGCAGAAATGTGACTAACTCAGCATCAGCTTTGAATCCTTTCAGGCCCCAGAGCTTCCTCCAGCTCTGAAAAGTTTTTTCAGTGTTTACTTTTGTTTTATCTCGGGGCTCGGCCTAGTTTACTTGTCTTTGTTGTGTAAACTGTTGGCAATGGGATGGACAGTTTTTTTCATTGCCAGTGGTTGTTTATCCATCATTGCTTTTGCAAAGCTCCTGAAGCTGCTCACTGATGATATTGAGCTTGACTGAGTGGGAGCATGCACAGGGGGAGGGGGGCTGCCCGTAGGGTGTGATGGGCACCCCGTCAGACATTCCTCCTGGCCAGAGGAGCCTGATTTTTGGATGAATTGTGCTTAAAGAGACCAGAGGCATGAAGTAAAAAACGTAAAAAACAAAAAAGGTAAGGCTGGTTGTAGGCAAAGAACAGTTTACATTTAATTCATACTAATACAGCACCACCTTCTCTCTCTCTCTCTCTCTCTCTCTCTCTCTCTCTCTCACATATACATGTGTAAGCATGAAGTGGAGCAGACATCCTGAGCCCATGACACTTTTCCGCCTGGGCTGAGCCGCACTGACAGTCATGCTGCAATCCAATTCCTGTTAATTGCATTACAGGCCTGCAGAAAGTAATTGTGTTTGTCCCGGCTGTAATCAGCTTACTGCCGCAATGCGGTGGGGCTTTAGCGGCCAGGATGGGGCCAGAGTGGGGATCGCGTTGCAACCAGGTGGAAAGAGAGAAGAGCCAGGGAGGAAATCCAGCCAGGTAGAGTGTAAGTACAACTTGCACTTGAACCAGCCCCTGTCACTTCAAATGTATACGTGTGTGTGTGAGTGTGTGCAGTAGGGCTGCACGTCAGAGACAAATTACCATGTTGCGATTACATTACTATATATTACACATCCACAATCATTGATCTGAACACAATTACATGGTCTGTGGTTGGCTACAGGCTCATTTGCATATTGCAGACTTCTACGACACCTCTGTTGTGTAAGCTGAGATAGCAATAATAATTAATAAACAATATATTGCTCAGCACTTCAGTGCTTCTGTAGCCACCTCAGACCACATCATCGCGTAAAAGGAGCATAACCTGAACTACAGGCTGACGAAAAATTCTCATTTTCTTCCTCTCCGATTCTCCCTTGCTCTCTTTCACTCTTCGCACTCCCTTTCTCTCTTGTAGTGGATGAACAGCATCAATACTTGGCCGCTGCAGCGGCTCCTCCTGCGCGGCTCAATAGCGAGGGCAGCCCTCTCTGTTTGGTTAATCATTCCGAATGAAGCCCAAAGTTAATGAGGCTACTTCTGATCCCTTCGATTTTGTCCACTCAAAGCTTCATCGACTGCATGCCAGAGGGCGAAGAGCCGAAGTCAAATATAAAGAGTGACCTACATCAGCAAGACAAGAGAGCAAGGCAGAACAGCTGCCCAAAGACCTACATACCCAGGGACTACACGATAAGACGGAAATAAGTGCTCTATCCAATGCGATTTATTTTCTACATGAATATAAAACAGAAATTCCTAGAATTTATTATATCATTTATCAACAAAACGTCATTTGATCAAGGGTGTTCAAACTTTAAATATGAGGCATATTGTTACATATGTCGCACATCCTAAAAAATACTTTAGATATTATTTAAATGTGACTATATGATGCGCTTTGGAAAAAACTGGAAGAGAAATGAAGTCCTGATTGGTTGGGAAAGCACTCCCTTTAACCTGAGAGTAACAGCTTATTAGCTTTCCATACGCAGTAATGCCAACGGCACATTCAATTTAATGATATATGAAAGTCAATAAAGCAGCTGGTTACAATCTTGAGCCTATATGTTCAGAGCTAAAAGCAGTTTAGTGTAATACATATAAACTGAAAATTGGCTCCATGCCATATTGATTTTAGAGTATAATCTTAATTATCATCGTGCCAGACTTAAACTACCATATGCTATTATGTCCCTCTATTTGAAAAGGCTTTCTCAAGAATATTCTTATGCAGTTCTATAGAACGGGCTGACATTCAAGTTAAACTATAAGTTGGCAACAAACAAACAAACAAATAAATAGAACATGGTTATTAAACGATTAAAATAGACCTCATGTGGTAAGGGACTATATCAGCAAAAAGGCCAGTAGTTCCAATCAATACTGATTCTTTGAACTGTTAACAATAATTCAATAAGCAGAGAGATTGGTTCCCAAGTGTAAGGTGAGATAGGGTTTGTGTATGTGTGTGTGTGTTTTTTCTCTCCATTCAATTAAATTCACAAGTAGCTACCATGATATCATCTCAAACCTGATAGCAGGGCAGAGTGGTGGACATGTGGAAATAATAGTGGACTATGAGGGGCTTATACAGCCTTAGAGGCCGGCAGTGTACTCCCATATCCCACATCACACGGACTACTGACGAGCATTCACTTATTTCCCTCATTATTTCATTTTTTGCCTGTCTCTAATGACCTGGGACTGACACTGCAAATGTAAGCAGTTAATTTGAGCAACTGGTTGAAGACTATTTTGCAGGAATTTGCCATATGGGCCCATAAAGCGCATTTGGATTTGAAATGCTGCTGAACTGTAAGTGAGATGGAAGGGCAAATGAGGGTCCGGCACAAACGGAGTGGAACGAATAATAATCTGGGGATAAATGACTGAAACGGAATGAGGGCAAAGCTGAAGGCCTGTACTGAGTCAGGATCAAGGACACAAGGGCAAAGAGTGAATGTTCTGACAGATTTCTCCCAGGTCACTGAAAAGTCAAAATGATGTAATGACATTTCAGATCTCGCTTTCAGAAGGCAGCTGGGCTGAATGTGCCGTTTTAGAAGAAACCCAAAGAAACAACCGCATGATTGTTCTGGCCTTTCTTCAGAAGACTTCCCAAGGAATTCAAAATTCCAGCATGGTGCAGCAGGGAAAGATAAGTCACACACACACAACCAGACACACACACAGAAGAACACAGAGGGAAGCATGTAGGAGCAGTGCAAGACCCGCCACTGTTTCCCCTGGGTAATGAATCTCTATTGCTGGGCGGCAGGCCGCTGTAAAACCCAATTAGTGTCAGTGTGCTTTCTGCTGGTTGCCTGATAGTGAGATAACCCCTAACATGAAGCTGGCCAGTGGTGGCTTCTTTTCCACCTAAAAGAAGAAATCTGCATTTCTACCTTCAGCTTTCCATCCTAAGGCCGATTTTACACTTGAGTACACTCTCGGGCCGGCCGGGAATGATTTCCAACACGGGAATCTGTGGAAGATGGGCCTATTCCATCTAGAAGGCGAATAATTAAATTGAGTATAAAATACTGGATTCCTTCTGCAGGAGTCAGCATGATGTGCGGCTTTCCCCGTCTATTTCACGCTTGAAACGGATCTCGGTTGAGGCTGTCGGTGTCAGAGCCGCCTCGCACACTCATCCCTGCCTTCAAACACCTCCATCTTCCACACACACACATGAAAGAGCGCCAACTCCTTTTCCTCCCTCTCTCTCTGCTTCTGCCTTTCTGAGGCGTGCAGCTTCTGCTCCGTCCGTCAAAGGGGAAGGGGGATAAATTTGAGAAATGGAAGGTGTCTTTTTCTGTTTTTTTTTTTCTTCTTCTTCATGTGTATGTGCTCTTTGAAGGTGTGTGCTTGTGGAAAAAGCACTCTGCTAGGTTGGTAGATCTGCACCAGTAGCGTAAAAATCAGAGTTTAACCCCTTCTGCCTGCTTTATTCAGCCGAAGAGCACATCACATGCAGCTGCAGAGTGAGGCGTGTTTACGGCAGCACAGGGTGTTCATGAAACTCCATGAAACATATACTCATAAATATGAACCTGGTCATAATTAAAGAACCTTTCTATAGTAAAAATGTACCAGAGAGGCAACAGATTCATGTTGAACGGTCAGTCAGAAACGCCAAGAAATATCTACCTCCCAATAATGTATAACACGGCCAGAAACATACAAAAAAATATCTGTGATCTACTGCAGAGCGGCTTCTCTTTATTCCCCAAAGGAGAATTGAAAAGAGGGTGATAATAGCCAAGGGGTGGAAGCAGAGATCTATTGTGCGACGGAAAGAAGTCATTTTTCCCACAATGCCATTTCCCAAAACCATTTTCTTGCATTTGCAAGCCTGTCTAATGTCTTGAATGGCTGCCCTCTCTGAGAGGAGGGCGAGATGAAGTTTGATTTTTCATAGCAGCCACTTGACTGGAAAAGAAGCGGAACCAACAGCAAGAAATCCATCTTCTCTGCTGAAGGGTGGAGGGATTGAGGGGGGGCTCATTTTAAATTTGGAGATTACCTCTACCCACGCGTGACTTCCTTTTACATAGGCTTGGTCCTAGGCCTGCTTCTTTATAATAGTAATAAAAAAAAAATAAAGAAAACACATAGAAATTGAACATGACGGCTCCCTAACGTGGTGCACTGTTGATTCAATGATTCAGTGAAGCGATGACGCGAGTTTAATCAATCTCCAAATTCTGCTATTATTATTCGGACTACATTTAGGGTAAACAGTGCAAAGCGGGGGACAAAATGCATGTTTTTCTGCAGCCTCGTCTTTAGCTAAGCACTGACCCGAATGAGTCCTGTTGGCTTTTTTTCCCCTCTGTTGAATTATTCAAGCCCTAAGACCTGGTTTTAGAGCCGGGGAGGACGGGGTTGACATCCTGAAGTTGGACGGGTGGGATGAGAAGGAAAAGAGGAATCCATGACCCCGCTGTGAAGGGTCCCTGACAACACACCGCACACACACACACACACACACACACACACACACACCTACCCCCGATTAGTATTCTCTGCAGGGCAGCCACACAGGCAGGTAATTGTGACATGTTTTACATCAATATCGCCCCCTCGAGAGGCTGAGCTACGAGCCTAGAGTGCCCCAATAACGGATAGACAGAAAACTCTGAATAAAAAAGGTTTCCTTAAAGGTTTTTAACTTATACACTTCTAGAAAAAAAAAATTCTGTGAAGTTTCTGTAACCTTTAAAAAAGTTCTTTGAACTAGCATTAACAGAAATAGTTCTTTTACCCCTTAAATTCTCAAGCTCATCTGATACCAAAGCTTATTTGGTAGTTTCATGGAAAACAACACAAACTGAGTTACTCAAATTATAGGACTAAGTAATGGAAGCATGGATCTGTCAACTGGTCCTGGCAATTGAAAGCGTTAAAAAACCATCCACTGAAAGTGGGCGTTCTATGGCGTGGCTCTAAAGAAGGTTTTATTACCTTTACTTTTAAGACCACGGGCATGGACCTGCCAGCTCACCGGCGGTCCAGTCCAGGACCATGCAGCTAAACGCATGCCCATTTATGCCGACTGATTCCAGCGGTGAGTGAGACTGAGAGAACAGGCGTTTAAAAAGCTTTTGGAGTTTCAAAGGGGGGGGGGTTCTTGGTGGTGTGGGGGATTACCATAATCAGCCCACAGCTCAGGACGCTTTAGAAATGAGCTAGCCATTAAACGCTGTCAATTACCCCAGTGAAATGTAAAAGGGAAGCCATGCAGAGGTGCTGAGCGGGAGGGGGACAGCCATTGATCGGAGCAATGAATAGGATTAAAGATGGAAAAAACCCTCAACACCAGTACTCAGTATATAAATACAGTTACATACTTTCTTCGATTTTTCCTCATGTTAAAAACAGTATGTATAAATGATGTTTCTCAGTACTGCTATCAGGATAAACTGGGGCACATTTTGAAATAAATAACAGTTTAGCAGTGTAGACTGTCTCTGTACATACTAAAAATGGAGGGATTTTACTATAGCATTTAAAGGCGATTGGTTATCTGCTTAATAATAAAGGCTCCTTTGACTTGAGTTAAAGCTAAAGGAGCATTTAGTACAGAACAATTAGTCGGTGTTCTTTAAACTTAAAAAAAGGTTCTTCACACCCACACTCATTTAATGGTTCTTTTCAGAAAGATTGTTTAGGCCTCAAAGACCGCCCAGATGGTCCACATTTTGGTTTGATGCCAAACTCCAAACACAGAGGGATAAAGGAAAAATGTGTATTGCTAAGGGTCAATTTTAAAACCACAGCCCTAAAGTACAGATTCTTAGCCTTGGTCCTGGAGACCACCTGCCCTGCACATTTTCATGTTTTCCTGCTGTAACACACCCACTTCAGCCAATATTATATAATATTCAAGCCTTTACACCAAGGAAAAGCTTGTTAATTAGTTGAGTATTTGGATTAGATGTAATGGTAGCAAAGGAAACACTCAAATGTGCCGGACAAGCGGGGTCCAGGATCCGAGATGTCTACACTTTAAGGCATTGGTCCTAAAATTGGCTATTATAGACCCCCAGCAACTCGAACCATATGTTTGGAGTTGTTATTGAATCCAAAACGTAGAACCATCTGGACCGTCATCAGGACCGCTTTGAGAATCACTGCTTCAGGGAACCAAAGGCACATCTTCTTAAACCGGATTGGTGTAAAGCACGAAGCGTGAACATTAGATCGTGACTAAATACAGGCAGGCAATATTAAATGACTTGCATATGATTGGGTCTAAACATGAGGGAGGTCTTCACTACATGCTATCACTACTGGACATTAAAACACACACTTTAAACATACACACCCCCTTCTCTCAATCTAACAGAGCCAGAGGCCTCTCCGGTAGGATCTCCCCACTGCGGGTCTACAATTTATAGTCCGGGCGACACGTTTCACCCTCCATTAATAGATCCCACTCAAGCCTGGCTTCAATTAACATGAGGCAATCAATTAGCGGGGGAGCAGACAGCGCGTGGCCACAGGAGGTACAGACAGGAGAGATGAGGAGAGGTGTGTGTGCATGTGTGTGTGTGTGTGCGCGTGTGTGTCTGTGTGGGGGTTTAAGTGTTTAAAGCTATGTGCCACGGAGTGGGCTTGATGGACCATAACCCTGGGCTTATTCTCGCTCCTCCCACACATGTTCAACTGTGCGTGTTATACACTGACCTGACACACACACACATCCTACTACAATCGCACAACATTAAGCAGCTCATGGAGAAATAGAGAGTGATGATGTAGGATTAATTAATCTGTGCATAACTGTATTTATAGATAGCTAAATGGTGAAAACTGATGTTAGATCAGAACTAATGCTCACAACTGACAAGTATGACAGGAGGCAATAGGGAGACATGGCTTCTATTCAAAGAAACCATAAAAAAGTATTATGAAAGCACAGGCAAAACTCTCCTCAACTAATCAGATGGTGCCTTCAGAATTAAAACAATACTACACCGAAGAGCTTTTTTGATCACTTGAAGGGATATAACAATACAACATATCACACTGCGTTGTGTTGTACTAATACTAGCTAGTACTAGTTGTACTTAGGTGTACTAGTTGTTTACTTTATGGTTACAATATTTTCTTATGACTAGCTGACTAGGCTGATAGACTGGGATTGTTATAATTGATTGTGGCTAGAGCATTAGATTCGGGCTAATATAGTAACTATATTGGCTAATATATCAGCTCATGACTGGAGCATTAGATTGGTGCTATTAGTTTGTGCCCAGAGCATTAAACTGAGGTTAGTACATTAGCTTGTGGCTAGAGCATTAGATTGAGGCTATTTGTCTGTGGTTAGAGCATCAGATTAAGACTAATAAATTAGCTTGTGGTTAGAGTGTTAGTTTGGGGGTATTAGCCTCTGGCTAGAAAGTTTGATGGGGCTAATATATTAGCTCATGGTTAGAGTGTTAGTTTGGTCTATTCTTTTGTGGCTAGAATATTAAACTGGGGCTAATATATTAACTTGTAGGTAGAGTGTTAGGTTGGGGCTATTAGTTTGTGTCTAGAATGTTAAACACAGCTATGAGCTTTAGATCAGGACACTAAACATCACAGCTTACAAATGCTATACTATCATTGTTGACTGCTCTAACAAACTTATGGACACATTAACATGTTAATGTAAGGAACATTTTAGAGCTACTCCTAATTTTTGCTTTATCGAAAACAGTATCAGGATGAGACACCAATGAATCACATTAAAAAACGATTTTATGAATCATTTAAGCAAACTGAAAAGACGTGTGTTTAATGTACAAGGCTTCCGCTTGACAGCAAAAGAGAGCATCACTGATGAGCTTTTCTCTCTGCTTCTGTATTCTTTCCCATCTGTTTCTCTCTCAGTGCAGATGAGTGGAGCGCTCCCCTTTCAGGTGAAGTGTGTGTAACGAGCGCTAATGTTGGTTAAGAAGGGTAGAGTAATCCAATCAGCATGGGGATTCCTCAGCGGATCATTACCAGTATGAAGTCTTACAGGTTCCTCGGCGTGCAGCATTGATTTACAGCACATCATCTCTCAGATAACCAGCTCTCGTCTCTCTCCTGCGCTTTGGATGTTACAGGAATACAAAACCGCTCTGAACTCTTCTCCACATTCTGAATGACCCATATGTCCTTTCTCTTCTGCATTCCTCCCCATCCGGCATCCCTCCATCCATCCGGCCGCATTTGTGATGAGTTCATCTCCCTACCATGGCTGGTTGTCTCGGCGACCCTGCCAACCTGGAGTGAATTCTTTAACAGGCTACTCCAAAACACACACACACACACACACACACACACACACACACACACACACACACACACACACACACACACACACACAAACACAGAGGAAGGGGAATCGATGGGTTCCGCGCCGCCCTGTCAGACGCGATCAATACATCATTCCTCCGGTAACGAGGCCGCGCCACACCGCCTCTTCCTCCATTTTATGATTATTTCTCTTCTCCTATCCCCATCGATCCCCCGTTCCTTTGCACACAGCAGCCGGTGTAAAGCACACTGCAATTAGAGCGCCTTCTAATCTCCCCTACAGACTTGCTCTCATTCACCCATCGGCATTATATTAAATCCCAGCTAACTCACGCTAATGAAATCAGCCAGGATTCGCCTCGAGTCGAATCTCTTAAACATGTGACACCAGGGCCAACGCAGACCCTGATGATTTAGAGAAGATCTGAGGGTTGGAGCAACAGGTTACTTGTTTTGAATCTGTAACTAAAAGAAAATGGATGTATCAATTTCAACCCAATGCTGGTAAGTATCAATATCAGTATAAGGACACTTCATTTACAACTTCAGTGCTGACCAAAGCTCTTCCAAAGCACAGCTCACAAAGTACATTCATACATACACTACCAGTCAAAAGGTTTTACACACCACAGGTTTTAAAGTTGGAAAGTTGTTGAGTGAACAACTATAAATGAAAATATATCAAAACAAGTTTCTTTTATAACATGGAAAGTATCTGTAACAGTGCATGTCTGACACCCTATTAATTGGTTGTGTGGTGATGCAGAGTCAAATTCTAGACCATCGTTTAACTTTAAATACACCAGTTCACTGTTTCATCCCATTGGCTGTCATTTAATAGCTTATTAAATATCTAACACTTGCCTGGTGATCCACATTATAATTAGAATTATATTAGGTGGCTTTTTGTAGGTTAGTATTGATGAATAAAAATTATGACATTTTGTACCTAATAAAGGTACTCAAATGGTGAGCATACTGTAAATGTATTTGCTGGCAAAGAATACTGTGCGTGGGTTTTTATTAAATATGCAAATGTAGAAAATCTCAGTGTGTGCCAAAATGTTTGACTGGTAGTGTGCCATAACTAGATAAAATACCAGCCGCTTGTGTTCCAGCAGTCTCCGAGATTCCACATGTACAAACACACACAACACTGAGTGTTGTTTTAACATATCCAGATTCTCCCTATCTATGCAAACAGATGTTTTAACACAAGCTGTATTAGAAGTACCTACAGAAGTTAGAAGTATATTTGTCAGATATATTTCAAACTACACATGCCTCAATCAAACACCTGATTAAATGAACAAATACTAAGACGCCTTCAGAAAGTTGTTAATTTGAATAACTAGTGAACTGAAGACATTGCAGCTTTTATAGACACTTGATCACTGATGGAGTCCCAAGAACACTCAGGTGCCCTGAATGATGTTTTTGTAGCTCTAGGGAGCAAATGCAAAGGCATCAGTCCTCACTGGAGTCATTCTGTTTGGTTCGTTTGGAATCAATGGCCTCCTCCATCATAAACTATAGGCTTAATGACAAGGCAGGACTAGGAGTTATGATGATGGGAGTGAATGAAAAATTATCCCTTTTTTTAAAAGAATATATTGGAGAACCTGTCTCCACGCAACCATAGAAGAACCATTTCTGCTTCCTTACAGAACCATGCTGAAAAAAAGAAATTTGTGATGTAAAGAACCTTTTTAAGATCTGTGGTGGTTCTTTATACACACCTCTCATTTGCAAAAATTGTTCTCTAAAGAACCATCCATTGAAATATGCTCAGGGAACCAAAAGCAGATCTTTTTCCTTTTGTAGAACCTTTATAAAGTGTAATCAAGAAACAGACACATCTCAGCTTGGTTTTTTTGCAGCTATAAGCACATTGCCACTCCAGCAGTCTACAGAAAGACTACAGGAAAACATGAAATGACAGTTAGGAGAGAGAAGGACTAATGGTGATGGGACAGCGTGTGTGTGTGTGTGTTAAGGTTCAGTTGACCATAAAGGTCTGACCGTATCACACTGGGTAATCTCCGTAATCCCATCTGTGGAGTGCTATAAGAGGCACAGTCTGCACACAATCAGCCATAGAAACCCTGAACCACCTCCTAACACACACACACACACATACACACATACACACACACACATACACACACACTGCATGGATTTCAGTTTTATTTCTGTCACTTCCTAAATAAACAGCAGGCCCTAAAACTGTCTTGTAATTCTATCCATGCAGAGTATTTCCACTGCCTTCTGTATCACTATAGCTAAGTACTTGCTTTGTCTAATGCAAAATCAGTCATATGAAGTTACATTATTGCTAAAGAAACATTCATGGCAGCAGCTATGTGTGTCTAGAGCATTAAAATGCTCATGTTTTCCATCCATTTCGGTCCGCACAAAGCGCTGAATAAACAACCACACACTCACACACAATCACAGCTAACAGATTTCAATTTTATTTCTGCCTTTTCCTAAATAAAATGTTTCATAGGCCCTAAAACTGCCTGAAGGCACGCTGAGTGAGTTATTTCACAATAAATACATTGTAGGAGAAAACCCTCAAAATCAAAGTGCCTCTAACTTACAGCTTTACACAATCTTCAGCTGAACCCCTAGTACCATGTTGTGGCCTTTAGCCATAAAACCTTTTCTAATTTTCTTGTTAGTGTCACTATAAATCAGCACTAGACTTAGTACACGGCTGTAATTACTACACATATACCAAAAGTATCCAGACACTCCTTCCAATTAGAGGATTTAGCTTCTTTAAGAGGTGTTGTTATTGAATGGGGGTCTGGAGCAGCCACTCTAAACGTCAGCTAGACGAGCACTGGGCGTGGTGTTTGTGATACAACATCAGTACCTGACCTCACTAGTGCTCTTGTAGCTGAATGCAATCAAATCACAGCAGTGTTCAAGCAGTGTTAAGTCTAGTGTTAAGCCTTCACCGGAATAGTAAAGTATGTTACTACTATTACTACCCTTTATTTTAGAAGGAATGTTGGATGTCTTCAAACATTAGAACCAACACTATATAATTAAGTACTTTATTATACTTACTACATGTAAGCATTATGCTATAATTATTGTTATAGTATAAGCTAATTATAGTTGTGAGAGCACATTTACTGCAGGGTAGAGGGTGCATGGGTGTGTCTGTAAGTGTGTGTTCACTTGACATTTCAGTTGACCGTGTGCTCTCAATGTTTGTATCTTCTGGGTCAAGTAATGTGTCTTCTATGATTGAGAATGGAGCAATGTTTGTAGGTCATTGTGTCTTGACAGTGTGTGTGTGTGTGTGTGTGTGTGTGTGTCTGCCAAAGCTTAAACGTTTTTAAGCGTAGGGGGGCAGGGTGAAGGGGTGGTAAGGGGGTGGGGGGCAAAACTATTGGCCTCCTGTTCCATCTCCATGTCCGCTGCAGGCCCACACAGAGTCACTTCACTGCTTTACTGAGCGCCATGACGCTGAAGAATGAGAGAGTCATGGCTGTCCTTTAATGTCTCACACACACATACAAACACACACACACACACAAACAGACAGACACACTCACACACACACACACAGAGTTTGATGTGCTGACAGGCCCATTAACAGACCGATGTCTGTTATTTCATGACCTCCAGCTGCTGTGAAAGCCCTTACAGTTCGCTTCAGTGCACATCGCACCCATGAGCGCAGTCCACACATATGCACACACACACACATTGGACACCATCAACTCTAAACTCTGGTTTTCACACCTCTAGAAAAAACATTCAGAAACTGCTGTGATCCGAAACATAACAAACTATACAACTCCCATCAGCGGCCGTTTCATCCAAGGAGAGCTTAAAGGAAGGCCATTAGCTTTAAAAAGCTTTCTCTTGTAAGTTATAGTTGTGACATCACATATGGTGCACGCTAGACCTGGCACATGTCGAAGGGATGATAAATGACAGTCAAACCAGAAAATAGTTCAGGCTGATTCCATTCAACTATTATAGGTTGCTTTAAAAAATGGTCTGAATACTATAAATGGTCTGAATACTATAACAGTTGACTGAAATTCCAAAAGACCAGTCCTGTTGGTATTAATGAAGCATCCCCAGGCACACTGTGTATGACCCGAGGTTATCTGGGAGTGATTAGAGGAGGGAGAACCCTTTAGGAATGGAGAACCGCAGTCCATAAGGGGTCATCTTCCGTTTATCCAGCCCAAACTCCTCTCAGCTGGACACAGATGAAGACAAATGGACACCAGCTCTGGCCTGCTCCAGTAGCCATAGGACAGGGAAGATGAGGGGGACGCCCTTTTCCTAAATGATGACACGTTCTTCTCTAACGACGGAGTGGCAGCTACGTCAATCCATCCTGACCCAAAGGCCAAAGGTCATCCCATCAGTGGGAAGAAGAGAGGAAGGGACAGGAGCTGCTATCTCCTGAACATCTGCTTATCAGGACAGGCTGCCGCGCACACAGGGAGACAGGTCAGCACTAATGGCTGTCAATTAGTGGCGTTTAAGTCTTAGTGCTGAGGAAGACGGGCAGCGCAGCGGCGGAGGGCGATAAAGGCAAACAAAAGTCACAAAGAGGGCACACAAAGCAGCCCGGAATGAGCTGAAGGCCTGATTCAGTGTCCAAAGTGCTCCACTACTAACACACTTATACAAACATTGATTCTTCCTAGTGTCAACAAAGACCAGAGTCATTAGGGAGGACTCAAAGTGCATTACCATTATGGGAAAATGTTTTGTCCGGGGAATCTACAGAAGTCAAATTATGGTCAAAACGGAAGGGATCATGTATACTGGCAACTGAAACCTTACTTCATGTTGTGGATAATGACCTGCTTCAGGCTGTTAGAAAAAATGGTTTTTATTGCAGCTAAAGTGTAGATTTAGCTGCAGTGTTAAAAAAAAAAAAAAAAAAAAAAATATATATATATATATATATATATATATACTTGGCAATAACCAACATGTTTACTGACATCTGGTTTAGATATTGTTTCAAAATATACCATTGGTTTGCAATGTATATGAAAAGTCTTTGTTGATAACTGCTCCTTGCACTTCATTATTAACAAAGATATCAAATTCAGTTAAGCTAATAATAATAATAAAAATAATAATAATAATAATAATAATAATAATAATAATAATAAAACTTCAATGTTGGGTAAGCATCAGATGGATACCTGGCTGCAACTGAAACTATAGTAGCATACAAGCTCCTATTCTGCATGTTCCAGAAAAGCTCAAAATTCTGTATGTTGATCCACTTTACTATGACTAATGAAGACATGCACAACTTCTGTGGGAGCAGATCAGAATCATTTAAAGAGGACAACCAAAGTGTGAATGTACTGTCTGACAGAGGTGGTCAAGTTTTCAGAAGCACCTGAAGGTGGGAATCAGGTGTATCTGATTATGTCTACAGTAACAAATGAAGAACTAATTACTCATTACAGGTCAAACTTCTGTTCTTTGTTAAGAACCACATTACTGTATGTGGTATTAAATATCACATATTCATAACACAAAACATCTGTGTATGGACAGACAGAACCACACACAACTGTGTGCTAACTCCGGAAACAAAGGTCTGACATCATTGGGGACAAAGCAAGGCCTTTTTGTCTCAACCTCCATGCTTGGATAATGCAGCCGTTGCATACATTGAGTAAGGAGAATAGAGGAAGAGGAAGAGAGAAGAAGAGAAAGAAAGAAAAAAGAAGGCCAGAAGGCTTGGAATGGAAGTCCCAGGAAGCTTTGGTGCATGTGTGTGTGTGTGTAGGAGGCCAGGGCAGCAGGCAGCTCTCTGGCTTCGGCAGCTGCTGAAGGCAGGCCAATCGATAGACAGGATGGGGGAATATTTAATCAGAGAGTGGGTCAGCACTGCCCTGGACCAGCCAAACACTCGAAGGGATCAGGTTGAGGAGAGAAAAAGAGAACAGACGGAGCAGCAGAGAAAGTATCACAACACAGAGAAACAAGTTCAACTGAAATGAACAGTAAACTATGTTTAAGTGTGGAATAGTTGTTCAAAAGTTTGGAATCTGTGTTTTAGGTAGTACAAAACCAATTTAGTCACTGGATAGAGTGGGAAAAACAATAATATGCTGCTCCTGTGCAACTTCACAAGTTTCCCTTATCAAAAAGCTATGAAGCTGTAAAAATTTAAAGGTAGAATGTCTAGAAGAGGCTTGGAACCAAATACGAATACATTATTTGGAATGAACAGATAATATGTTCTAAACAGATACAAATACAGATAAAAATGTGAGGATTTTTACTGCTTTTTTTGGTAGCACACAACAAAGGCCACAATAAGTCCTCATCCTAGCGTCTGTGGATAAGACCAAATAGCTGAATAGTCTAATTGAATAGTCTAATTTTTCCTGATCTGCAGTCCAGGGCCTCACTAAATACACCAGAGCAGCCTGTCAATCAATCGGAGCCTGGTTTGCTCCAGTAGCCTGACCTAAACAAAGCCTCACTGAGCTCCAAAATAAAGACACATTTTAAACAAACTGGTCTGGAATTCAATTCAGTTAAAAGTATACATATATCTGTTTTACTAATTCTGATCCAGACAGTGTTCAGAATATTTTCTTATTCTTTAGGAATGCAACAAAGCCAAAAACCAATGTAAATCTGGTGCAATATTATTGAAACAAACACATACAAATAATGCAAAACAAACAAACAAACATGTTTAGGACATGCACATTTCCGGTTCAAATTTGGATACAGATACAGATATACAGAGCTGTAGCTGAGTCTGTAGCCGAGAAAGCTGTGTAGTGCCATGACCCACATTATAATGACATTTATATCTAGAATGCAGAGGCAGACATGTTAAAAAAGACTGTAAACAGACTTGTTTATTCAATCTAAAAGCGCTATCATAGGTTCAGTTTCTGTGTGGAATAAAGAGTCTGGTGTTCTCAGTGTTTATCCAGACCGGGATCTGATCTGGCGGCATAAATTTACTTCATCCAAAAATGTGTCACAACAATATACTCCATGTTAGTTCACAGGGTTTCTGTAACACCATGCCATGTTTATCTGATGCAAATGTCCAGCGAGAAAAAAAACTGTAACAGATGCAGTTCAGGCTCTTTTGGGGATTATATTCATATGCTCTGGCAATGTCTATGCATTACGTCTTTTTGGAATTATGTAGTATAAACACTGTCTGATTGTCCAAATGTCAGAATATCCAAACTCTTAATTTCAGCAAAAGCTCTAATGGCAACCATAACGACTTCAAAGAAATCTATGCTGAAACGTTGGTCTGTGCCAGATATTCAGTTACCCTCATTTTGGAATTGATACTTCTCATTGTAAAGGCAAATGCTACTGCTTCAAAGAGTAACTGGTACGACATATTTCTGAGCATAGTATGGATATGGTATGTTCAGCCTCATATCAACGCCTCACACCAAACCACATTCATTTAGGTCAGAGTATTACAAAGACTCATGTCCATCTTCATGTGTGTATGTGTTACTATGAAAAAACAAACTTTTATTAAAAAGACTAAATATAGACAATTACTATATAATTACAGTATTCAAAATACTCAGAATAGCCTAAATGATCTAGAACCTCTCATTGCCTTTTTTATAATATTATATAATTTTATAATTATTATTATATCTGCACTGCATAATTCATTATTGAATAACAAAACAATGTTTAATGACTTTGCACAGTAGCACGAATGCTGCCATGTCAGGGACAGACGAAAAAAACGTTCTAAACCCCCCAATGCCATGAATCTTATCGGTCAATCTATCAAATATGTATGAAATACCAAGCTATCAAATACTGTTCACGCGCGTAGCCACCTGACGTGGGCATTCTGCGGCAGAAATGTTATGGATAAGGTTTCTTCGAGAAAAGCATTTTTGAAAGTCACATTGGGAGACATTTGATACTTTAAAAGTAACACCTGAAGGAGAAATAAGTGCCCGAGGCAGGGAAAGAGCCGCTACATGCCTGCCACTGGTCTTTAAAGGCTGAGAATGGCAGGTTCTCAGGTGGGGAGCGCAGCAGCTGATTGAGGTGCTAAATGACAGGCGACACTGATTGGCCATAAATAAAAGGGAGCAAACATTTAGGGAGTGCAAGAAACGCTCCGCTGCCAACCCTGTTATTTGCTGCCTTGGCAACAGACAGAGAGAAATATTACTCAGTGCGCCTGTCTGATTTTGTACGAAAGAATACGTCTAAGAGCGTTCGCGCATAAAAAACGGTGGCGAAACATTCAGATCAAACGCGTGTTTCGTGCACACAGCCGTCTTTTCGGCTAATCAGAATACACTCATGGCCCTGACAGGGCTGGACTCCCTCCGAGTGGCCATCGATCGGACAGTGTGTGCATCTGCACATGAAGCAGCCCTGCGTTTACTCAGAAAACAAGGCTGATAGAGTGCCGACAAAAAGCCGCCCGCATCAAAAGGCCGCGCGGAGGTTTATCTAGCGTGGCCATGAGGGAGAAGAAATGATGATATGCCGTCAAGAGAAGGCACCTATTCATCTCAGCTGGCAGCGTGGCTGCCTGACCCTAATCCCGCGTAACACCCGCCGCCCCACACGCACACACCCCAAACCGCCACTTTGAAGCATGTGCCTCAGAAACAAAGCTTTTAAGTCTGCCCTCTCCATTCAGACTGCGGGTGTTTAACAGGTCCGCTCAACGTGGCCCATCTGCTGCTGGGCTTAAAGCGATATTTTGGCAAAAAGATGTAATTTTCACAATGAAACAGTGTTCTCCTTTTCTAGATGTACACAATCAGCCAAGACACGTGTAGTGTAAGAAGTTTGCTTTGTTAGTTTTGCTCTGGTGTGCGGCACAGTTAAAAACAGAAGAAAACAGAATATAGTCTTCATATTTGATAACCTTAACAGTATTTATATATACTGCAATTTCTTATCGGGTGCTAAACCATTATCATTATGTGCAACATCTTATTAGTATGAGCAACAGTCTTACCATGTGCAATACCACTACTTAAGTCAATATTATAGTATTATCTACTACTTACAATGACAGACTAGAGAACTCCTAACCACTGTTTGTGTTACCAGTAAATTACTCAGCAGTAAGTTATTTATCTGTTGTATTTATACCCCAGCATAGAGTATTTTGTACAGAGTATTTCTGCAGAATTTTTTTTTGACTTTTATTTTAGACTTCATATTTTAGATTGTTCTTGTCTCTGTGTGACTGTGCAGTTGTAACACGAAGTTAAATATATATATATATATACACATAGGCATACAGTCTTATGCTAGTTATAAATTTTGTAAAAGTCACATTTGGCAGAATATGGTATTATCACAAGTCGCAAGCAATGCTCACCTCTTATTTTGATCTAAAACATAATTTGATTTCTGATATTTAAATATGCCACTGATTTTTTATTTAAAATGCAAATTTGTTCCTTTAACACCTTTCTGCAGAACTCCTGTTGGCCATTCCACTACCAGAATGGAAACACTCCAGATATCTTTATTAATTTAATTTTAATCAACTATTCAAATTAAATTATGAAAGCACTGAGAATGTGCTTGTGTGTTTTATATGTAAACCACACAGTGGTTTAAAACAAGCTAAATAATATGAGCCAAAAAATCTGCCACTTCATTAATTTGGCTGTGAAAAAATCTGAATCAACCATAAAAATCCAACCCTACATGTTAGCTTTAAGCGCCACACTAATGTTAGCTGTATGAGCCTTGTAATATTAAAACAAAAACAAAACCAACCAAAAAACTAAAGAAGCAAACATTCAGACTATGAACAAAACTAAATTCTATCGTCCTGCTTCCTCTCTCCTGGATCAGCACTCCCTCTCTCCTTTCGTGTCCCTCTCGGAGCGCCTCCTGAGCCAGACTAAATCCTTTTCCCGAGTGATGGATCAGTTCATTCACTCCCCCCCCCCACACCCTTTTCTTTCACTCCTCCCATCCACCACAAGAGTCTGTCCTTTTTCTGCTTTTTTAAACACCTTCTATCTATCATGTTGTGAAGACTAGGGGCTGTTGCCCCTATACTCCCCCCTTCACTTCTACCCCACTGCAATCACTAGTCATCAGGATGAAAGATGGTGGAGGTTAGATGGGTCCATTTGGGCCTCGGTGGTCTATGGGCTCTCTCTCTCTCTCTCTCTCTCTCTCTCTCGGCCCCAGGTGACAGTGCTAAATACTCTTCTCTCTAGGGGAGTCAATCGCCTCTCCATTTATTTCATAAATGAATCTTGCCTGGCCCTGTTTAGATCTGCGGGAGTCTGGCTGTTTGTGTTTGTGTGTGTGTGTGTGTGTGTGTGTGTGTGCTGTGTCTGAGACAAACAGGAATGGAATGAGCGCATGCCTCTATGTGAGGTTTAAATGGGTTTAAATGCTAAGTGTAACAGTGGGGGAACATCCATTTGGGAGTTTCATTTAGGGAGTAATCTGTCTGAGTGCTCGCGCGTCTCTCTGCATGGTCACTCTGCGTGAGTCTGTGCATGCAGGCATTTGTGTCCGTGTGTGTGCTCGAGTGTGCACACTAATATGCATGTGTCTGACTACCAGACACCCCCAGAGGTCAGTGTTACTGAAAGACTTGCAATCAGTCTACAGTACTGTTGGCGCACTGATGAACATTTTAGTCGTCCAAATGCTTAATTTTGAGATTCAATTTGAATTGATTTTCCATAATAAAATACAGCACAGTGCAAAAGTCTTACGCAACTATGCCAAATATCTCTGCATGTGATAAAGTGTCTTTCTGATAGCAAAGCTAACATCAGAACAAATGGAAACAAGACAGCAGTAAAAAGTATCAAGATTTGTTCTGTTTGTAAAAGAGTAGTTGATACTGTGTGAGCTTGTGAGGAGAACACAGGTTCAGTTCCAGATTCCTCCTCGGTTCCTCCAGCCGTTGTTTGGATTTGTGAAATTCCTTTAGCAGCTCCTGATTTATTGTAATGAAGGACTGATTGAGCCAAACCAGGTTTCTGATGAAAACTACAAGCAATACTGGGCTTCCAACAGGAACATATTGATATACTGTACATAAAATTACTATTTATTGTATTGTGTTGTTTGTATTTATTATTTTGTGTTTTAACTAGTAATATTAATAAGAAAAATCCCTCACAACTCATCTAAATTGTTTTTAAATATTATTTTTGCAGGTGCCTAAAACTTTTGCACAGTACTGTACGTCTTCCATTCCTAGAAATTCGAAGTGATTTCAGAAAAAGATTCAAATCATTTGTGTATTTGCACAGCCCCATCCTCTCCATTTTCACTTTACTCTAATTTGGGGGCACCTAGATGCCTAGTTTGACAATCAAAAAAGGCCAAAAAGCCACAAATGTACACCCTATTTATCAACCATTAATAAACTCATTTTAAACTCAGTAACTCCTCATATGGGTAGTATTACTGTGAAGAGTTATGAGATTAAGGGTTAACCACACTAACACACACACACGCACGCACACACGCACGCACACACGCACACTCACACACACACACACACACACACACACACACACACATTCACACACATACACACAAATTAAAAGTGCATGCACTATTACAAGTGCTATCGAAAACAGAAAATAGTGAAGTTCTGTAGTGGAATTCTCTTCTCTTCTCATCTTCCTCACAGTAGCGTGACCTAGTAACAGTAACAGTGTCCTACTCAAAGCTTTCTTGGCTCTCTCTCTCTCTCACTGAGTCTGTATTTGCCAAAACACACAGTGCAGTAGCTGAGCAGCCCATGCCGCTGCAGCAGCCCCTCACAGCCCTGCAGAGAGAAGAGATGGAGGCGTGGAGAGGAGGAGCAAGGGAAGAATCCTGATTACTCTGCACTCTCCAGACATTATTAGGCAATATGTTGCAATTAATTGAATTGTAGGGCTGCCGGTGCATGAGGGCGAAGAGGCAGCGCATTTCTCATTAGCGTTAGCGCACTCTCCTCGTCACCTAATGAACAATAACAGTGCTCTCAAACACAAACGCCATTAAGGCGACGCCGTGTGACCGCCTCACGCCCTAATTGGCTGGATTGCCATCGTTACGAGGGGGGAAGTCATCAAAAAGCAATAAAGGAGCAGTCAGATGAAGAATGGGTTAGCGCGCAGCTCTAACTTTGGTAAAGGAAAAGTCCACACAACTCATGACCAGAGGCTGAATGGACAGTCTTGTTTTAAATCCTATTTTGCCCTTGTTTTGATTATGGGTGGTTCAAATTTTCTGCTCCTGTTTTTTGCTTTGCTTGTTCCCATTTTGGTGGCTGTAAATTGTTGCCGCATATTCCATTCATGTGTGTGTGTTTGTGTGTGTGTGTGTGTGTGTGTGTGTGTGAGAGTGTGTTTCGAGCATGTGACCATGTGACGAGAGATGCTGAAGTAGAGCCAGGCACTCTGTGTAGGGATTTTCCTCTTCATTTATCAGCCTCTCTCTCTCTCTCTCTCTCTCTCTCTCTCTCTCTGTCCCTCTCTGTCCCTCTCTCTCTCTGATACTCACCAGTGTTTGCTTAGCCAACAATCTGCACTGTGAATCTGTCATGCCCTGGAATATTACAATAAACAATTACGACCTGACTCGGGCTGTCAGCAGAAGGAGGAATTTATCAGTCCGTCTCGTCTGGCGCGTCCCCACATGGAGCCGCTGCCACTGCTAAAGTCTCCATGAGTCACGGCCAGGCTGCTCAGACAGCTCAGGCAATTTGGTTTAATTTGGCTGAAAATGAACAGAGCGCCTGACAGAATAAAGAATCAGCTGGACTGAAGATGGTCAAGTACTACTTCGCCGTTTATTTGGATCCTTACTGTTCATTTTGTCCAATCACAAAGTGTCCCTCACAATTATGCTCAGGTTTCTCAGTCATAAATTGTGTAGTAACAGGATGTAAGGCTACTGTGCCTACAGTATATATATATAATTATAGACACTTCACCAGTGGGATTCATGGGTCTTCAGTTACTAGCACAGGACTAAAAATATATGTGTCTAAAGGTTCTTTGAATGATGCCACAAAAGAACCACTTTTATACATAAATCATCACAATAGTGATAAATATCATCCTACTGCTCACCCCCACTTTTGTGGTGTAAGACTGCACTGGGTAACCTTCACAAGGTTTAGGGCGCATTACAGAATGGCAAGATCCCAAATTAGTGGTCTATACAGTGAATAGGATGCAGTTTCAGACATACCATGCGCCTTGGTTACTTGTACTGTGGACCAGTAAGCACTGTCCTTGCTCCAAAGCCCTGGAGGAATACTTTAGATCCATTGTAAAGTGGTATATGGCTGTGGCTCTATTGTTTGATGTTACTGAGGGTATGAAAAGACTAATGACGTTGTCAGCCAAGCTGTACTTTCTATGAACTTTCTGAATTTAACAGAGAAAAGAGGGAGAGAAGAACAGTACTAGGGGCTTATAGTAAGGACTTAACGTAGATAAGGCTACACTCCCATCCCGTTCCTCGAATTTCTTCGTTTTTATAATACAACTGAGTGACAGCCACTGCTTTCTGTTCTCAGTGCCCGTGGCGTCCTCACATTCTCGGGTGGAAAGACGGGCTCGTTAGCTCAGCGCTGCTTTTCACTTGTCTGTGGCACAGGCTGAGCTGGGATCTCTACTGACGCATGTTCCCGAAGCCTTTCCCTGCACTCTCTTACATAAAAATACAGAAGTTCAGCTGAAGTTCATGCTGAAGTTGCTCCTGAACTTGTAGAGCAGAAAGCTCTCATGGCTTCTATGTGAAAGAGAATGGTATAAGTTATTACAGGATTTCATCAGAGCCTGAAAAAGACACGAAACAGCAAAAAAGAACCTGTTCTTCTGCCAGCTTTGACAAAAATAGAATAAAACAGGAAAATTTAACGACACAGCTGCCTTACAGACGTCACCAAAAATGTGTGGGGAACTCTCTGTGGTATCTTGGTACATAAGTGAGGGCTCCCATTGGATTGGCCTTCCAGCACTGGATTGAAGGACTATTATGTCAAATTAACCACCAACATAATGACAAAGTCACAGTGGAATAAACCAAACACATTTTGATTTCCAATGGGTGGGACCAATTTTGTGAAGGAAAATGACACTCTAGCTCTTCTGGAAGTCCTCAATACATCAGTGACAGTAAATACGAGCAGCAGCCAAAGAGAAGCACTGGTCAGACAGTGTCAGTTCTGTGCTAGGACTCTGCTATTAATCAACCTACATATAAGGTTAAATATATGTTAACATGTCTCTTACAAACTCCAGACAAAATATGTCTTTCCAAGCTTTAGATGTCCATGTTTAATCTACAATGACCAAAAAGGGCATTGTAGATTGTGGGCCAGCTGGTGGCCAAGTGGTTAGAGAGTTCGCCCTGCGATCAGAAGGTTGCAGGTTCGGATCCCAGGACTTCTAGTGGCACCTCTGAGGTACCCTTGAACAAGGTACCGTCCCCACACACTGCTCCCAGGGCGCTGTGTTCCTGGCTCCCCGCTGCTTCACTTGGTGAATGGATTAAATGCAGAGAAAGAATTTTACATTTACATTTACGGCATTTAGCTGACGCTCTTATCCAGAGCGTCGTACATCAGCGCTCAAGTAGTCCACATCTGTTCCTTAAATTTTGTGCTGTTCACGCTGTGGTGTGTTCACGTATGACAAATGGTCGCTTTACACTTTACAAAGTGTGCAATGCACTTAGCTTAGCACTATGTACTAACATCCCTGTCAACAGAATGCAAACTGAATGTAACGTAATGCTTAAATATGCACATTTTATAATTACATTTGAAAATTACAGCAATCAAAAATAATTACCACATTTGATATTAGTGCAGTTATTCTGATCTAATCACATGGTCTTCTGATGCAACTACCAGCAGATGAGTTGAAAAGCATTTCTGGAAATGAGTGCATATAAAGCAGAAAAACAGAGTGAGAGCATGCCGCACAGCTTTATTTCTGCAACAGTTAGTCATTTCGACAATAGTCAGGGTGTGTGCTGCTCGGCCTAAGTGCTCAGTTTGTGCTCTTCAAAGCAGCCGCAGTGGTGTGCAAGCATGAAAACCGCAGGTGCTAACAAACACGAGCGAGCTGGCTGAGAATAATTACTAGCCAGCACTGCACTCTGCTTGTATAGTCATGCATGTGTGTGTGTGTGTGTGTGTGTGTATGTGTGAGACAGGGCTGTCTCCAGAGGGTAGATGAGTTAGCAGTTCCTATTGTGTAGGGGTGCCCAACTCTGGTCTTGGAGGGCCATCCACGCCACAGACATTTCACATTCCATTACATGTACATCTACACACTGCACTCTATTGCACTACAGACATTTTATAAATACTTTTACTATTTTACTACTTTTATTTTATTCTACTTTTTTTGCAGGGCAAACTTGAGAGGGGTTCTGAGATCAAGAATTTCATTACTGGTCATGATGTCCATTGTTATCTGTATATGACAATAACCTTGAAACTTGAAACAGATGTGTTTGAGAAGGGAAATCACAAAATTGTGCTGGACACTGGACTTACAGGACCAGATTGCTACACCTTTGCTATAAGGTGGAAACGACTTATTGAATCTTTTCACACTTGACCTTTTTTAAAAGGTAAAACCACATTACTCATTTGTCAAAGCTTTGTAATGGCGAGAAAGATGATGGAAAGGGGTGAGACTGCTTAAATTAAGAGCATCAGGAAAAAAGAAATGTCTTGTGCCATCCGGCATGGCTAAAAACTTCCTGAGTGATAATGGTTCCTTATCTATAGTTTCCTGCTCGAGGACATGGCACATGAAAAGTATACCAAAGAAACATTACTATAACGAAGATAAGAGCTTACTGGCAATAACTTTCTCTATACTGTCAAAAACAGTAACGATAAACCTATTATTTATCTCTTTGCCAAAAATGTGCATATGGTAACATATAGATTGTATAAAATTGTGCAATCAATCTACAAGCCGGAAGAAATTAACTCACAATAATGAGCTCCTCTCTTAAATTAGCCCGGAACCGACCCTATTATTGCTGTAAATTCATAAGCTCACACACAAAACCAGGCACATACACATACACACAGACATCTACTTATATATGTCAATGACAGTTATCTGGAAATCCACAAATAATGGGCCTTGCATGAAAACGAACCTCAGTCAATAAATACTTACAAAGCTGTTTACTCATTACTGCTATGTCTCTGGAAAGCTGGTGCTGAATGGTGGTATCATAAAGAGTATTGCTAAGTTGCAGCAGTTACAGTTCTGGGAGTAAAACTGCATAATAATATGTGTATTATGTACACTAGTATTTAAATGATGTATTCATGCAGAATATGCAAATGAATGTTAAGTTTATTAAATAGTAACCTACAGTGGAGTGACTGAAATACTGTAAGCAAAGCAACAGAAGATATTTTACGATATTTTATTTATAAATTAAGTGTTCTGTCATCTTGTTTTTTTGTGTTAAATGATGATTAACCATAATTGTATATTTATAGTAATGTCTTGGTTTGATCACCATATTTCAAATACAAGGTAATCTCATCCACTTGATTCATATACATCATTATGAATAATAAATATATAACTGGAAACAGTGTTTCAAAACTTTTGAAAGCTAGTGTAAGTAAAAGTAGTGATTTAAGGAATCCAAGAAAGCTGATCCCCCCCACAACACTACATACCTTTTAGTTATTGCTCGATATATGAAAGAAGAGCAATGAAAATCCACCACTTACACTAATTCTTATGTAGACAATATATTCTGATTAAACTACGCTTAATATTTACTAATCATCTACCAATGTTCTCTAATCAGCATCATATTACTGATCATACAACTGAGGGGAGACCCAGAGCTCTGTGTGCTTCTATCCTTAGCAACCCAAAGCAGTAAATATCAGAGGGGGGAGAGTTATAAAGGCAGGCAGGGATGTAAATCAAGCCTGTTCAGACAGAAGCACACACTCACTGCTGTGCTCCATATGCAGCCGGACTTACACACACTCCATCCTCAACACTCCAGCCATTGTGTGGCACAGAGAGGCCTGGGGCCAGCACTTCACACCACAGATAAACGGAGTGCGTGTGAATGTGTGTGTGTGTGTGAGAGAGAGGGAGAGAGAGAAACAGAGATAGAGTGAGATAGAGTAAGAGTGAGAGAGGAACAAAGAAGGCCCTCAGCAGCTGCTATCAGTCTTCTGGCCAAACAACTGTGAGTATCTCAATCAGCCTCCGGTTACCCCTGGCAACGACCCTGGCGAGATTTAATAATAAAAAAAGGATTTGTATAAATAAACAGAAGAGAGGTAGACAGGAAGAAGAGGGAGAGAGAGGGAGAGGGAGAGAGAGAGAGAGTGTGTGAGAGAGAGAGCGAGAGAGACATAAAGCGAAAGAGAGAGTGAAAGAGAGAGAGAGAGAGAGAGAGCGAGAGAGAGAGGGAGAGGGAGAGTGAGAAAGAAAGTGCGGGAGAGGGAGAGAGAGAGAGAGATAGCGAGACAGTGAAAAAAGAGAGAGAGGGAGAGAGAGGAAGAGAGAGAGACAATGAAAGAAAGCGAAAAAACAGTGAGAGAGAAAGAGAGAGAAAGCTAAAGAGAGAGACAGTGAAAACAGGACAGAGAGAGAGAGAGAGTGGAAAAGCAAGAGAGAGACAGTGAAAATGAGAGAGAGAGAGAGAGAGAGAGAGAGAGAGAATGGCTGGTAAGAAAGGTCAGAAAGGTACAGAATGCCACTGGCCAGAGATCTTGGCTCTAAACCAAAAGGTCATGGACTTGCAGGTGCAAATCTACAACATCTCACCACCATCACTGCTCCCTCCAGCCAGGCCCTTAACCTTAACCTGCTCCAGAGGGGCGTCTCCAAACCAGCTCAGTATCTGTTCAGCTGAAGGTACATTACATGAGTTCTACCCTGATTACAGGCTGAGTGTCTGCCGGCGGCTCCTCCAGTCAGAGTGGACGGCTGAAGAAGTGAGTCAATGAGGGGCCGGTGAGGGGCACAGGCTCCTATTTCCCAACTCCTGGCCTTGTTTCAGGCTAGTCAGAGTACATGAAACGTGTGATTTCTGTAATCTGGGTGTAATCTACCATTCAGCACCTCCAATCTGCATGCATTCCGTCAACAGCCAAAGAAAACTTCTGTAGCTGTTCTTATTTTTCATTTTTCTACCAACATCTCCCACCTCTCAGTTCTGATTGCATTAGTAAGTTAAGCAACAACGTTTATTGTCATTATTTTTCTTTAGTCATTTTTTTGTGCATATTATCATTAGAATCATAGTGTTACACTCCTTGTGTATGCCTGTGTTTTGGTCAGTGTGGTTATAAAAATCTACAAAAATCAGTGAGAGAACCTGAAATATTTAATTAATTTATTGATTTATATTCAGTGTATCTAAAACTATAGACCAAGAATCTCGGTTTAAAACTGATATTCAGTTCAGTTTAGAGTCAGTGAGGTCTGGAGATGCACCAATGTTCAACTGAAACCCGAAACCAAAAGAACATTTTTATTATTTAGTTTGCCATTTTATTCATTAAATTACAGTTCTAAGAGTTCTGCTGCTGCCCACACTGTCTGAAGGCATTTTAACGCTGTTTTAATCACGTTTCTCCTTTTTAGTATCATTCACATTATTCGTATGTTTCAGATTTTGACATCTAATTTAATAGATCTGTTTTAAAAAATCATTGTATTTTTGGTGGCCAAAAATTGTAAAACTTTTGGTCGAAAACTGAAAGGGCTACACTCCAACATTTTTGGCCAAAAGAAGTTTTGGTGGCCAAAAGTTTTGGTTCATCGTCATCCTAGGCTTAACAACACTGTCGTGTGAGCTATTATGATTAAAAACAGACTACAGACACAGAATTATTGTGTGTTTGTGTGTGTGACTGTGTGTGAGAGAGATAGAGAGAGAGAGGGACAGCTAATAGGCTGAAATCCAGTGTTAGTGGTTAGGGTGTGGGGTTTATGAATCAAAATCACCTTTTATTGCAGTCTATAGTGTGTAAAGTCTGTGTGTGTGTGTGTGTGTGCGCGCGCATGTGTGTGGGTGTGCATGTGTGTTACATTTGCCTCGTCAAACTAAGCCTTTCCACGTTCGCTCCATTCTTTCACACCAAGCCTTTTCCATTTAAGCCAATTAAGAGCATTTTCTCGGCTTTTATTTTCACTTCCAGCCTTCCCCACCACAGCCGTCCCAGCAGGTTTTAAACACACACTCCGGGCTTCCCCCGACAAATATTAACTCCACACACACACACAGACACACACACAGGCCCTCCCGCTTCTTCTAACACATGTAGGAAATCCTGTTAAAGTGTGTCAGAGTGTATCCAGCCCACTCCTGTTTGTCTCCATATGGCTCAGTTGGAATGGACTCAGAGTGAAAAACACAGTTAAAAACACAGTTAGGACGTTACAATACGCAAGAAAACTGGCAGACAATGGATGTCTTACATTTACCCAGAGGCCAATTCTCTTTCTTTTCTGAATTAAGTTTATCTGTTTATTTGTTGTGTTGGGCTAATTATTTAAATGAGTGGAAAATAAGGTCAATAAGAAAACTCACCTATTGGTGTGTATCACAGCAGATGGAGCAAACAGCATCCAGGAAGACATGGAAGAAAAAAGGGGAAAGAAAAAGAGTGGTTAAAATTCTTTCCTTTCTGCGGGACTTGGGGCAGTGTGGTCCTGTCCTTAAAACACACTCATCCTCCTGCAGTACCTCTCTCTCTCTCTCTCTCTCTCTCTCTCACTCTCTCTATATATAATACACACACACACACACACACACACATATATATATATATGTATATATATATATATATATATATATATAGATATATAGATAGATAGATACATCCATACACCCCCATACACCGAACATTTTGCGCGGTATATTTATGAATCTCACACACATACACTCACTTATGCAACTTCTCTCTCGAAAGCTGCTAATCCTAATGACCACTGGCCTGAGGAAATTCACTCTCTCAGCTTTAATAAACTCTGTGTTTTTCCCACAGCCTCTCTGTTATCAGTGCTGTTCTGAGCGAAAGCTAAACAACTCCCACTGAGCAGAAACAAGTCTCTGGATCAAAAACAGGGGAAAGGAGAAAAACAGGGTAATCTTTATATTGCATGGTATTTCAAATGCATGCACGAAATGGAAGAAGAAGAACAAGAAGAACAAGAACGAGAGGAAGAAGAACAAGAAGAACAAGAAGAAGAAGAACAAGAAGAAGAGGTGTAGTAGTAGTAAACAGAGTTGGGTACCCGTTTACTAGATGCTGGAACATTGCAGTGAGGATTGATTTGATTGCACTAATCCACAAGAGCATTGGTAAGTTCAGGTATTAACGTTGGAAGTATAGTTCTGGTTCATAAATTCCACTCCAACACATCTCAGTGGTGTTGGATGGAGCTCCATCACTCCAGAGAACACAGCTCCACAACTTTTCAACCCAATGCTTTTTGGCTTTATACCCCTCTGGCCGATACTTGGCATTGGGCATGGTGACCTTAGGCTCCTGTGTGGCTGCTCCAGAGCCCCATTCTATTGTCAGTGGTTTTCTATGGAGATCATAGAAGTGTGTGTGTAACTGAACAGCTGTGTCAGCGACTGGTGCAACGTAGGGTGGCCACAATAAGGTCATCAATGCTAGGTCAAATCCTCACAGCGATGTTCCAGAATTTAGCGCAGGGTTGCTCTGGTCCTGGCGGCTGGTGTCCAACACAGTTTGGTGATTTCCCTGCTCAAACACACCTGGTTCAACTCGCCTGGTAACTGCCAGGTTTAGTGAGTGTTTGAGGAGAGGGACTACCAAACTGTGCTGGACATCAACCCTCCAGGACCAAAGTTGGGCATCCCTAATCTAGTGTAAAGTCTTGGCAGAAGAGTATTTCTGGACATCAAGTTATAAACAGCAACACGCATGTACTACACACACACAAAAACACACACACTTTCACTCACACACAAAAAAGTGAAACTTACAAAAGCAAAGCCGACAGTGAAGGCAGAGAGCAGGGGGTGGGGGGGTGGGGGGGGGGGGGTTTCTCTGAGCTTTAGGAGTGATTAAATGAGCCTGTCGATGCCCCAAAAATGTCATCAGCAATCAGCAGGAAGATTCCTCATAAGAATGTGCAATAAAGGAACAGGCCAGCGGCATTAACTGCAGCTCAGGCACAGATAACCTCCTCCACAACTCACACTGTTCAGCAGGGAGCTCTCTCTCTCTCTCTCTCTCTCTCTCTCTCTCTCTCTACGTTGATTATTGTATCAAAGCTGCAGCTCTGAAGAGGCAGGTTCACATTTGCCCTGCTGAGCCACCAAACATTATGCTTCACTTTTTTTCTTTCCCACTCTTTTGTTACTTTAGATTTAACAATAGATTCATTTAGCGGATTGAGTGCATAGACACATGCACACACACTGTAGTGTTCATTAAATCTTCACATCAAGCTAGACGAAGCTAGAGGCTGTTATATACTTTTATTACAAAATAACACTGTGAGAAATCAGTGCTGACAAAGCCATGCTACCTTTCAATAACTGTCAGCCAACACAGGAGACTCGGTGCTAATACACAAAGCTTGGAATCAGACGTAAACAAGACTTCACAAATGAACTGAGACGACAAACAAGAGTGTATACCACAGGAAAACACCTATCTGGGTATCTCTACTAATAATGAGACATCAGTGCATCAGCAACTGGAAAAATCATTCAGTCACAAATATACAGTGGTCATGTAAGCACAGAGTAATACTACATGTCCAAAAGTATATGGACACCCCTCCTAATTCTATAGTTGATGAATTTTAGTCACACCCATTGCTAACAGGTGTATAAGCAAAAGCGATTAAAAAAAAACTGGCAGTAGATTTGGTTGCACTGAAGAGCTCAGTGACTTTAAATGTGACACTGTCATAGGATGTTACCTTTGCCACAAGTCAGTTCCTGAAATTTCCTGATCTGCTAGAGCTGCTGCAGACAAATAAGTGCTAATACTGTCAAATGGAAGCCCCACTTAGGAGCTAATCTGCTGTTTCCTGGCCTTCTGAGCTGTTTAGACAGCAACAAAAGCATTCCTACACACTTTACCACTTTACCACCCGAAGAAGCTGTGTGTAGGGTGTGCGCGACAGTGTTAGGCAATTTGTAAATATTTGCAAGTGTATACTGTGTGTAAAAGTACGCACAGACACAGATCGAATGTGAGAGAGACGCTTTGTGCGTGTTTGAGCGAATTGCTTTTTGATGATGCACTCAGTCTTTCATCAGAAGCATGCACCCACCTGAGGGGTTTGGCAGCAGTGTGTGTGTGTGTGTGTGTGTGTGTGTGTGTGTGTTTTCAGTGTGTGTGTTACAGCAGGATAAAATGTAGAGAATTAAGAATAAATAGAGGTGATTTTACCCTACAGTCACATCTGTGTGAGTAGGGATCACACCAAAGGCCTCCACTGTGCACCTTTGATCTCCTAAAGATTCCCCCTGAAGGAAGAATCAGAAACTTCATTATTCTACTAATTACATATTTATGTATTTTACTAGCAAGCCATTCTCCCTCTCTCTCTCTCTCTATCTCTCTCTCTCGCTCCTTGTTTCTTTCCTTTTTCTTGCCCTCTTACACCCTCTCACTGTTTCTCATCCTTTTATTTTTCTTTCGTTCTCCTTCTCTCATACTTGTCTCATGCTCTTTATTTACTCTCAACTCATTTTATTCCTATCTCTCTTTCTCTTATCTTCCTCTCTTTTGTCTTATTTTCTTCCTTTTTCTCTCTTTTTCGTTCTCTATTTCTTGCTCTTTGTCTCACTCACTGATTCTCTCTCTCCCTACCTCTCTCTATCGCTCTCTCTTTGTCCCTCTTGCTGTCTCTTCTATTCTCTCTCTGTTTCTATCCTCTTTCTTGCCCTCTTTCACCCTCTCACTGTTTCTCATCATTTTTCTCTTTCTCTCTTTCTCTCTCTCTCATACTTGTCTCAAGCTCTTTATTTACTTATCTCATTTTAGTCCTTTATCTCATTTTGTCTTATTTTCTCTTCCTTTTTCTCTCCTTTTCATTCATTGTCTTGCTCTTTGTCTCACTCACCGACTCTCTCTCTCTCTGTCTCTCTCTCTTTCTCTTCCCCCTCTCTTTTTGCTGTTCTCTGCAGTGTGATCAGATCCTGCAGCATTTCTTCGCTGCTCTGATATTCTGCCTGTGTTTGATTGATTGGTTCATTAGAGGTACATGCTTGCCTAGACAAAAGAACTACACCCTGAAACTAAATACAAGCAGCACATACACCAAACATCCAGACAAGCCCTCGGTGCAGAGCAGGGGATGGATCGGATTGTGCTTATGAGAGCAGATCACGAGTCTGCTTCCTTGTATTAGTCAGCAGTCAGGGCTTGAGGAGTGAGGTATACAGGCCGGCTAGCGGAGGCAGTGTGATGCTCTGGGCAATGTTCTGCTGGGAAACCCTGGATGGATGGATTTTACTTTGACATCTACTTAAATATTGTTTCAGAACCATTACACCCCTTCACAGCTATGGTATTCCCTAAAGTTAGTGGCCTCTTTTAGCAGGATAAAGTGCCCTGCCAACCTGCAAAAACTGTTCAGGAGTGGTTTGAAGAACTTGACAAAGAACTGAAGATGTTGACTTGGCCTCTAAATTACCCAAATCTCAAAATGATCCATGGAGGACCCACTTTGTAACATAGAGGATTTAAAAGGATATGCCGATAATGCATTGGTACCAGATCCCTTCACACACCTTCAGTGCATGTGTGTGTGTGTGTGTGTGTGTGTGTGTGTGTGAGGTGTGTTCGAGACAAAGAGGAATGGAATGAGCACATACATGAGGTTTAAAAGGGTTTAAATGCTAAGTGTAACAGTGGAGAAACGTCCATTTCATAACTTTACTTTTCAGAACTTTGTACTTCTGTTTTTATTTTTGTCTGAGCTGTCCTTTACATGGATTAGGACGAGTGTCCAACACAACGGAAAGGCTTGATCACACCTTCCCATTCCACAGTGTACAAAAGCCCAGTGAGTCATATCTGCTGTACGGTGCATGTTAACAAAACTGCTCAGTGTTCTGTGTGCTGCCTGACTGGTGAACTACAGTTCCACTCCAGAAACATTATTTGAAGTATTAATCTTTAAAGCCAAACTACTCTGGTAAATATTTTGTGGGGGTGGGGTAAACTGTGTGGAGATTTCGAGCTGGAGACATCTGAACAGTCCAAGAAACTCCACAAAAAGAGCTTTCATTTGTTCCAGCCTAAATAAAATAACAACAGTCGCTTTGAAGCGTGTTAATTTTTTTTTTCCTGATGAAATCTCCTTCTCCTTCTTCTGTTTGGCTTTGTTGATTATATTCTTCCTCTTGGCAATAGAGCTGAATGTTGTGTTTTGGGCTTAGTAAAGAATTTTCTTTGGAAAGGACTCTGTAATAATTCAGCGTGTCCAAGCCAGATTCTGGCTTCAGTCATAGTTCCCTCATAACTACTTCCGTTTTTTTTTTCCATGCTGTTATTTTTGTGCCACAGGCTCTGAACTGACCCTCAGCGCAAAGCCTGCGGAGAAGTAGCCGAGCCTGGCTGTGGTTCCTGGCCAAAGCCAATGAGCGCCTAGAGTTAGAACCTCCATTTCTACACTGTTTTTCAAAGGGAGTGAGGGAGTTTTTTGCTCCCAATTATGAACAGCATTAAAATGTGCAGAAGTGTGTTCTCTGTGGAGGACGTGTACTTATTTTCACTTAGAAAATCTACAAAACATGGGTGCTCAAACTTCTGCATAACAATAGAATACAACTGCATATTTTTGGACGGCTTTTTACCCATAATAACCAAAAAGAGCCTCAGAGCTGCAAATCTGTGACTTTACCACACAGTGAAGGGGCTTCTGCTTTAACAACACTCCTTATCTGTAAAATCACAGTAAAAGCACTGTAAACCAAGGCCTTCAGGGCCTTTTTGATTAAACTGAATATCACTCTGTTTCAGCCACTCTTTCTTTGTCTGTTATTTTAATCTCTCTCGCTCGGTTCTTGGCAGCACACCTGCAGACGTAACGTACTGTAAGTTGTGGTAGAGTGGGTAGTATATGGAGTGGCTGGCATATGTGTGATCACATGTGTGTGATCATTAGTGGAGCATGTGGGCCAAAGCAAGCAGAGGAGTCAGACTCAGCCTGATCAAAGCACTTCCTGCACCGTGGTTAAAACAAAGACGTTATTGTGGTCGTTTCTAAAGAACGAGAGAGCAAACATGCAAACAAGGTCTGTGTGTGAGAGAGAGTCTGTGAGTTAGTGAGTGAGAGAGAGAGAGAGAGAGAGAGAGAGAGAGAGAGAGAGAGAGAGAGAGAGAAATTACACTTAGTAGTCCCGGAATGGTCGCATTGGACAAATGAATGTAGCTTATTGTATGTTTCCTTGTTACGTTATTGATACATGTGGTTTAAATCAAAGGTGTAATCACACCTGCTTCATTTATTTTAAAGCAGCATCAGTCTCTTAAACTGTAGGCTTATTATTCACTTAATAATTTGGATGTACGATAATATCGGAATCAATGTTTGATTGTCTATTTCACTCTAGAAAGGCAGGGCATTTGGGTGACAGTTTCTGTGCTAAAACATCTCCATTTTACTGATTTCACATTTGTAACTTTCCGTAAATAAGTGGCAGATTTCTCTGTTACTAGTTTACTAGATTACTAGTCCATGTAGAATATCCAGTAAGTAACCTATACAGCAACTACAATAAAACCGGCATACAAGTTCTACATGTTATTTTAAGTAATTATGTGAATAAAAGAGAAAGGTAGAGTTAGAACTTAGGGTTAGGGAAATATTGGAGACTGAATCTTCAATATTTCAATTTGCAATTTTCAAATCACAAGAGCGGCAATTTTAATTGTAGCCTACAAGTTTTTAAGTGGGGAAATTTAACCTGATGACACTGAGCTTGTGAAATGCTGTTAGATGACGGAAGCAACTCACATAATGCGTACGTTAGCACAATTACAAATTGCTGTCTGAAATACTCTATCCACCTTTACTCACGTCTATTCACACCTATTAGAGGACAATGGGGGTAAAACAGTGGACCCCCCCAAATGTCCATTGTCTATAAATCTAAATCAAACTTACTCATGAGTTCAGAGCATACACAAAAACCAATCTCCAGTTAGGAGAAATAAACTGTCAATTTTGTGTTTTTATGGGCCAAAAAGAATATATTGAAAAGAGAGAATATGGAACAGAGATAGGGAATCACTACTGTCAAAAAAACAGATCTACTGACCCCAAAAAAACGTTGCAGGGGGTGAATCACAGGAATGCCGTCATCCAGATAAAATTTCAGAATTAGTTAGACCATAATCATTTACTGAATGTGCTGAGATTAGATTTGGCCCCATCAATTGATCAGGAGAGAAAATAATGGGAACATCTTACTGTGAGGCTTCTTCCACCAAGACACCCCACGGTGAAACAGGTGTACGACAAAGGTTTAGTGTCAAACAACTTACATCTTTTGAGTGTCAAGTGATACCTTTAGCTAACAAATTGTGTGAAGAAATTGTTTGAGAAGGAGGAATTGACTGTTCACAGAGTCATACATGCACACACACACACACACACACACACACATGCACAGACACTGTGGTTATCAGGCTCAGGCTGACCACAGAGACAGAGCAACATTATGGAATGGCTAAGTCTTTCTCCTTTTCCCTCTCTCCCTCCGTTCTCCACTGAAGAGCTCCACAGACCGTTAGGTCAGTAGCCATTTAAGGGCAGCTGAAATGGACCGCAGGGTGCAATTACAGGGCAGCGGCCAGCATAAACTCGCCCCACCTAGACCCCAGCACCCCCAGCCCTGACTGCCTGGCACTCAGCCAGACGCTGCCCGCACACTGAACACACGGGCGTAGCCCCATATGTGGCCTTCATATGGGCGTAGAGGCATTCAAGACAATATGCTACAGTGCCCATCAAAAGTTTCTTATTTATATTACACAAAAAGCATGTCTGTCTGTAATAATTTCACACAAAAACATTTCAGATCTTGTCAATTTTCTTTGCAAAAGCTTCATAAACGAAAGGAACATCAGACAAATATACTACCCTCCTAATAATGGCACACTCCATGCATTGTGTCTCCCTACCACTCAAACCTTTCAAGAGTTTAAAGCGCCTTTGTGCTAAAACAGCTTCAATATGAGCTTTAAATCATAAACAAAACACAGCACAGCCTAATTTATGAAAGGAGAAAGTGTTTTTCTCCTCCTCCCTCCATTAACGGCCTCCAGCTGCCTCATGTTCTTCCAGTGCAAATATAAAAGGTCATCAAATAGCATATTTCCTTTATTCCCAGACCATTTGCCTAATCCTGATGATCCACCAGGGAAAGAAATATTTTATGTTTGTGTGAGCGTGCATGCTCGTGCACTGTTTTACTGTCTTGGAAACCAAATTCAAGAAGAAAAAAAAAAGGAACATTATCTTAATTCTAACAAATGTGCGACTTTCACTTCATTTTAGTAACTACAAATGAAGCTGTATGTTTGGCAGCAGTATTAATACACAGGTGAATGGGAAACCCGTAACAAATAGGTAACAGAAGTCTTTAGGCGCATATGACTCAGCATGTAAGTGAGCAGATGTTGTGCAGTGGTGTCCACGGGCATGCATAAGCAATATGCAAGCACATAACCGAGCAGGTGCATGTTCACTTGAGCATATGCGCGTGAAAAAGCGTATGAGTGTGCCATGTGATGCGTTCCTCTTGCCTCTAGGGAGGGCTGACTGAGCCACTCCAAGCAATGTACTACTCAGAATAATTTACACCTAACTCCTCTAATCATAGATAAGCGGCCCACTCTGGTTCCAGCATAGCTTCAAATCTACCAGGTTATGGTCAAAGAGGGGTTTTTTTTAATGTAAAAAAAATTATTACTGTTTTAAGCACATGTTCTCACAAGAATTTACAAGCTAAAAGCAGCCTGACAGAAGCTGTTTTTTGTATATGCTTTGTTTGCTCCAGTTTATTCATTAGCTGATTTACTCAGTGATCAAATCTTTTGGTTTATTTTGGTTAGTTTACTAAGCTATAGTCAGTTTGGGTTTTTTGTTTATTACTTTGGGCATGCACCTCTCCCTGAAGTCTAAGAGAGAAATAAAATACGGCTTTGTATGCACTATAATGTGAATATAGACTTCTCACATGGAGCGTTGTTTATGTAACTACTGTAATATGAAGGTTCTTACTCTGCAGCACTCATTCATATAACTGATGACAGAATCTTCACCTTTTAGTACCTAGAGTGTTTAGTTGTCAATTTGATCAAGCAATGAGAAAGGACAGGTGTCCACATACTTTTTTTGAACTAGTTTGCCAGCCTATGACAACAAGAGAAATACACCAAGTAAAAGTACCTCCATTTCTCTAAATTCCTCGGCGTGAATATGAGAGAGATTGCAGAATGCTGCTGTGTATGAAGCTCTGATGGGTGAGCAGCCCGGCTGTGTAAAGTGTCACGAACATTTGGAGTCGCATTGCAGATTTTCAGAAAGTCTGTACTGGGCTTTCACTGCTTTCAGTGCGTCAGCTGTTTCACATAGATGAACTGACAGGCCCCAGTGCCACAGGGCAGACAGGGTCTACAGGCAGCTTGTTAACTCCTGAGCAAGTGTCAGTTTGGGGCCGCTGTCAAACCTAGACCCTAGCCTCACCTCGGCCTTCTGGATGTCCGTTAGCCCGAGGCAGGGGGAAAAGAGAGGAGGCAGCCATCTCCCACTATCATAACGCTAACCTTGGCCTGCCTGTCCTCTCTCTGATCCATCATCACTATCACTGCGGATGATATTGTTTAAAGACACGCTGCAGCCTTTTCAGACTGGGTCAATGTTCCTGAAGGAGAATGGTTTGACTTATAACAGTCCGATAGTATCAAGAAATTTTGGCAGAATGTTAAAACCATAAGTAACTAGCAACTAGTGATAAGAACCTTCAGAGAAAATAGTGGCCCTCCAATGAAATAGCAACCATTAGAAGTAAGCAGTGGTCATACTCAGCGTTTCAAGAAGATATGCCCAGAGAACTAGCAGCTGAGAATGTTCTATTACTCTGAGGTGAGAGATCTCGGCACTGGCAATAAATATACACAAGGAGGAAAGGAACAGGGAAAGAGTAAACTAGGGAAAAGAGAGAAAACTACAGAAAAATGACTGGCTGGCATCCAAGCCCTGTTATTCTTCTTTCTCTCTCGACCCTTGCCTTAACACTCTGTGTGGGCAGCCTGCCAGAGAAAAAGCGAGAGTTTCATCAATCTGCCCACCCTCCAACTCTCTCTCTCTGCTACTCTTTTGTTTCCTTCATTCTTTTTTCTCTTTCCCTCTCTCCGCTTGACTGTGTCCAGTGCGGCAGTCTGCCCTTTCTTGCCCTCAGCCACTCAATCGAACACCAGCCTCCTCTTCACTCAGTTCCTGTTCTTCTGATTATTTATTTATTATGAAACACTTTAACCAAAAGAAATGGTGTACTTCTATTACAATACACCATCTTTATATACGACAATATACCATTTTCTTTACTGATTTGCAAAAATTGTCAATTTTAAATATGATGCCATCTATATCAGAGCATTCTCTTGTGGTAGTACTATATATATATATATATATATATATATATATATTAATGTATAAAAATAATAACGCCATAACACAAGCATTTTATCCCCTGAGCCATCACTCATCTGCACTCAAACATTCCTGGTTTATAAACCCTCTTAGGGCAAAAATATTTTCTATATATTTTTTAAAATTCTGTAAGCAAAGCAAAAACAGCAGACCATCCCGATGTGTTTGTGCGGAGTTCCCATTTGAGGACAAAGAAGCCCACCTCAGAGCCTCTCTCTGTGGGCCAGATGACAGGTAATTAGCCCACGCCGTGGCGCCCAGCTTGGGTGCGAGGCCCAGACAAAGCCACGCTCATAACAGCCTGGCACCACCACTGGCACCCACCGGGCATCCATGGGCCCATGCCATGAGGGAGCAGCCTGCTGCTTATCTGTCCAGGACTGGGGAGAGACGTGCGGGGAGAACTGAGCTGGCATGGTAGGGTGGGGTGGAGGGTGAGAGTGAGAAAGAAAGTGTGGGACAAAGAGAAAGGAGGACAGAACAAAATCCAGACAAAAGAAACTTAAGGGAAAGAGACAAGGAGATAAAAACATAAAGAACTGAGAACAAGCAATGCCATTTAGTATTGTCCGAACTGCATATTCACCCCAACCAGTGTCTAGTTGTTGAGTAGTCTCAAATAGATTTGCTTGTGTTTTATGACACCTGCATGACATACTGATGTCTAGAAAAGCAGACAAAAGTACACCGCTTCTGTCTGTAAAGGTTTAAGAATGTGGTTTGCATTATGCAAATGGGTGATTTGATTACTCATTAGCTCAGGGGTCCTCAGTCCTAGTCTGGGGACCCCATTCCCTCCACATGTTTGTGTTTTACCTATGGACAAAATGTCAGTATTGCAATTTTACAGCTACATATTGCGATTGCGATGCCTTTTAAGATATTAGAGGGCTCATATCATCACTCTTCTGGAATTAAAGAGGCTTAAAGTCTGTAAGTATTGTTTCAAATGGTACATTTACTGCCCTGTCCATACAGTCCATATACTGAAAATATGCTACAGAAATGGCCTGCTGACTCCTTATTCTGACTACAGTAGTTTTGCCCAATTCATGCACTGATTTGCCAGCATATTTAATGTTTAAAAAAAACAAACTGCCTTTTGTTGGATTACATGGAGGCCTCGATTCATCAGAACATCTGGTAACTCAACTGGTGACTGTGATTGGTCACCCTTTCAGAGACACTGCGATTGGTTAGAGACTCGTTTGCATATTGTAACCTCTTGCGATCTCAGTACTGCAGAGACCGATACTGTGATAATGATTATCAGACGATATATTATGCAGCCCTAGTTTTACCTGTTTTAACACACAAGCTCAGCATACACAAATCTTGTTAGCTAGTGGGTTGAATAAGGTGTGCTAGATGGAAAGCTCCAAAATATCCAGGGTGTGGTGTCCCCTAGTGTTCACAATATTAACTTCATACTTTCAAAATTAAAAAGGCTAAATTCAGACACTACATATGTCTTAGCAAATCAATTACATTTAGACTAATGGAAAAAATGTGTAAATTTAGATTTCTCACTGAGATATGGAAAGATCAAAGATGAGAAAAATGACAGATGCCTAGAGAATGGCCAAGTACAGTGATCCAGCATCATAGCCGCGGGCAACAATCTATCCGGCGGTAACGGCGGTTTGTCTGAATGAGTCGCCCATCAGCTGGCTAGCAGTCCCGCAGCCGACAGGCTAATCAAGCTCACAGCCACACTTCGCTTATGTGCCTCTGATTATAGAATTATCGCGCTTTCACCATTAATCTCCTGCCTGTGGTCTGGCACAGAGAGCCCCGGGCACCGTTGGCCCCCTACACAGGGGAGAGGGGATGGAGAGGGCAGGGGGTCTACCCTCTCTCAGCCTCCCTGGAGGAGCAGAACGATGGGGAGAAATGGAAAGAGGGGAGGAGTGATGGAGAGGTTGAAGGATGGGAGAAGGGGTAGCAGGTGCAATGGAATCCGGCACTCATTGGATTATGCATGCTAGCAACAGCAAGTCCAGGGGTGAAATGATGATAGATGCAGCCGCTCGATGCCAGAAGGGCTGCAGAGAGCCGGAGATAAAGAGAAGATGAGAGAGTGATGGAAGGAAAGCCTAGAGCAGATTTATTGTTTTTCCCTTACAATTACAGAAAGATTTTAATCCATGTTTGCTGGATCTGATTCCAGGTTTGCTGCGGCTGTTTTCCTAGAAAGTCCGTCACATATTGTTCAGATAATGCCAGCCAAAAACTTCAGATTTGAAAAGAAAGTCCACCAATGGCTGCCAGTGCTTCCTGCGAATGTGGAGATAAAACGGCGTGGGACACTGCTGACGGTAATGTGTTCAGAAAGAGAACATAAGATAACAGCTCAAACTTCGTAAACAGCCACCGGCAATGGCATTTCAGCAGAGACGATCATCAGAGCTCCCGTGCTAATTAGCACATGCAGCGACCAGGCTGAACACTGTGTTATCCCCAGTGAACAGCAGAACTAACACACACGAACACGGCACCTAACAGAGTGGCTGCAGGCATCAAAGTGAGAGTCCTGGCCAGGCCCTTTATACACAGAAACATCGCTGGCAGTTACTCAGCCCAGTCATAACCAGGAGCTCTTCCAATGGTGTGATCAAACCAGCCAAACGTGCCGCGTGTGTAGCGCGAAAGGCCTGAGCTTGCACTCCAAAAGACCCCACGTGGGGATCAATACCAAGACTGATTCACTTTGCCCCAAATGTATAAGCTCATCAATACCATTGCAAGCGGTATGATTTTCAGAACTGTTGAGATATCGACTTTTCTTGGAACAATATTGGGCAGATATTATGTGCCATTTCTATCAGAGCAAGGTTGTTTCACTAACCGTGTCTGGGAAATAAGAACAGATGGAGAGAAGGAATCAGATTCTATAGAGAGGGATTTATAATGGAGTACTGACGTGCCAATAGAGATAGAAAGGGATTGAGACTGAGAGAGAGAGAGAGAGAGATAGAAAGGGGGAGACAAGGAGAGAAGAGGAAAAGAAGAAGAAGAGGAAGAAAAGGGAAAAAGCAAATCCACTCTTCCCCCACCAGGCAGTGTAATAACCTTTTAAATCATGTTTGACATTTTTAAGTTAGCCACAGTGGCGGTCCGGGGCAATATCGGAGAGCTGATATTAAAGGCCTTTTTCTGCCTGTAATCTCATTGCCTTTGTTTGACAATCCTCCATATGAATCTTCTCCCTCCTCCTACCCTCGCTCCCTGCCAGCAAAAGCCCATAAAGCCCACCACAGCACCCTTCAATCCCCCAGAGAGCCCCTGGATTCAGTCCTGACCCCCAACCCCCAGTCCCTGACCCCGCCCTGCTCTGACACTGGTTGCAAATGGGAACCCGAATCTAAAAGCCTGCCGGTGGCTATGAGAGGATGCCGGAACGCCCTTCTGCTGCGCAGTGTTTAAATATGCAGAAGCTTTACGGAGCAGACAGAGAGGAAAGAGAGGGGAATGGGCAGAAGCCTTTGTGCTAAGCAAACAGAGGGGAGAGCGTTAAGTCTTCAGGCTAATCCGGCAGATTGCAGCTGCCAGGCCTGGACCACTGATAGCTGGTAGGTGAAGATGCAGACAACAGACTCAGGCAGGCTGCATGCAAGATCTATTCATCATAGACAAGATGACACGGTGAATGGCATAGAATCTGGGACTGGTAAAGAGTCCTACATGCATCGAACCACTAAAAGTTTGGGGACACATACATTTTTGTTTTCCATTTTACAAAAATGTAAAAACTTTAAGGCAAAACAACAACTGACAAAAGAACTACCCTGCAAAACCCCACATTTTATCCCCTCATTGAGATACCAGCACTCAAGCTGAGTCTTGCAAAATATACCCAAAGTGGATAAAACTGTTTCATGTTACATTTAAAGGACCTACATCCTACATGCTTCTTACATGCTTCCACTTATGCAGTTTGTGTGGGTACCAAAAAAGGCATTTCATTATTATTTTTTAATTAATTAGGTTATTTTTATATTTTCTTCTCATTTTGGCTTTAGAAAACAGATATTTTTCTCACTGCACTCTTAAGACTGACACATATAAACAACCTGTGCTTCATATAGAACCTGAAACACAAATGCTATAAACTCCGTGTGAATGAGTGGAGCTGAACAGCTGTAGGCTGTATAGCTGAATACATGCAAATGATTAGGTTTTTGTGACATCACAAAACCAGCACATTTAAAACAGGCTGTTTTTGCAGCTTGGTTTTCATGTATGAGTAACTGGAATATTTCTAAAAACCAATGTTTGCACACTACAACAGACTTTTATTAAAAAAGAACTGGGCGAACACTTGACCTTCCATGTTATGAACTCTTTAAATGCTTTAAATATTACATTTGAATATATTTTTTACAGAATCATAAACTCTCACACTAATTAGAAGGTACAGTTAAGGTGCACCAAAACTCATAAATGTACATGATAGCAATGAAGGTAAAAATCATTGCAGACTGTCAAGCAATGCTTCCAGTAGCACAGAGGGCTGCATCATTTTATAAGTTAACTTATAAAATTAGTCAAATAAGTTCAGTTTAAGGGGTCTGGTTATTTATTCATGATATTCAGCTATAGAAGTTGACACCCCTCTGCTGATCTGCTAATAAGGAGCTTTGAAAAACAACTGCTGCCTGTTTGAATAGGCGTCTCTTACTCTTACAGAAAAACCGAAGTGTCAAAGCTGTGCACACACACGTCGCCCCACCCAGGCCGAGTGTGTTACGAGCACTACAAAGAGACTGAATTGTTAGCGGGTCCCCTGAGGCAAAGGGGTGAGAGACTGGAGGCTGGCTGAGGGGCAGGAGAGGCCTGCACAACAGGCCTGCTTAATTAGTGCCACACACTCTGAATCAAAATGAGCACTAATTACCTGAGCATGGCACTGGCCATACGGGCAGGAACAGCCACAGGACACTGCTACAGCTGTAAGACTGCTCCTGCTTTCTGACTGCACAACTGTTCCATCATAAAATAAAAAGTACTGCTCTAAATTAGACACCAGCTATTTTTCATCAACATTATACAGTACGAAAGTCTTAGGCACTTGCGAAAATAATATTGGGAAACTGTTTAGATAAGAAGTAAATGATTTTTTCACATTCATATTACTAAATCTACTAAATAAAACAAAAAAGAATAAATATAAACAACATTATACAGTAAATAGTGATTTGATGTACAGTATATCAATGTGTTCCTTATGGAAGTCCAGTATTTCTTGTAGTTTCCAACAGAAACCTGGATTGATTCAATAAATCTGGACCGAACCTGTGTTCTCCTCACCAGCTCACACAATATCAACTACTGTTTTACAAACTAAACAAATCTTGATACTTTTTTTACCACGTTCTTGTTTGTTTGCATTTATTCTAATGTTAACTTTGCTGGTAGAAAGTCACTTTATCACTCTGAGAAAAATGGCTTTAAACATTGCACAGTACTGTACATTTTGGGTCAAACCAAGTCACTAAATGATAGATAATACACTGCAATTATCATTTATAGCCATTTGGAAGTTAAGTTGGGAGACAAATTATATGTTTTCTAAGTGGAAACAAGCACAGAGAACATGACATCTTTATTGCACAACATTTTTATGCACAATTTCTAATCATTTACTGTGAATAACATAATATGTATAAAATATAAAACCTAATATATAAAATTTGCACAGGCCACATTGTGTATTTGGCCAATATGTTATATTTAAATGTGCAGATGTGTGTTCTCTGTACAAGATGTATGCTTTATCACTCAAGCAGACATTTTTTCTTTACTCTGCAAAGCTGTACAGATGTAAGGAAACACTCAAGGCTGTGGGTTATCACGAACAACACTGCAGTACTGACGACACACACGCCTGCTCTCATGTTTTATTGTTTGACTCTAAGCCAGTGGTTCCTAGAGTATTTTGGCCTACATCTTTTGGTGTTTTCCCTGCTCTAACTGATGTGGGTGTATCAGAGCAGGGAAAAGACTACACTGTGCAGAGCAGGGCCCACAGATCTAAGCTTACTGCTAAAAGTACTTATGAAAAAGGCTAGGCATGTTCACTGCTAATGGTTGTGGAGTGAACCCGGCGCTGACTCAATATGCTGCATCGGTGACAGTAGACAGTGGTAGTAGGTGATATATAAACACCCGCCACCCCTCTCGTGGCTGGTACAGTACTATCAGGGCTATAGATGCTGCATTAATTGGCCCTCTAGGCACCTGCGACAACTAAGGGGACCAGAGCTAAACACGACAACTCCATAAGCTTACAAAATAAACCGCCTGTTTCCAGACAGCAGCATTTCCAGTAAAATTAATTATACCTCCTATTACCGGAGCACTTTTACACAAATCAAATAAATTGGTAAGCATGCAGATAGCACACACAGACAGAGCGAACACGAACCCTAACCATGGCAGACGAGAGAGGACGGCGAGAAGACCCTGCTCAGAGTTATTAGTGCAATTATGAAAATGCATCAACAGATACGCTCCGAGTCATTTATCCACGCAATTTCAAGCGCATTAGCATATTAACTGTACCTAATTGCACGTAAAGTGCAACAGGAAATTCAACATATACCATACACTGCTGTACTATATTGTAGCTGTCATATAAAAATCTTAGTTTGTAACCAGCTGCTTTTTGTTTCGACAGCATGAACAAGTCATGAAAATGCTCAAAAAAATCTCTGCATTTAGATACACTTAAGTTAGGAACATTTTTCATTTCAGAGATATGGTTTTTTAATAGTAACTGTGATGATAACTGTGATGATATGCTTTGATCATAAGCTTATACACTGTGCTGCAACTGACCTGAAACATCAAACATATATATATATATATAGTCATACGTAAAAGTTTGGATACTCTTGTTTATATCGCGTATATGGAGCCGCACACGTGGGTGTACAGGAGCCTGCGGAAATAAACAAAAACACCCACATTTTTGTGGACACTTTCTATATCTTTGTCGAGTTTAACAAGTCAGAGAATAAAAATCGCAATATGTTAAATTCAGCCAAAAAACAGTTACTGTGCATTAAAATGTGCAGAAGAGTGTTCTCTGTAAAGGATGCATATTTATGTTTACTTAGAAAATCAACATGGGACTTGACTGGGGCGCCTAAACTTTTGCATACTACTCGATAAATAGCTTTAGTTTATATGACCTAAAACTGCAAATAGTATGGCACCGAACAGGGCCTAACTGAATGGAACAAGGCTGTTGTTCCAATGCCAGGGCTTGAGTGTGTGTGTATGTGTGTGTGTGTGTGTGTGTGAGTGTGTTAGTGTTACGGCACAGTTGATTGAGTTTCTCAGGCGTAAAAAGTGTGGCAGCAGGGCTCTCTGACTGTATGAGCGGAGATTAGACCTAAAGTACGAGTGGCTTACTTAGAGGGATTAGCCACTAGTTCAAGTTCCTCTCAGAGTGAAACACTCACACACACACACACACACACACACACACACACACAGAGCCACACACACGGATGTGTGGCAGCCTGCCAAACGCATGTGGAGCAAGGTTACTTCCTAAAGTCAATAAGAAACTGGGGTCCACATAGCAGGCTATCTATCTATCTATCTATCTATCTATCTATCTATCTATCTATCTATCCATCCATCTATCTATCTATCTAACTATCTATCTATCTATCTACCTACCTACCTACCTACCTATCTTTCCCTTTCTTTCTGCTCATACATTAACAGTGTACCCATACCAACTGTCCAGTAAATCTTCCATTCATCCTTTCGCCCATCATTTCATCCATTCAACCATCTGTTGTTTATCTATCTCACTTATGAATAATCACTGGGGATTAACCAATACACTTAAATATAATGAACCAATTATGACAGTTTCTTAATAACATTTACTGCAAATCCATGCCGGCTTAGAGATTCAGCACAGCATAACTGAAGCTCTAATCTGAGCTGAGCACAGCTTAAAGCTCAGATTCAGTAAAGCTGGTAAACACCTTTAGGCTTCAGACCCCTCGCCAGCCCACAGTGCATCCCTGGGGAGGGACATCTGAACATACAAACCATGAACTGAGCAACAGCCTGAAACACACACACTCGCACGCACGCACACACACACACACACACACACACAAAAAACACAGACACACACACGCACCTCCCTCTGGTCCGTAGCAACGCCTTGGTAAGCATATTGTCATTAAAGAGAGCAGCATGGTGAGGGGAGCTCTAATGCCCCTACCCTGAATCTCAAGTGGCCCTGCTGCAGCCCTCTGGAGTGCCATTTATCTTCCATAGAACAACTGTGCACTCTCTCTCTCTCTCTCTCTCTCTCTCTCTCTCTCTCACACACACACACACACACACACACACACACACACAGGACATGGGAGTCATACATACATACACTACCAGTCAAAAGTTGTTGCACAACACAGGTTTTTACCACTTATAGATTTACTTCATAAACTGCAGATTTTTATTCTTGTCAAACATTGAAAAGTTGTTGAGTGAACAACCACAAATATGTCAAATAAAGCAGGTTTATAAGATGGAAAGAATCTGGAACAGGGCATGTCTGACATCCTATTAATTGGTGGTGTGGTGACGCAGAGTCAAATTCTAGACTGTCCTGTAACTTTAAACGCACTCGTTTCATCCCACTGACTGTCACTTAACAGCTTGTTAAATATCTAAATATCTGTTTTCTGGTGATACACATTATATTAGATGGCTTTTTATAAGTCAGCAGTGATGAATTTTCTGGTTAATAAAGGTACTCAGATGGTGAACATACTGAAAATATATTTGTTAGCAAAGAATAATGAATGCATTATTTTTTAGTAAATATTAAGTGAGTAACATGCAAATGTAGAAAATCTCAGTGTGTGCCAAAACTTTTGACTGGTAGTGTGTACACTACCAGACATGTAGCCCACCTACCTACACACACATTATACCTACACATAATAGATCCTACATGTATTTTTTTTCTATGATCATATCTATGCAAAATAATATATAATAACTTGTTACCTGAAAAAAACAACACACATACACACACGCACACACACACATACACACGCACACACACACACACACGTACACACAGTAGAAGCTTGAGCTGTGAGCAGTAGGCTAGGTCACTATCATATGAGCGGATCAGTGAAAACCAAAACCACACAAATAAGACAAGTTCAGATATAATCAGATCTCTCTCTCTCTCTCTCTCTCTCTCTCTCTCACACACACACACACACACACACACACACACACACAGTCAAAAGGTTTTTACCACATATCTGTTTATTTCATAAACTGTAGATTTTTATTCTTGTTGAGCATTGGAAAGTTGTTGAGTGAACAACCACAAATGAAAATATGTCAAATAAAACAAGTGTATATCATGGAAAGAATATGTAACAGGGCATGTCTGACATCCTATTAACTGGTTGTGTGGTGATGGAGTCAAATTCTAGGCTTGTCTGCGGCAATGGAGTCAAAATCTAACACTTGTCTGGTGATCTACATTATAATTATAATTACATAAGGTGGCTTTTTATAGGTCAGTAGTGATAAATAAAAATATGACATTTTCTGGTTAAGAAAGTAATATTGTAAATGTATTTGTTAGTAAAGAATACTGAATGCATTTTTTTGGTAAATATTAAGCGAGTAACATCCAAATGTAGAAAATCTCAGTGTGTGCCAAAACTTTTGACTGGTAGTGTATACACTACCAAACATGTAGCCTACTTACCTGCACACACACATTATACCTACATATAACAGATCCTACATGTATTTGTCTATGATCATATCAATGCAAAATAATATGTAATAACTTGATAACTAAAAAAAACAACTTTACATTGTAGAGGAACCCTGTTTGTCCTAAAAAGTTAGGACACTGTGCCTTGCACAACACACACACACACAAAACAAGAAAAGAAAAGACAAACACTGATACACAGTATAAAAAGATGCATATAAAGGTAAATTATGTGCATATAAAAGGCAAACAGGCGCACACTTCACAAGGATGCTTTTCACAATTGATATTTTTAGGCTCAGTCTTGGGACCCAAAAGTAGATTTCTACCCTTTTCTCTGCTGCTGGAGAACAGTAGGGGTTCACTGTGAGTGACTGTGGAGCCCAAACACACAAACACATACATACACACGCACAAACACACACACACACACACACACACACACACACACAGTAAAAGCTTGAGTTGTGAGCAGTAGGCCAGGTTTTCAGGTTTTTTTGGTTTTCAGTCTGAGCGGATCAGTAAGGTGAGTTGAGATATAATCGCATTTCTCTCTCTCTCTCTCTGTCTCTCTCTCTCTCTCCATATGTACCTATCTGTTTAACTGTTTTTTCTATTCTCTCTCACTTTCTTATGCATAAAGTGGTGTAATAGAGGGAGTTTTGGGGCTATTTGGAGGAAATGGGGCTGAAGAAGAGTCTGGGTGGCCTCAGAAGAAAAAAAAAAAGAAGAGAGCGAGTTTGGAAAAGGGTGGGAGACTGTCTGTGTGTGTGTTGTGTATTTCTGTGTCTCCAGCAGATGGACCATTGTGTGTGAGGGTCTCCAAAACAGCGCATCCTTTGTGCTCCTCTTTAGTCCTCTCTCCTCCTCTCCATCCCTCTCTCTTTGTCTTTCTCTGCTCAAGTTGTTTTTTCGCCTTTCAGTTGGGCTGTGTCTCCTGCCTTTGTCACCTTTTCAGTGGCAAAGAATAGAAAAAGAAAAACATTTATTTTCTCTGCTTTCTCACCGTGACACAGTGTTTGTGTGTCGAGTCGCAACACAAGGGGCAGAACTCTTACTACAAACAAGGAGAGAGAGAGAGAGATAGTAAGAGAGAGAAAGAGAGAGAGGGAGAGAGGGCAAGAGAGAGAGAGAGCGAGAGAGAGAGAGAGAGAGAGAGAGACGAAAGAGAGACAGAAAAAGAGAAATAGAAAAAGAGAAGGAGTCAAAATAAGGCTGTAAAAAAACAGAAAACAAGCAGCAGACAATAGGAGCAATTAAAGTGAGGAGCCTTTCCTCCATCCTCTTTCAAACTCTATCTTCCTCTTCTTTTTTCTAGCCTACAGCCATCTTTCCTTCACTCCACAGGGTGGAAAACAGCACTGAACCAGCAGAAACCAGTTTCGCTCATGCCGGACAAAAGGGCTACAAAATCCATTAGTCAAAAGTTGATTAGTCAGTGATGCTGACAAAGAGGAATGTCTATGTATTGTTTCCCTAAAAACAAAAATAATCTAAAGTACTGTGTAACAATTATATGACGCATGGTCATTTTGACAGACTCCAGTAAACTACAGGAAGTACAGCTTATGTTATTTCGTTGCACCATACGAAACAGAATTTCATGGTACTGGGACAAAGAAGACGCCACAGAACGCCGAATGATGACAGATCGTATGCCTTACAATCTTATTTCCATAGCTTAATGTCTGTCCACTGGGGTCTAATGAAACTGAAGGTGCCACACCCTTCTGGAGCAGGTAAAAACACACATGTGAACAATGTTGAATTAAAATAACAACTGTTAGAAAACCAACAAGCTGAAATAAACCACACTAGCTTTTCTCTTTAGGGGTATTTTTTTGTATGACAGAAGCTCAATGCAATTGAGCAACACCCAACCAACCTTAACCAATCTCATTTTTATTATTTTGGAATATGTTCCCAAAACATCCCTTTTGTGTGTTTTCCATCATGTTGGAGATCTCTGGTCCCAATAAAGAGTTATACGCATGGCCACACAGATGCAAAATCAACTATACACCATCGATATCAGAACGCACCAACACATCTCCAAAACTGCAAATTTCCAGGAACGTGGAAAAATATTCTGAACTGATAATGGAAGTTAATGTAAATTGATTTTTTCAGTAATTATAGACCACCTCAGTGGGCCGACTCATTATGAAATTCCACACAGTTTTTAGAGCAGATGGTTCTTGCATATTAGGGAAAAGTATACAGCTATTTAAATGGGCAGTTAGAGTACTTTGGCTCAGAAAATACCGATACAATTGATACAATTAATACAAATAACATTATTATAAGTACGGGATCTCTGTGCCTTGTCCTTGAGGAAGCCTAATATTACGAGTACTTGTGGTTATCATCAAGTACTAAGTCAATGGTTCTTTATGTAATATCACAATTTTAAATGATTTTACATTTCTATCGGTCCACAAAATGCAAAACATGTACAGTTTTCTAAACTTTTTGTGATACCCCTAATACCCCTATATATTGATACATACATATATACAAAATGTGTACACTTTTAAACTCTTTGTTTATATATATTATATATGTGTGGTGTGTGTATATATATATATATATATATATATATATATACACACACACACGCACATACATACATACATACATACATACATATATGTATATACTCTTGACAGAGTGGGAGCAGAACATAAGAGGCTGTGAATGTGTGAGCATTTTGGCCATATGGTTCCATTTTGCCTGCCGATTGTGGCTTGCCGTCTCTGCCTGCTACAGTCATTAATTACATCACTGCTCTACAGACAAGTATATTAGGATCAGTCAGAGCGCCTGTTCACCACAGTTGGAAACATTTCCTCATGACAGGGCAGAGAAAAAGACGCCTGGGCCCAGGCCCAGGCTCCGAGCCCAGAAGCAGTGTTACATCAACGACAAGCGTTACATCAAAGACCAAACGGAATCAGGCAGCAACACGAGAAGCCTTCATTCTGCTGGACGCAAATAGAGATGATCTGCTGCTTTATTTCAATGGTGGATGAAGTAGCCTGGCCAAAAATAGGCAAAAATCATATAGG
>JBBPCZ010000001.1:15183283-15186464 GCA_037974445.1 Brycinus macrolepidotus
TCCATGAAGTTCCTGGAAAATCTAACCGCTGGCCAGACTCAAGCCTGAGCCACACCCCCTACTAATCTCAGCAATGACAAAGCATGTATTCTTAGGCCTTGTCCACGCGTATCTGCATATGTCTAATTTTAACCATTTAAGGTTAATATAATCCTACAATTTCTTTCTTTTTTTGTATTTCTACCACTGAATCCATTATTTTCCATACATAATGTGATTTCTCAATGCAGCCGTCACATTTATTTTGATGTGCGGAGCACATAATCTAACAAGCAGACAGTTCGCAGATTGCTATTTTCTTTTATGTCACAAGATGTCATTTGGAGTGAGTAAACTGAAGATGAATATACATTTCAGTGGCCTTTTACTGTAAACAAATCAATAACAACCATTTCCATAATGATACAAATTTCCTTCTGCATATGCATGCAAACTTGCTTAGAAAGCATTGCAGTACATCCAACAATAAGGGCAGCATGGAGCTTCTCTTACAGAGTGACACAAAAACGACAACATGTGCAAAGCTCCTCTTTGTAAATACATAATCAAACTCCATATTGAAACCACCTGGTGATTAGTAGGTGGCTGTTTTTTTATGTTTTTAACCATTTAATGTTAATAAAATCCCACAATGTATTTCTTTTTTTTATATTTCTACTACTGAATCCATTCTTTTCCATACATAATGTGATTTCCATGCATAATGTGAGCTCCTCTTTGTAAAAACATAATCAAACTCCATACTGAAACCACCTGGTGATCAGTTGTGTCAGATATGAAGTGCTGAAGCAGAACAGCAACAGCCATAAACATGATAATGTTGTGATGTCAGCACTTCAAAAATATAGTTGTGCTTGTGTGGTCTACTCTAGCAGTCTTATGTGTTACGTTTAGCATGTTTTAAGTTGCTTGCTACCTTCTAAGTGTCTGTTTTGCTGTGGAATTTGCTATCTTGTTGTTCTAACTAGCTCTTAATTAAAGTCAAGGCTCACTAGCGTGAGGGACATGTTTTCTTTGTAGACTACAAAGTACATCGCTGTGAATAAGAGCATCTGCCAAATGCTGTAAATACAATAGAAAAAGTGGAATAGCATTTAGTCACTATGCTGCCTGCTGCTCTGCAACTGACCATCAATATCAGATCTGCCCTGACTATAAACAGCTTTAAAAGCTGGTAAAAACACTATTCTGCTCTGTCTTCTTTTAATTAAATTCACTTCTACTGCACTCCTAATCTTCTTTTATTGCTTTTCTATGCATTTTCTATATGTCCTGATTTATTAATATTTTTATTCTATTCCTGTAAAACACACTGAATGACTTTTGTGTATGATAAAGGGTTATCATATAAACTTCACTCAAAAAAAAAATGATTTGACTTGACTTCAATATAGTTTCACTCTCAGTTTCTCTAGTGTTCTTCAAACGTTTACTTTTCAGTGAGGAACCGGAGGCCAAAACGCAAAGAAACATCCTACATTTTCCAAATTATCCCCACGCCTCTCCCAGCTCCCATAGGTACAGTGGCCTTTCAACAGAGCTTTCACAGCCTGTTCACCTTGCGTGTGAGACAGCGTGTCCCCACACACGCACGCGAGGCTGCCGTGCTGAAAGCCCGTCGTTGCTGAGGCAGTGGCCCCTCCATGAGCCTGGGACAGAATCTGTCAGCGGTGGACCCTCTGCGGCTAACAGCCTCAGACACTTACTCAATGAGCTCAGAGAGGCAGCGCCGCACTAATGACTTCGTCTACGTATTAACCAAAGACTTCAATAATGCAGTCTCTCTCTCTCTCTCTCTCTCTCTCTCTCTCTTTCTCTCTCTCTGTTCCTGTCATTTCTCTATTTCATCCTCACAGATTCGTTCTGGTGTCCCTCTCTCTCTGTTCCTGTCATTTTTCTCTTTCCTCCTCACAGATCCATTCCGTTCTTTCTCTTTCGGTCTCTGCTTCTGTCACTTTTCTTTCTCTTTCACTTTCTTTCTCTCTTACTGTCACATTCTGTCTCTCTCTCTCTCCTCACTTACTTTCTTCTTCACTCATTTTGTCATTTTTCTCCTTCTCTTGCTTGCTGTCTGTTCCTGTCATTTTTCTCTCTTGTTCCTCGCTGATTCCATCATCATCTCTTTCTCTCTCTCTCTCTCACACTCTCTCGTTTTGTCTCTTTCTCTCTCACATTTTCAGCCCTCTTGCTTTCTTCCTCACTGTTGCTCATTTCTTTCACTTCTTCCCTTTCCTCTTCTTTGTGTCATTCCTCTCCCCAGATACAAAGCATATCTCTCTTTCTCTCTCTCTCTTTCTCTCTCGCTCTCATTTTCAGCCCTCTTGCTTTCTTCCTCACTGTTTCTCATTTCTTTCACTTTTTTCCCTTTCCTCTTTTTTGTGTCACTCCTCTCCCTCCCAGGTATGCAGCACATCTCTCTCTCTCATTCTCTCTCTCTCTCATATCAGTATAGGCAGCCTGGCCAGTGCAAGTGTAATGACTCTGATGTGTGTGTGTGTGTGTGTGTGTGTGTCATATAAGGATTGAGAGGGGGCGTGGCTGTGTACTGACCTTTCCCCATCTCTGCAACGACCCGATTCAGAGGGGTGGTGGGATAGAAAATGACAAGGCGAATGGATGCCTGCGATGAATGAATACATTACAAGATAGCGGCCTGTGTCCAGCAATGTTAGCCCTGCTATCACTGACCCTCACACACTCCACACAGCAGACAAGCTGAAAGGTGGAGGGAGAGTAATCAGATAAGAATAGCTGCTATTGGTTTGGACAAACATATGGACTGTATGGAATAATTCCGTGTGGGCTGTCTACACCGCTATTATGGAGTGTAATCTGGCTAAGCCTTCAAAAGCCCTCGTCCTAATCAGAGATTTAAGAGCCTCTCGCTGTTTCAAGACAGGCAGCGGCGGCTGGAGCGTGCCATTAAATACGCACAGATTAGCACCAGCAGAGCAGGTAGACGAGAGCAGATGGGGGGAGCGTGTATGAAAGCTGTTGGCTCTAAGATTAAACGCTGAGTGCAACTGTCTTAATGTAAGCCACTGTGTCAATGAAGTTACATCAGTAAATCTCCCCAAATACAAAGCACATCTCTCTCTCTCTCTCTCTCTCTCTCTCTATATATATATATATATATATATTAGGGCTGTCAGTAGATTAAAATATTTAATCGCGATTAATC
>JBBPCZ010000001.1:15186888-15212941 GCA_037974445.1 Brycinus macrolepidotus
AATGATGACATATTATATGGACAAAAGTAATGGGACGCCTGACCCCGCGAAAACCAGCCAAGACTCAAAGCGCTGCGTGCTGCTCGCACCCCGAGCACAAAAAAGCAACTAACTTTCAAAATAAAAGAATTAAAAAAAAAAAAAAAAAGACTGCGTTAACGCGCGATAAATTAATTGTCGGCGTTAAGCAAATTATGCGTTAACGCGATAATAACGCGTTAACTTTCCCAGCACTAATATATATACATATATCTTTCTCTTTCTTCCTCTTTCATTCTCTGTCTTGCCATCTATCACTCTACCCTCCACTTTTTCTCGCTGGCTTTTTTAAGTCTCTCTTCTCCCATCTCTATCTTTCTCTATCCTTCTACTCTTTCTCTATCATTCATCCTCTGTCTCTGCGTTGTCATCTTTCTCTCCCCTTCGCTCTTTTTCCCTTGCAGTCTTTCTTTTTACTCTTTCTCCTCCTGACTCTATCTCTCACCGATCTCTTCCTCTCATCATCCACCACTGTTTTGCCTTGGATCTCTTTTTCTCTCCTGTTTCCAACTCCATTATTCTCTCTCTCCCTCTCTTTCCCTCATCCCCTCTGTCTCTGACATTCTTGTCCCCTATCTCACTCTTTAATCTTGTTCTCCTCTTCTGATCCTATCTCTTTCTCCCTTCCTCTCTCTATTTTCTTTCTCCTCTCCTCTCTCTCTTTTCCTCTCTCTACTTTTCTTTCTCTCTCCTCTCTTTCACCCTCTCTCTCTCCTCTCGTGACCTCAGCTAACCCTCTGTTTGGCTCTTTGCTGTCAGAGGTTCAGTCAGGCAGAATATATCTGTCTGAGATGGAAGAGGGGTAGAAGAAAAGAGAGAGAGAGAGGGAGGGAGAGAGAGAGAGAGAGAGAGAGAGAGAGAGAGAGGGGTTAAAGGTCCTGTACTGCAGTTGAAAACGGAACTTACAGTCAAGGGACCTTAAGGTTTCTCTTCTGAACTCAAATGGTTAAATAAATGACTTTTAAATGTCAAAAACCCTGCTCTTTAAAAAACGCGAGTCACTGAGGCATGCTTAGTCTTAAACACACACACACACACACACACATGCTCACACAGTCCACAAATACAGTTATTTGTTAATACAAGTTATTCCCTTCAGCCCTTTTTGCTGAGAGTGAGCTGTTAGATTTGGGTCAGCAGCAAACACAGCATGAAAATGCTGACTGGGACAGAAACAAAGACACTGGAGGGGTTTTAGCTACCTAAAATTAAATTGACCACTAAGGACGCAATTCAACTTCTGAGGCCTGTGTTTCATCATTGCCCTGAATTTCATCAGTGATCACTGATTAGATTTCATTAAACTCAGCAAAGATCCATAAGAGCAAATGAAATGTTTCCTCAATACAGACCGAAAAAAGCAAAAAGAAACTAGTATGGAAAATGATAGTGTATGAAGTTTCAAAATTTATCATTCATAGCCTTTATATGGAAGCCAAGCCACAAAAGCAATCTAAAAACACACATTGTTTGTCAGTGCATTTACATATTCTTACATGTAAATGCAGGCTGCAGGGTGGAAAAATTGGGCCCTTTAATTTAGTACCCACACCAAGCTAGTTAGTTATGGGTATGTGTTTGATCTCTAGGCTAATGCTGTTAAAGCTGCCACTGCTTTCTGCAGACTTTGCACTTCAGATGTGCACAAATGGAAAATATGTCAGATCTACTTCATGGCTGTGAGCAATTTGGAGGGAGTAAAATATGGTGGCTTGTTATTTCTTTCTCCTTGTCATGTCTTACACACACGTACACACACACTCACACACACACCTGAAGTGCCTGCAGAAAAGCACCATAAATAAATGAAGAGCAAAGCTGTATTCATCCATAACTACTGAAGGGAGAAAGTAAATTAAAGAATGATGAGAGAGAGAGAGAGTGGGAGAGTGAGAGATAGAGAGAGAGGCCACGCTGGAGTTCTGCCTCCACCTGCTCTTTGCACCCGAGTGTGTGCAGCGCTCTTCTCCTCTGGGACCCCATGCATGTCTCCTCAACACAGTTTCTCTCTAACGCCATCTCTCTCTCTCTCTCTCTCTCTCTCTCTCTGTTCGTTTCTATGTCTCTCCAACATAAACAGTTCTGCTATTTTTACGCAGTCAGTATTGCTACAGGCTGCTCCCGCATATGGCTCTAATACTGGAGATTTCTGTGTGAGTAAACACATGAAGCATGTATTTTTCTGAACTGATATGCGAGTCTTCTAATTAAGGGCAGGCAAAAACATATCATAATGCTTAAACCCACAATATTTACATCTTCTGAGGTTTTTTTAAAGCTACGAAAAACTATACATACAATGCTTTTTTTTTGTTATTTTTTTAACCCAGTGTACACTGGCTGACATACAATCAGCGACATATTACTATGCAGTTCATGCAGTAATGATACACTGTTCATTGTTTATGGGCTCTCTATAACTAGTCTAAATTGGACTCTTTTTGTATCCAGGCAGTTGTTCAGTGTCCTAAATGTACTGAGCATCCTCATCATATGCACAGAAATGTGCTTATGGCCATTTATCCCAACAACGATAACACTGTCATAGTCCTAATTAGCTGAAAATTTTGGGACTTGTCCGTGATTCTGATCCTAAGGTATGTACATATGTATTATATGAAAGATAAGGCTGTGTCTAATGTGTGAACCTTTCAGGGTAAGAAAAATCTCACTTGGACGGGGCCTTTAAGGGTATGTCTCCAGCTCCTTTTAGTTAGGTAGTATTAATTAGAGTGGTGGTTTTTATGACCACACAAACCACACAAATTCAGAGGACAATAAACACATTTTTGAAATCTAATCAGGGCTCCTGAAGCAATGGTGGAACAACTGCGTTCAAAGAAAACCGAAGAAAAGTTTCATGAGAAGGAGATGGGAAGAAAGTTTCATGAGAAGAAGAAAAGTTTCACTTGATTGAAGGTGCTCCTGATTACCCTGAGACTTCACAGTCGCAGCAGTTCACTTTAGAGTATATGGTAGTCAGAAGTAACATTTTCATTCCTTCTAATGAGTCAGCACTTGGGCCAGAAATGTCGACTCACCACCAGGACACAATTGAAAGCTTTTCCTGAGGCAGATCCAGGATAGAGTAAGAAGCTCTAAATTTTTCCTGGACAAAACTGTCCACAGCTACAGCCATGGATGTAAGAAATGAGAACGGTCTGATGGAGCAGCCCAAATCACTCTCCCTGAACCTCCTAGCCATCTAAATCCGTTATATTTACACTCTTCTCTCTCTTCTCCTGTGCAATAACGGAAAAAGTCTAAGTTAAGCCACTTCACTCAACATACTTATGTGCTACTGGGATAATGGATCTACTAAATAATTGGACAGGTTGATCATGACTACATATAAAATCCCACATTCCTATACTCACATTCACACATTCCTATACTCCTCTGCATCTCATACAGTACTCGTTCAATTAAAAGTTTGGCATCTTGCTAGAGGAAACTGAAAAGTAAAGCTGCTAACTGAAGATCAAAAAAGCAGGCCAATGTGAGAGAGAGTTTTATTCTAATGAGGCCAAAAATCTTGTTACTATAGGAATTAAAAAGAAAAAAAAAAAACAGCCAAATATATCCTCTTTGTCCGGTTAAACTCTTTGCAGTGAAAACGAGTGTAGCGATAATTAGCATTCCCTTCACAACATTGTTCCATTAACGAAGCAGTAATGAATGTTGAAGATAAAGACTTGAACCCTCCTCTTTTCCCTTTGTCTCATATTTTTAAGTCTCTGAACATTTGGAGGCTGCCAGTAACCATGTTTCTCAAATGCCTCTGAGCAGAATTTTTTTTTTTTTATCTCGTAATTATAAAACCAATGCAAACTCCAGCTGGCACACTAGTGGGGAAGTAGAATGGAGGAAAATTGGCTCATAAAAGCTTTGGCTAAAAAAAAAACATTTCCCATTCAAGGTGAGTTGATTCTTGCGGTGGCCATGACTGACTCCTGAAGAGGCTGAGTGAGGGGTGATGGGTCGTGGTCGGCTGAGCAACAGCGTGAGGAGAAATCGCCTGTCACTCTGACAGGATGGCTGCAGCTCAACACCCCCCCACCCATCCACCCACCAACGGAAAATGACCATTTGGATTCTGGGCAAGGCTTGGTCAAGGAGTTGTAATTGCTTGAGGAATGAGATACAACAGGCGCTGCGTTGGGTTTAAATAGGATGCCTTCACTGTCCCGACCCCCCATCCCTTGAGGGGGGATTCCCACAAAGGTTATACGCCGCTCTGATGCTCAAACACCCTGTACGTGCGTATCCATTAGTGGTCCCCGATCCTGGTCTTGGAGTATCCCTACCCTGTGTGCTTAGTGTTCCCCTGCTCTAACACACCTTCTTCAATTCAGGAAGGTCTTCTTAATTAGCAAATTTGTCAAATGGTTCTTATAAACTCAAACATTTAACAGGAGATGGCTGACAGATTTGTAAATATATAAAAGAGTAGCAAACTCAGGCAGCTTCCAGGTAGTAAAAGTTTACGAGTGAAGACACTGTGAGGACTCCTTTTTTAGGCCAGTGTTGTCCGGGATACAAGGTGTCAAATGAGCAGTAAATACACTTTACACACGAATACACCACATTTTGTGTTCTCCACACATTTCTTTTGAAGAAATGCCTTTGTGAGTTTTTTCATAAACAGTTCATTTATGTCCAAAGAGCTCAACTGAACAGTACAGTAAAATAATGAATGTATATAAGAACTGTGCTACACTGGCCAGTATACTGATGTATATGCATTATTATGCATTATATTATGTGAGCTCAACAGAATTGTTGAATTTCTACATAAAAATGTGAAGAAATAATTATAAGCTTAAGGGAACACCCAGGCCCTGCTATTAAGTAACAAACTATGAATCCTTCTCATGTAGTAACTAATACCTTTGGTCCATCCCTGAGAACATCTGCATTATCCACTTACTAAATCCTTGCTTTTGACCAAGCAAATGCAAACAACCAGCAGCTATCTGGCACTGAAACGATTTTCCAACTTTGACAAGTGTAGGCAGGGCAGGGGTACTCCAGGACCAGGAGTGGAAGGTGCTGGATTAGCTAAAGTACCTCTGCTCCTCTTTTGCACTCCACTCCAGCGGCAGGCCTGTCTCCCCCTCCTCCTCCAGGGCTAGGTATGGGTTAATATTACATTTGCAAGGCAGCCACTCCATTTTTTATTTATTGAAACCCACTCGAGCGTGTGTGAGTGTTCGTGTAGTGGGCCGCTGGATTAGCTGACCCCATCTTTTGCATCGGATCGTGACTCTTTTCCTGTACAAATGTGGCACTAACCCCCCCAACCCCCAAATTCCATATCACACATAGTGACAAAAAGGGGGCGAGAGGTTGGGCTGCTTTAACCTTTCCCCTCCATCATTCGTCCTCTGCGTTTGACCAGACAGCGCACGCTTGACAGCATGCAAAAGTCATTAGGAAAAGGGGGGGTGGGTGATGGTGAGCCCAGGGGAGGAAGGAACATGCATGCTTATGGAGCGTTCTCTCTTTTTTCTCTCCCTCTCTTTTTTCCTCTTCTCTCTCTTCTCTCTCTCTCTCTCTTCCTCTCCTCTCTTGACATTGCCCGAGAGAAGTGAAGCCACGGCTTCTCTTTCCACGCGAATGCTACAAGGGCCGCCAACTCCCCAAGGAGCTGATGACACAAGTATGGGGGCAGTGCAAAGACAAGCACTTTCGATGGAGCGCACGAGCTCTAAAGAGGCAGGGAAATAACAAAGCAGAGACATGAAGAGAAAAGCGCATGAGGAGAGGACGAATGGGACGATACTGAAGGGGCAACAGCTTCAGCCTGCCATTGACCTTGGGATAGCCAAGCCTTAATCTCTACAGGATGAAGGGGGAAAAAAACATACAACGGAATGAAGGGACGAAAAAGCTCATTTGAGCATCAGGGCCATCCTTCAGTGCAATTTATGACAGGGTATAAACCATGACATCAAGTCTTTGGAGGACACCAGCACCAGGCAGCCCAAGGACCCCTCCGAACACAACACTTAATCAACCTCCAAGCCCAGCAGGGCAAATAAAGGACACTACTTAAGATCACTGCTACTTATGAAGATTGCACAACCAATACTCTTCAAAATAATGGTGCCAAAAAGGTTCTTTAGGGAACTAAAATGGTTGTTCAAAGAACCCTTTGTTTTTGCAAGATTGGAGACCAAAGAAGCATCAAAACATCCACTAGTCCTCCTGTTAACTGCAGAAAGCAAGCAAAGCTGAGCAGCACTTTGAAACAGAAGAGTTATCAGCAATAGCCGAGCCTTTCAACAACACGCTTTCCTCTGAGACAATTCATCATCAGACAATATTCTTTTGTATTCTTCTTTGTCTCCAGCAGAGCTGCACCCACAGCACCCTCCCATTCCTCCCAATAACAGACAGCTGGGAGACGAACTGCTTTTGGTAGGCACTCTCTATTTGCTTCCATTGCCAATTAGGCTGTGTTGTTTTTTCGTTTGGTCTGAACTGGAAGGTAGTGGGTTCAGAAAGTATAGAATCAGACCCAGCAGCCCCCTTCCAGTTGCACTTTAAGCCTTCCACAAAAATTACATTTGGATGCTGCTCTGACCCTGATCTACTTACTGCTATTAATTTGGTTGTTCTCTGAAGGGGCCAAAGGAAAAGGTGGGGGGACTCATAACAGTTTTGCATTCAATGCTGCAGACCGACTGCCTCTAATTGATTTATGGTGAGTGAATGTGTCTCTGATAAGGCATTGTTTTATAATCAGTCGGCGCAGAGACGGCCGTCTGGGCCTGGCCAGGTTTAATGGATGGGCGAGTGATGGGATGGAGGAAATGAGGGGAACGACGTCCTTCATCCTTTCCACAAATTCACACTCACTCCATCACACTGCCTGTGGCCAAATTCAATGAGCCCAGAGCTCCAAATCCTAACGCCATTATTCTCCATTTCGTCTGTAATCCGGCAGAGCCGGATACACTCAAGCAGTCACAGCAAACCAGGGCGCTATCGTCCCATCCAAACACAAATGGTCACTGCTTTTGTTTCGCGAATGCAACTGTTGTCCGTGGCTCTGGCACGGCCTGGCCGCAAAAAGCCAGGACTGAGTAAATAAGATAAAACAAAAGGGCTTGTAATGGAGTCACAGTGTGCCAAAGCTCTAGAAACCCGAGCCCCGGAGCTTAAACACTGCACACAAACACGGGGGAAGAGGGCCCTTTCCCCAATTAGGCCTTTGTGTGTGCATTGTGGCGGCATGATTATCATGTATTTTTCATGCGCTTCCTCCCTCCACATCTCCACGCTTGGCCTGCAGCTCCTGACAGACAACAACATGAAACGGGGCGGCCCCGCGACCCAGCAAAAATACACACAGAGCCACGCGTGCACACTTTACACACTGACACAGACGCACACACACACACACACACAAACACACACACACACACACACACACACACACACACACACATATATATATATATATATATATATATATATAAGCACATGTAATAAACACACACCTACACAGAAGAGACCCCAATTACTGCAGGGGAGAAACAATCACAAAGGGCTGAGCAAAAAACATGCAGCTTGATTCCCATTCATCTGTCAAAAAATGGCACAGGGCTCACTCTCCAAATGAAAAGCAGTGAAGTTATTCTGACAGGCTGGAAGAAGGAAGCCGGCAGAGCTGCTGAATATTAAAGTAGTAGTTAAAGCTGATGCACACGCAACATGCCAGATGTCTGAGTCTTAATGGGGGGTAAATGGAAATCAATCTTCTTTCACCCACCCCGACAGCCAATCAAAGGGCATTGTTTTTTTTTTCTATCCACAGCCACATTTGGATGACACCACTATCATATCGATGTAAAGAATGGGATATGGTTAACATCAGGGTGGCGGTATATACCGTCGCTATAGAGAAGAGTCACGGTTAAATACAATCTGAATTGGATTTGTATTGAGGGAATTAATGTGAGACATTAAAGGAAATAGGACGAGGCTAATCTTATTGAACAGAGGGAAATTATCTTTGTGATATTCATCATATTGAATAGTGTCACTCACAGCATTCAGCTCACTGAAACACAGAGACAGTTGGTTAATTGAATGCTGATTTGGTGATGAAAAAGCGCCACGGCTGGCACTGAGATCACAGAGAGACGTCTGAGGAGCCAGAAAGGAGAGAAAAAGAACAAAAACCTATGCTACTGAATAATGCTGTAATGCTAAAACGTCAAATTACATGTGAAAATATGGACACGTCCTCGACAGAGAGCACACTTTTAATGCACAATTACTGCTTACCACATTATGCAGAAAAAAATGGCACATTTAAGATTGCTCCCTATAGAGGATGTGTGTTTACAAACATGTAATAAGATTTGTGGGGATCAAACTTTTGCATACGACTGTATTTACCCTACAATTTAGGTGTTGGGAACAAAAATCCCAAAAAGTGAGATGCAAGGTTATTTATTTATTTATCTATCTATCTATCTATCTATCTATCTATCTATCTATCTATCTATCTATCAGTCAATCAATTCCAAAACTGTTTGCTATTTGTACTACATCAACAACTGTTTACTGTTTATGAAAATTGAGAATGTTTTTATGTTCTTTAATAAAAGTTACTTACATCCGGTATTGTTCTACAGACCAGTATCAATGTGCTGTGTTCTCCTCTGGACAATGTACTGGCATTATAAGGGCAGTAAAACGGCAAAAGTGCTCCATCTAATAGAAACTGACACAACGTGTAAATTCCTGCCACCAGAGACATCTGCACAAATTAGCTGATAATTTAATTTTTTTTTCCATTAGGGAAACAGTGGAGTAATAACTCCGAGACAGTTCCACCAGCCCCATTAATGTCTTCATTTTCCCCCGGCCTCCCGGCCTAAGCGTGACGACTGTCTGTCTTTCAGCGATAAAGGGAAGCGAAAGACAAGAGCCCGCTGTTCGGAGCAGGTATGGTCACCTGGACACACGAAACTTCCGCTCCACCAACATCTGTTCATTCATTTGCCGAGACGGCTTTAATTACTACACGGAGCTCTGTCTATTCAAGGGGCACCTGAAGATACAGCAGAGGATCCTGGGAGTTGGAGTCTACGGACCTGTATTATCTCAGTGTTGGCAGCTGAGTGGGGCCAATCTGGCAGGACTACAGGTTTGTGATTACACAGCTGTTGATGTGTGGGGGGGGGTCAGATCACCAGCTGCTGGCCACGACCCACCTCTGACAGCAGAGCACGGTCCCACCTTCATGCTTACTGATCCGGGTAATTACACCATCCAGCTGACCCACAGGCACACATACACACACACATACACATGAGGATGCACAGTCACACAAACACAAGCACACACGTACATGCCTCCAAAAACACCTGCACTACAACTGCAGCACAGCTGGAGGGGATGGTGAAATTGCTATTCACCTTAAATGCATACCTTTGGCTGATAGTGGCACATGACTTCACCCCCTCCCACATACTTCTCCCACTACTTCAGTTGAGTGACAGTAGTTTGTTATGCACTAAACTGTTTTGACAGTTTTACAGCATCGAGGCATCTTGGTCTTTCTAAACCGGTTGTCTGAAATTACTGTAAACTAGTAATTACAGTACATTTATTTTGAATATTTTAATTAAATCTTGCATCCTTTATTATAATTTAATAAATTCTTTTGGCAAGACAAAGGTTTGTTTCTTTTTTATAATATTCATATACGTGCTGTTTTTATTCTATAAAACATTATTAGTTAGAAATACGATTGAATGGTGTCAGGTATAAAGAAAGGAGGTATGTCTGAACTGTTGTATGTATGAACGGAATGTTCATGAATATCTCTCTAACTAACTTGTCAATGACAAGATCATAGATTTGAAATAAATTCTCTTCAAATTCAACTTTCAGAAATTTAGTTCTCTTTATTACTTCTGTGAAATATATTAGGCTTGCATAGCTGAAATATTCTCAGTTAAGGTTTTTCAATTTTTGTTAATTGACAATGCAACCCGATGACAGGTGTCCTCACTCAAACTATGTTTGAATTGTATCAAACTATGTTTAAACTTTATAAAGACAATCAATGCTCTTAATTAGCTACATTATGCATCCAAGTAGGAAGAGGGCTGTGAAAACTCAGGAAAATTAATGAAAGTTTTGGAGTGCAGTGGGCATGAGCCACATGGGTTAAACCTCCACTGCAAACAAGCTGCAGACAGACCGCTCTTCTTAGCATTGTGAGTCACTATGAAAAATACTGGCAGTCAAACCCTTCAGATCTGTGTTTACCTTTACATTTTCAGGTAAATCTTTGGCTCAGCTTTTACGCTGGAATGAAGCTTTATTCTATTCGAATGCTGCCCTGAGTCAACGTGGCTGGAGCCACTCTATCACCCGCTGTGCATGGAGAATCCTCCACCCACACTAATCCACACCGCAGCAGTGGAGCAGCACATGAATAAGGAGCCAAAGCCAAAAGAAGAAGATTGGCAGGTGGTGGATGGAACACAGAGGAATTAAATTCTTTCTTTTTTGCCTTCTCTCCCTCTCTTCCTCTCTCTCTCTCTTCCTTCACTGTATCCCTGGAATCCCTCGGTTCCTTCGGCGAGAAAAGAAATAAAGGCCCTGATGATCAGCAATTTCACAGCTGACAGATTTTTTACTCTGCTTTATTTGATATCATTTGTGTGTCTATGAGAGAGAGAGACAGAGAGAGAGAGCACAGAGATCTTCACCATTCCCAGCAGAGGTGTAACCCATATTATTCCTTACTCCTGTTAGTGCTGAACAAGGAGCGCGATCGAAAAAATAGCTCGGCATGGGGAGGGAAGAGGCATCTGGCTGAGACTGCGGTGAATGAAAACAAGGCAACAGTGTGCTGAGTGTTGACTCAGTAGATAACTGCAAGTTCTGAACTGCAAGACTGTGAAGTGTCAACACTCTACAAAATCTCTTTAGGAAGTACCCAGACACTGAACTGACTCCACAGCTTTGACCAGGACAAGTGGAAACGATCTGAGAATACAGTCCAGCCCTAACCCGACCACTATCACACAGATAGGATCTGTTAATATATACCTCATCTATGAGATATATTTTTTTAGAAATTGTCATTTTGCTATATTTATATAGCAAAACGATAATTTCTAAAAAAAAAATATCGTTTGGCTGATTTAGTAAACTAAATCGCGCTTGCCTTTTTCAAACTCCTACATAAGTAAAGCAAATACCATGATACGCTTGGATATCTTTGGATAACCCTAACCATCCCTCCTGTCATCCATATCCAGTGAATGCTCATCCCACATGCCGTCACTGCTTGCGCACACAGGCATTTATATGCAGAGTAGTCCACCAACATCTGTGCATGCCTGAAACTCCTGGCTCCTCCTAACCTATTGCCCGACCTTGATCCTTGTCCCCGTCCCTCGATAACCAATGACCTGGACTGTGGCCCTCTTCCCTGGCCCTGAGGGGCTGCGTCAGCTGTCCTAGGGTGGGCATGGAGACGAGAGCAGGGATCAATGGCAGAGGAAACAGCCTCATAATGGCCTGGATTAATGATGAAAAATTTGGCGTCTCCCAGTGAGCTCCCAGGCATTCATCACCGTCTTGGGGGCTGCCAATTGGCCAGTGCCTGGACACCTCCTGACCCAGGAGGCTAGACAGCTGGAAGGTTACTGCTGCTTCTTTCTGCTGCTGGTTGCGGTGATGTGCCGTCCAGTTGAAGTGCTGGGAGTGGTACAGGAACCCAGTCCAGCTCCTAGAATAGCTGGGATACTGTTACAGTAAATGGCCTCAAACAGCAGCCGCTTGCAAGTCACTGCTTTCTGGCCGGCCCCGACTGGTCAAGTCCTCCACGGCAGCCAAAAACTCTCTACTGATGCTCTTTCTTGTTTTCTCTCTTCCTATTCATAGCAAATAATAGTTAGGGAAAGGATGAGTGCTTTGGAGCTCTGGAAAGCAGCCTCTGTTCATTTGTAATTACATAAATGGTGGGCCTCTGCAAGAAGAGAGGAAGGGGGTGAGCAAATGTGCAAGAGGAAGCGAGAGAGATGGGATGAGATAATGGGTAAAGGCCGAGTCTGCCATTTCACTATCCTGACAGTCCTTCTTAAATGCACATGACCAGGACGGCCTGCCCATTTCCCAAGCCCTGCATAAGTGGAGGCAAAACAACGTCCGCTCTGCAATCATGGCCCACAGAGAGGGAGCACTTTTTAGCCCAGCCCATGACTCAGTCCCACAAACTGCTCAGGCCTCCCGCTGCTCCACACACAGGGACAGGACTATTACAAGGCTGTCAGGGTGGAAACGGCATGGTTGGAGAAATACACAGCCTGCAAGCGCTGTCTCAATTGCCTTCTAGCACCAGACAGGACACACTTGAATGCCTCATAGTGTGGAACAACCCAGAGCAATCTGAAGGTTCCATTCTGCTGGTAAGGAGATGTCATTGTAAAGATGCTAATGTGAAAGAACTGACATCTTGTTTTTTTTGGCTAATAATAGAAAAAAACGGACCAATTTGGGCCGATTTCCTAAAAATCGCCCTGTAACCCAAGAAAAATTAGCCGGCACTAACCACACATTAACCTCAGAGCAGGGGAAATGGTCAAGACTGCTTTAGAGCAAAGCCTCAATCAGATCATGCTGGGCAGCAAGGGGATTCTACTGTGGACATTTCTATCTATAACATGCATGAGAGCACATGGCTTTCATTCACCTCACCTCCCCCTGACCCCAGCTATGGGACTGCCCGCCTGCCAGCTTGCCTGGCTACTGGACTCACTGGCAATGAAAATGCTCCAGAAAGCCTCATTTACCTTCTGTTTATGTAGATCCGATTTGTTTCGACAAGCCTTGGTGGTCTTGCAGATTACATACCACTTGGTTGTTCTGCTGCTGTTCCTGAAAGGCTGGGATCCATATCTCTCTCGCTGTATTTATTTTTTAGCATCCTACAGCAGAAATGCATCTTACTGTAGCTAAACATGCAACAGGGCAAAGAGATAAGCTTCTCTACATACCACTTGTGCTCCGTCCTTAGAGGTGAGTACACACTAATTAGAGCAGCCAGCCGTAGATGATCCCACCTTGTTTCTCCCACAATTCCTTTTCTTTCACCTTTCTGAACATTTTAACCATGTCATTCATATGTAACACATTTACATACGACATTACATATGACATGGCAAGATTTTTTTTGTCAAATTCCACCTGCTAGCTTTGCCTCACCGTCTACCAGGCTAGAAGGGTGAAGGCTAGTATGCAATGCATATGGCACTGCCTGAAATCTACAGTAAAGTCTCCTTCTCTCGAGGGAAATCAAGGGTTCATGGGATTGCTGTTACAAACGTCCCTCCAACTTTCTGAGAAACAGAATGCCCAGTATGATGGTGGGAATTCCTTCAATGGTAAAGTGTGGAAGGGAAGCGTAAGGGTGTCTTTCTTTTCTGAGAATGGAATAGCTGGGCTGGAAGGTGGATGGCCAGGACCCGTAAATCCATAGTGGCACAGCTGGACAAGGGAGGAATCGGCCCTGGAATGTGTAGAGTAAGCAGATATGGAGCTCAGGATTGGGAGAAGGAGGGGGAGTGAGGGGGCAATTAGGACCATGGCACTCAAAGAAGTGCAGGTGTGTGGACCAGCGATAAGCACGGCAGAGAAGACATTACTCACCCCTCAACACACCCACACACGCACACACACACACACACACACACACACATACACATAAACACACACACACACACACACACACACACACACACACACACTTGCACATACACACTCCTCATCTCCCCCACCTGGAGCACAACAGCAAATAGCCTTCCTGTCAACTGCGGTGAATATTTGGCAGCTTGCAAAGGCCTCTCCTCACCCTCCGTGTGGTGGAATGGCAGGGATAAGGAGGAGACAGATAGCGGGGGAATGCGCATTTCATCACGCTGAGGGAGGAGAAAAATCTTGCGCTTGCAATTTTGCGCTGAGAAGTCGTTTAGTATAACGGCAGGGGCTCCGCAGGCTGGCCTGGCTGAAAAGCAATTAAGATTAATTAAGTGTTGGTGGTGGCACTTTGCAATACGGATTGCGCCTTTTATTATGGCTAAAGGGCCACATTAATGCGGTATATGGTGTCATTATTTCGCAGCCATTTATTTACAAAACGCGAAGAATGCTACAAGATGAATGAACGCATTTAAGCCACGCTGGAGGCAAGCAAAACAAGAAAACAGGAAAATGATCACAGCAGATGTAATCAAAAGAAAGGCCTCCCAGAGGTTGGAAAAAAGTGCACTTAAGCACACACTGCTATCACTATGTTGGTAAAGTGGCTAGAGCACAAAAGAATGTGTTTAAATGAAAAGAAAAGTCAACAGCAGTGTTCGCCAGCATGCTATCTACCCACTTCACAATATAATACAAACTGTGGGTGGGCAATATGCTGATATCAGTGTCATGATGAATTTTGGCATATATAGATTTTTTGAGCACATTGTACATATTGGTAGTACTTAAAGTATCATTAAAAAGAGGTTCTCACAGTAGCACAACTGTCTAAAGTGTTTTGATTTCATTTTTAAATGGGACACATTTGACGCATTGCTCCTGGTTTTAAAAAAATGTGGAAAAACAGCCGCTATAAGCCGCTCCTACTTGAGTAAACCAAGCAGGAATATAATCAACCACACCTCCAATATCTACACCTACTTTTTGCATAATCCTCCAAGGTTTGGTGTGCCCCTCCCTCAAATGCATGTGCATGAGGAGGATAAGCATGTTTTGCATTTTTCCACGCACGCGACCCAGAAACTGCACATTTAACATCGTATTTAGCATCACGCACCAGTTTCATACATAACACAACGAGTGGCACCTTAAACTGATGCAAGAGACTCAGCATATCAGGCCCAGAGCCACAATACATTAAGCTGAAAAGCTAAAGTTCGTACCATCGGAGAGAAGGAAAACAACAAAGGCAAAAGGGTTCAATTCCACTGGAAGCAGAAACTGATGGCTGGCATCAGGTTGGCATCTTGGATGAGGGAGTAACCCAAGCACCCTGTCAGCATTTCCCTCATTTCTGCCCTGGGGCTACATACGCTTTTCTGCACCTGTACTAAGAGTGTGTGTGTGTGTGTGTGTGTGTGTGTGTGTGTGTGTGTGTGTGTGTGTGTGTGTGTGCGCATGCATATGGATGTGCAGGTCCAGATACTTGACACAGGGTCGTTGGGGGACACTGAGGAAAAGGGCATCCCTCTGGCATGACACGTACATTGTCAAGTGTGACATTTATCCCTGTCTCAGTCAAACCTAAGTGTGTGCATGTGCATGTGTGCTTTTCTTACTATTTGCCCTCACTTTAATACCCTCAACTCCTAGGAGAACACACACACACCAGCAGTAACTCCACTTGATTTAATTGCTCAACTAAAAATGCACAGAACGTGAAGGCTGGAGAAAGCGATCGAGGCGGGGAGGAAAAAACATAATAGAGTCCATTTCCAGTTTGGGCCAAAATAAATCTAAAAGCAATTTTTGCTCTGCTTTCTACTTTTCCCTCACTGGCCAAACCCAAAGCTGCTGAACTCAGCGGTTTCTCTTCAGCTTTAACTGAACGAAGCTCTATTTCTCCTTTCTCGCTCTCTCTCTCTTATAGCCTCTGGCTTAGTGAAAGTGTGTGCTACGATTTGCAGAACCCTCAGAAGCATTACATTTCCAATCATAAGCTGCAGAATGTGAGTGCTAGTGGAAGCACTGGCAAAGTTGATTGCATTTTCAGCTTCAAAACCTTCCAAAAGTCCCTTAAAATAGCCTGGAAACTTGCAGAACAGCACGAAATGTAAAGTGTAATGAAGAAAGTCACAAACTTACAGCAGTATATTCCAATTACACGACTAATCCTTAGCATACGATGCTCTGCTGCTCAGTCCAGTCTAGGCCAAGGGCATGGAGGGGAGGCTGGTTCTGAATAGGGGGGCCAAAAATTGGCCAAGATGGTCTGATTTTTCCTTTATGACCAGCACTTGTCCAATTAATTGTTTCAACTGTGGCCAATCTCTTCTAATTTTATGATGTAACAGCTGTATTATATAGCACTTTTATATAGTTTTTACAGGCTTATTTAAACAACAATCAGGTTTTGTCCATTTGATCCTTTCTAGAGTCTTTTCAACACGACAAGTGTTATGACAGACTTGTTGGAAGAAGTCTTTAAGATTGTTTGTTTAGGTTTATGTTAAGTTGTCACGAAGGGCATATGTATGTTGTATGGCCTTATGAATGCTGCCCTTCAAAAAGTGTTACTGAAACTCAGCCATTGACCAGTCTAGCAGAAATGGAATGGTCTATAAAAGTTTATGATTGGCGCATCTCTTGTTCTGAAAGGACGGATTTTGACCATCATTGGCAGGATCCTTGTTCGTGAAGCCACAACTCCGCCACATCCTTTCTCTCAGACTCTTTGTCACCTGCTTGGCACTAGAGTCCATTTAATTAGCCGAGGGTAATCTAATGTTTGGAGATTAGGAGCAAGGGAAAGACACTGTGGCGAAGATAACAAAACCCAGAAGAGCAAAGTCAAAGCCTGCCATGCAAACAAATAAATGAGTGCATTAGCATATAACAAGTAGTCAAGGCCATAGAGACAGAGGGAGAGAGAACGCGAGAGACCACAGTAGAGAGAGCAGAGACTTGGCTAATCTACAATTCCCCAAAACCAGGCAGACAGAGACAGAGGGATGTCTTCATCGACTGGAGCAGACAGTGCAGTGCAGTAATTAGAGACTAAGCCTCTCTTATCAGCTCTCTGCTGCTGTCAATACCCGCTTCACTCACAACCACTACACACCACACACACACGTACACGCACAGATACACACAAATACACACATACATACACACAATGAAAAAGCGGTCTTTAACCCCTACAACATAGCAATGAATGAGGGCCTAATCCCTTCCATGTGTGTGTGAATGTTCTTACGTATAGAACCCCACCCACAGCATGCACACACATTCTCACACACACAGTTGCAGTGAGTCCGGAATCCGTCTAAAATCACTACATCATAACTTTTGCTTCATTTATTCCCACTGTTGTTAAAGTTTTAAATCAGTTTTACTACAGCATGTGGAAATAAGGTATGTGTGTGTGCGTGTGTTTGTGTGAGAGATCCTGTGGGTCTTGGCAAAAGAAGCAGAGTGTGTGTCCTGCTGTAATCCCCGGAGAGGTTCCGGTGTCAGGCTGTAGAGAGTAAAGAGCCCCAGGCTGTCCAGAGAGGACACAGGAGATCCATACTGCAGCAGGACAGGGGCATTAGCCTCGCGAGCACTAATGGGCCAGTCTGTCCACACACACACACACACACACACACACACACACACACACACACACACGCGCGCGCACACAATGTTGGTGCAATGAGTGAAGTCAACATGTCAATATGAGAATCCACATACACACAATAGAAAGAAAATCCCATTTTTTTTATAGGAATAATAACTTCACTCTCCACTGTGTTACTCAAAATTTAATTAATATACTAATTAATTTTGTAGGACCTCACACATTTCACAGGTTCACATTGATTTTTACAGCTTCCAGCTAGCGTTCTACTGGGAAATCTTGGGTCCTGACATTCCTGTGGATGTTACTTTGACACCTACCACCTACCTAAACATGGTGGCAGACCAAGTACAGCCTTCATGACAGAGGTATTCCCCAATGGCAGTGGCCTCTTTCAGCAGAATAACGTACCCTGCCACACTGCGAAAAATGTTCAGGAATGGTTTGAGGAACATGACAACGAGTTCGAGGTGTTGACTCGGTCTTCTAATTCCCCACATCTCAATTTGATCGAGCATCTGTGGGATGTGCTTGACAAACCTGTCCGATCCATGGAGGCCCCACCTTGCATCTTACAGGACATTAAGGATCCACTGCTAATGTCTTGGTGCAGATGCTGCAGTTCTAGAGCTCTTGTGAAGGCCATGCTGTTTTGGTGGCACAATATTACGCACATGGGTTTAATGGTTGTTAGTGCAAATAAATAAATACTGAAAGTAAGTTCAGGATGGTTCAGGATGATGCTCAGAGCTAGAGATGATAATAAAATGACTGGGAAAGTTGTACTGCTTTAAGAATGAAGTTCTAACAAATCTGCTTTCCAGAATGACCTATAAACTGAGGTCATTTAATAACTGCTCATTACCACACTGTATCTAAGTCCCTACACACACAGGGTACGCGTGTGCTTACGTGTAAAGCTAATCATCAAGGTGCTCTGGTGCAGCCTTGACCTTTTCATTTAACACACCGGGTGTTGGAGAGAGGGCAGGAGGAGCGAGGAACGTGGCCCTGCATTTCAGGACTTCCAGCTGATAAAGAAGATAAGTAATGCACACAGGCATAAAGTTTCAGTAGGAGAATATCCTTTTCTCTTCTGTCTTTCCGTTCGCTTTTCTCTCCTATCTATCATTAAGGCATTGGAAGGCCTTTTCCAGGTCAATATTGAGCCCTTAAAAGCCAATCAGATGTCACATGGCAGTCAAGGGCAAATCATTCATTATTCACTTCTGCAGTATTACAGCTGAGCTGCTATTATTTCATACTATAGACAAAAACGACATGGCTGAATTGATGTATGTAGGTGTATGTTGACCAATATTTCAAAAGGGCTTTTAAAATCTCAGGTCAATATTCAGCACTTCAGTAAAATGTAGAATGACAGTCAAGGGCAAAGCATTCATCATTCAGCTCTGCTGTACCTAAGCACACTAAGCAATTACTTCTTACATTCCTTAAAAACTGCAAAGAAAGCCAGAAAGTTAACAAATAAATGGATGTTCACTACTATTCCAAAATGACTTTTTTTAAATCTCCGGTCAGTACTCAACACTTAATAGCAGTCAAGGGCAAACTGTTCTTCATTCACTCTGCCTATACCTTAGCAGAGAGTTTTTACTTCTTATTTCTTACATTCCTGCTCACCAGCATTTCCCAACAGCTTTTTAAATCTCAGGGACAGACTCAAACTTTTAAACACTACTGAAATTGTAGCAGTAACTGTGCATTTTTACATGGGCAGTATTGGTCCCCTTGGCTTTGTTTTAGCTAAGAATCAGTGTGTGAGACGGGCGGTGTGTGTGTGTGCGTGTGTGTTGGGGCTTTGATGAGTGCAATTATGCTGTAAAGAGAGCCTGAGGAGCCCCAGCATTTATTATGCATCCAGTGCCCTCTCTCTGAGCTCCACACACAGACGGGCCCCACGGCCTGCTCTCCCAACACACACACACACACACACACACACACACACACGCACGCATGCACGCACACAGGGACGCATACACACAGCTACAGGGCTACAGAACCTACCCCATCTCCCTGGATGCTGCACTACATAGGCGTAAACACAACACAAGCACACAAACCCCCACACACCCACGCATATAGCCCATGTACTTATTCAGTAATCAATTATGAATTCAGGTTCCAGACACAAAAACACATCCCAGGGCCTAAAGTAAAAGGTTTATAAATGCATAAATTAAGCGAGCAAGAAAAAAAAAGCTAAAATAAACCATGCAAAATGTAAAATCTGGCATTAAGTACATGAAATAAATGCAGCACTGTGGAGTCAGCATGGTTTTGATCCTTATAGACTGAACTCTCCAAACCCGGAGTCAATTCCCTATTGATGCCATTGATTCCCTGTACTGACTTGTTGACGGAATTTGGGGTGCTGGAATTGGAATTGAGTTGATCGTCCCCCAAGAGCCAGTGCAGAACCTCAGGGAAATGTCCAGCAGCAATTAGACGGGATTATTCTAAAATAACACAATTTCACCTCTGCCTCCACAGGTTAACCCTTCAAAGTCACGGTTATTGCATCAACGCATTACTTTAAGGACAAATTCTATCAAAAGTGTGGATTTTTGAATGATTCCACAATTGATGTGCAATTTAGCACTCAAAACTCTCAAAAATGAAACTCATTGTTCAAGATGTTAAGAAAACATGAATTTAACCATTTAACGTTTAATTCAATTTAAATGCATGAGCGAAGTTTCTTTTTTAATCGTGGCTTAAAGGAGTAACAGGGTTGAGTTTATAAGCAAAGAAGTAGCACATACACGGAATGCGGTTAAGTGGCATCCATACTCTGAATATTGCACAAGGACATTGTACTGATTTACCTAAAATGTATTTTTACATGAAAAGTCACTTTTAATCTATAATTAACAGGGTGGTACTTCCAAAGTCTCACAATACCACTGAAAATAAAGACAGAAGAAAACATTTCAGCACATTTGGATGATGCAAAGTCCTGTTGCAAAGGGTGTTGAGTGAATGCTGAATCACAAAAAATCTTATCCTATAATGTTCAAATACGTAAATGTGATATCAGAGGGACTCATGTGGCACCCCAATCAAGGAATCTCCCTTTTATTTAACAGAAATAAACAGTGATATATTTGCATCAGCAAAGTCTATGTGTAGACTCAATCCTGTCCATACAGAATTTAAATTGAATGTAGAGGTAATTCCTTATGCTACAAACAATGTACTGTCAATTTAAATAGTTAAATGACAGTAATAACTCTAGTGGTTAATGAGGGATATGGGGAGTAGCCAGGGCCTCTGTTTCAGGTTACACCTCCACACTGGAGGAGTGAATGGAGGGCAGAAGGAGGCACATAGCCAGTGATGGAGGAGTGCAACCACTCGATCAAATCACTCCCTCACTTCCCTGCTCTCTCTCGTCTCCATAGTTCTCATCTAACATTAATGGCCGTTGGTTTTTTAATGAGGAAGAGCGCGTCCCTTTGGTCCGAAGCTGGACGGGGTCTTACAGGGGGAAATTAGGGTGGGCTAACTGAAGCATATCTCATCCGAGGGCAGTGTAGTTTCAACATAGCCTCAGAAATGCTGGTCAAATCACACTTGCAAGTAACGCATATGGTTTCTCACTCTTTGTGTTTAAATATCTCCATGAAGTAGATGATGAACGGTACGTTTTTTGTCATGCACTGCTTATTTCTCTGGCTGCTCCAGAATAGAGTCAATGAACCCTTCAGCTATTATTTGACGACTCAAACTACTGTCCTTTTGTCATCGCCACCATTCAAAGTTTCAGGTGTGTGACTATGTAATTTCTTCTTTTATGAAGCTATAGCGTCCCCTACACTGTATTAAAATCTGTTGGAACGACCATTCTGGAGAAATACTTGATTTATTTTACTATTTTATAAAGTAAAGAAAGTGTTTGATGTACTTTATTCAAGCAATTATTGTGTCCCAGAGCCTTCCACCTCTATTCCTCCATCCACTTACCGCCTGAGTTTATGTACACTATATGGACAAAAGTATTGGGACACACCGACAATCTTAATGCCTCAGAATACCAAGACACTTTGGAAAACACCAGGTCCATAAAGACATGGTTGGATGAGTTCACTGTGGAAGAACTTGACTGGCTTGCACAGACCAACTCCACATTAAAGTCTATGTATTTGAATGCAAAGTCCCTGTTGGTGTAATGGTCAGCTGTCCCAATACTTTTGTCCATACGTGTATATAAACAGTCATATGTAAAAGTTTGAATGAGTGCATGAACAAATATACACACATGAAAGAAAGATGACAGTAATTGCAGGGCAGGAGTCTCAGACGATGTGTGTTTTGTTGCGATGCGCGTTCTGCAACTCCCGGCAGAAGAGCTGTCAATCTGACAACGTTACACTTTAATGGAAACCGCAATCGTTTCTCCCTGTGCTCCACAGAACACGTAAGAATAGAAGAGTGGAAAGAGCACACTGTCCAAACATACTGGACATACCAGTCACTTTACCCACGCTAGAGCAGAGGACGAACACTTTCAGACACTCAGTCCACGAATGGTGGAGGAACCAGAAAAGAAGGGGAAAAAAATGAGCAAAGCAGAGCAATCAGATTGGAACAAACAAAACAATTCTTTAAAAAGAAAGGAATAGAAGAAAGAGAGAAAGAAAGAGAGAGAGAGAGAGAGAGAGAGAGAGAGTTGACTATGATGCCTGGATCTGTCTTCAATAAAAGGACTAGCATATATAAGCTTGTTTTATACTCCTACTATTTACACCCAGTCTTTTCTTTCTTCCTGTCGAACAGGATTCTACCCAAACAGTCCTCTGCCTGTCGTTCTCTTGGGTGGGAGAAAACAGTTCTGTAGGGGCGGTTAACCTGCGCTAACCCTTATTTGCAGACTCGCTAAGGCGTCGCCTGGTACACGTTCTTTAATCACCCCTACATATTTACAATTTAATAGGAATCCACCAGACTGTGACCAGGAGGAAAATGTTTTCTTCTCTCCCTCTCGCTGCGATCATCTTCCTTGTCTTGTTCTTGCACTGTAATAATGGAGGGAAGCCTATCTCGCCACCACGGCCTTGCTCACTTCATAAAAAACAAATTGGAGAAGAAAAGGGGCGAGATAGAAAGAGATAGAGGGGTGGTGGGGGGGGCATAGATAGGAGGGATACAGAAAGTGGGGGAAGGGTTAGAGAAATGGAGCCGGAGAGAGAATTGATTTAGGACACGGGCGATTCTGAACCGTGTGTGCTGCTTTTTACGTTGATGACCTGCAAATGGAAGCGTGTGGGCGACAGGGGACTGAGAGAGGGTCTTCACGAGGATCCAGTCACTGCTCTGGGTGGTCTGTTTATTTACTGGACACACTGTGACGCGTGGGAATTGAGATTTGGGAAAAAAATACTATACAAAAAAGAGAGAAAGAAAAAGAAAGAAAGAAAGGTCAGATGCAAGGGAAGAAGGAAGGAAGGAAGAAAAAAAACAAAAAAGAAAGAAAAAAAGAGAAAGGAAGAAAGCAGGACAGGACGGAAGGAAGAAAGAAAGACAGAAAGAAAGGATGGAAGGAAAGAAGGAAGGAAGGTGGGAAGGAAGGAAGAAAGAAAGAAATAAAAGAAGGAAAGAAAGGATGGAAGAAAGAAAAAAGAAAAAGAAAGAAAAGAAAAAAAGAAAATAAGGAAAGAAAGAAAGAAAGAAAGAAAAAAAGAAAGAAGAAGAAAAAAGGAAAGGAAGGAAGGAAGGAAGGAAGGAAGGAAGGAAGGAAGGAAGGAAGGAAGAAAGAAAGAAAGAAAGAAAGAAAGAAAGAAAGAAAGAAAGAAAGGAAGAAAGAAAGAAAGAAAGAAAGAAAGAAAGAAAAGAAGGAAGGAAACAAAGGAAAGAAGGAAGGAAGAAAGAAAGAAAGTGAAAAAGAAAGGAAGGAAGAAAGGAAGAGAAAAAGAAAGAAAGAAAGAAAGACAAACTGCAGACAGCCAGTTTCGTCTTTAGAGACTCCTCTGTACAGAAGCGCGCTGAAATATTCGGGAGGAGATTTGATTGTTTCCTATGGATCATCGATGTGCTGAAAATTGTCAAAATACAAAAGAAGAGAACGACAGACTGTCCACAGACAAAGAGACGTGCGTGTGGACAGCACTGAGGGACGGCTGAGCAGAAAGCAGGACAGCAGACAGTAATTGCAGGGCAGGAGTCTCAGACGATGTGTGTTTTGTTGCGATGCGCGTTCTGCAACTCCCGGCAGAAGAGCTGTCAATCTGACAACGTTACACTTTAATGGAAACCGCAATCGTTTCTCCCTGTGCTCCACAGAACACGTAAGAATAGAAGAGTGGAAAGAGCACACTGTCCAAACATACTGGACATACCAGTCACTTTACCCACGCTAGAGCAGAGGACGAACACTTTCAGACACTCAGTCCACGAATGGTGGAGGAACCAGAAAAGAAGGGAAGAAAAATTAAGAAAGAAAGAAAGAAAGAAAAAGAAAGGAAGAAAGAAAGAAGGAAAGAAAGAAAAAGAAAAATGAATGAATGCTAGAACAAATGACCAAAAAACAAAAAAAACATTTAGAAAGAATAAGTGCAAAAGTAGGAAAGATGAAGATAAAGTGGGACTAAATGTGAAAGAAGGAAAGAAAGGAAGAAATGAATGAATGAATGTAAGAACAAATGAGCAAAAATGAACAAAGAAAGAGTAAGAAAGAAAGTAGGAAAGATAAAGTAGGACTAAATGGGAAAGATAGAAAGAAAGAAAGAAAAAGAATTAAAGAAAGAAAAAAGAAAGAAAGAAACACAAATGAATGAAAGACAGAATGAATGAAGGAAAAACCAAACAAATCGGAGGGTTCTTATGCTGAGATGTGTGTGTGTGTGTGTGTGTGTGTGAGAGAGAGAGAGAGACACAGAGACAGAGAGAGAGAGAGAGAGAGAGAACAGAAGGAGTGTAATGAGCACAGGACAGTCATTAAGACGAGATGAGTGTGTAGTGAAAGAGAAGAACTCCACTACTGTGCCCTCATTATAGGACAAACCTATATGCCCTCACACACACTCACACCCCTCTGGTGCACAAACAGCTGGGTCCTAATCACTCTTCCTCTCCACTGTAATATCACTGCCCTTCACTGACCACATAAAAGTCCAGATGCCCAACACACAGACCCAAACATCTGCTCAACAAACGTCCCTCTAACGTCCCCATAACGTCCCCTAATGTCCTTTCACTCGGCTGAACACTACTTCCTGTCTCTACAACCCCAGTTGCTGCAGCATCTGTAGTCTGCACCTGCATCTGCTCCAGTGATGGCATTACTCTGCCTTGACCCACAATGTAGCCTGTCCGTCTGCTCCGCCCATCTGTACACATGCCCAATGCACAATCACAAACACACACACACACACACACACACACACACACACACACACACACACACACACACACACATGTATGCTTCTTTTTTACCTTGTATATATATAAATTACATTTTTATATACAGAAAGAACAACCATTTAGTCAAATCTGTTCTTCACTATTCTTAAAGTGCACATATCCACTTCAAATTTACAATCATAATGAATTTTTGACTTTGTACTTATGAATGAACTTAAATCTATCCAAATATTAAAGAAAATTAAGTATTCATAAGCATAAATAAAGATTTGTATGCAAGGCTATGCGAGATTTCTTTCAGGCAAATGATAAGGAAGGTAAGAGAGAAGCCAGTAGTCGCTCAATAAGAGTTGCAGAATGACCTCAGGAACAACAGCTACACAGAGAACAGTAAGCAATGACCAGCACTGCAATCATCTCCATTCCTCCATCCAAAATTTGCACATGGCATTTTTTTTTAATTGAACACTTAAATCAGAACTCATTTGGAACAATGTAATCAGGTCAGATAAAACAGAGCAGGACCCTTCTATATAATTCAGGTCATTATGTTTGGAGAAAGATGGGTTGCGCGAATAATCCAAAAAACACCATACCCACAGTGAGGTACGGAGATGGGAACACCAGGATATGGGGCTGGCTCACTACAAACAATATTAGCATTAGACGTCACTGAAGACAACAACAATGGATTGATGTAACATGAGATATAAGAGGAAGACTTTACCAGTCAGGAAAAGGGAAAAAAAAAAGATTCCAAAAAAAGAAGGTAAAGGTTCTTACATGGCTTCATCCAGGGGCTCCAAAACCCATTGCTGGCAAACCTTTGCTCTGTACATTTTGCCTAGGGTGGGTTTGCCAGAACTGGAATTGGGAACCCTTGGCCTGGTGAATATTCTGACTTGAATCCCTTTGGAGGATTTTGAAAGTCCATCAGAGTGATCCTCACAAGCTTGGGAAACTGAAGACTCTTTGCCAAGAGGAATGGGCCAAAATTGAACCACAGTGTGGCAAAAAGCTAATTACTTCTTACTGCAGAGGTCTCAAAACTGTAATTGCCAAAAACGGCTTGTTTTTGTTGTAAGGAAACATGTAACTTTCTTTAAATAAAAAGAAAGAAAAATACATTTTACAAACCCACATAATAATAGTTTACTCAGGTTTTTATGTTTTTTTGTCCTGAAAATGAACAAAAACACACACACACACACACGCACACACACACACACACACACACACACACACACACACACACACACACACACACACACA
>JBBPCZ010000001.1:15224317-15238179 GCA_037974445.1 Brycinus macrolepidotus
CACACACACACACACACACACACACACACACACACACACACACACACACACACACACACACTCTCTCTCTCTCTCTACCACCACATTCCCACACTGTCTGCTCAACCCCAGTGACTCTAAGGGCCTGAGAAAAAACATCCTGGCTATATTTAGAACAAAAGTCTACCTTTCTCACCTATTGATTCCCACATCGTCGAGACCTAGCCCTTTCATGCTGTATGGGTTTCTAGAATGTTCCAGAAATACCATGTCCACTGCAGGGCTAAATAAGGCCACTGAAAAAAAGAATAATTTATGTGCACATCACTTCCACGTTAGTAGAATTTATCAACACAGTTTCCACAATGCATGTATGTTTTTCAAGCCCCACAAATATTTGGGTGACATTCGGTCTGATAAACTGAGAATTAGTGACTTGGCTTTTTTTGTTATGGGGATGTATTGTTAAGAGAACCATTCACTTTTGAGAATTTAAGTTTTTTCCTTTTTAATGAAGATACCTAATGAAAATTAAAATTTCCCCTTACTATCAGTATACATGTCAGTATACCAGTCAGGCCCTAGAAGAAAGCATGGGCAACCAAAAGTGAGAGAAATTGTAAAACCTTATTCTGATCCACCAGAAAAGTGTTAGAAAATAGGTGTATCTTCTTTCAAGATGTCTAAAACTACGATTCGAACGTGGACAGCGTAATTAGAAGAGGGTGAGGAGAGAGGAGCTGAAATCAGACTCACCTGCAGCTCTGTTTCCCTCAGAGAGATGACCCCAACATGACCTTTCATTTAAATGTCCCCCACACTGCCTCAATCCAATTAGTATCAGATCAGTGTCCTCTCCCACATCCTCCACCCAGCCTACAGTCTTGTGTTCCCCACCATCTATTCCTTCACCTGCTTTCCAGCTGCTCCTCTTTAGTACTCCAGTCATCACTCTTACTATACATCAGTGTCTTAGACTTTTAGCCCTCTTTGCTACGACACTGTCAAAGTCCACAGATTGCTGGATTTTAAGTGCGTGGAACTATTTCAGGGTTTCCTAGAGAGATGACAGACAAGCAATTTGTAATCACTATATCAAGATGGGACACAGAGCCCAATGGAAAGGTTTAGGATCATTTGAAAGTCAGAACACAGCAAAGCAACAGAAGCTAGCACAGTGACACCATCTGTAGCCACAGTTTACAGAAAAGCAAAGAAATTCACAAAAGCTAGAGCCACAGTGCAAAGAGTAATATAAGAAATAATTTAATTCACTGCCTTGGATGACCAACCAATCTCTCTTGTCTTGAACACTAGATTTAATGTTACACATTATAGCCTCCAATCATTTTGTTTGCTAGCTTTTTTGATTTTTGGCCCAGCATGTCCCAAATTAGTCTTCAGTCAAGTACTCTTATTTCAGTGCACCCCTACTTGCGCTCTTATTTTCTGTTGAAGTACTTCAATAGGGATTCTGAAAGTTTTACAGTGATGGAGCAACATGACGCCTGTGTCGCTGCAAAGTCAAAGCCAGGGCTAAGTCATCAAAAACTCATTCAACCAAGAACAAGAAAAAACTGAAGCGCTAGCAGAATATGTGTTTAGCATGCATAAAAGTTCTACCCAGCATTAATCATGTGTACAGGCAAGTGGATTATTTAGCAGCATGTATGCAAGATCAATCTCGACAAATGTCAATGACTTCAACTTGGAAAAGCTCTCTCTCTCTCTCTTTCTCTCTCTCTCGATCTCTCCTTACGATGCAAGTCATCTAAATCCAGAATGTCTCCCTCAAAATGAAAACAATTTAAATATAAATAGGATATTTTGTAATATATCCTCAATATTTTACTTTATTGTGTAGGTGGGGGGAGGGAAGGGCCAGTAGAGGGGGCTGAGAAAGCCCCGCGGGACATCAGGGGGGGTTTGACTCTCGCCAATTAGAGGCAAAGTGACAGGCTGCCTGTGTGCTCTTGACACAACTGGACCACGCCGGACACTAACAGCCGCAGGACCCCTGCACCCCTCCATTTCTGCTCTCTCTCCATCCATCCCTCATGCACCAGCTCTTCCGGCAAGAAGCAGAAGCCATTCATGGGGGATCTGACTCTGACAGCCGAGTCATGCCTGGCCAACGCTGACATTTTGGCCTGTCAAGAGTTGCCACGGCAACCTGGCAAAGTCACCGACCCTAACGACCCCCCACACTGAGGAAAATTTTGGGGTGTTGGTAAATATAATCAGTGTGTGCCAGACTGTAGATACAAAAGGTGAACACGTAGGTGGGCCAGGTTTGTTCTGAGTTATTGTGAGCTCTTAGCTTAGTTTATAGGACCGGATAATGGCTTGTGGGGAGTACAGGGGAGTGAAAAGAAGGAGGTATGTGTTGAGGGGGGTGGCAGGCACTGGGTTGCCAGCTGTCAGGGCATGGGGTTTGAGCCCCATGATTAAAGAGGCCAGGCGCAAAGCCGCAGGGGCAGCAGTGAGACACGGGCGGCATCAATGACAACAAGCAGAGCCACATTGTCTCTCTGTTCGTTTTGACTTTCTCACACATACACGAGAGATACAGACTCACATTCACACAGGCGCCCTCTCTCTATTACACACATTGTGTTATATCATTTCAGCAGGGCTGCTCAATATGTTGTTAGTTACATCAGTCTGTACTGTACTGACATCCCAGAGGACTGCAACATGCAATCCCAATCACACTGCATTCACACTAAACTGTTCTGCCATGAACAAAGAAAACTTACTCCCGAACAGCCACTGTAAATACCCAGTATTTATTTATATACTGAACATTTTCTTGGAATCCTGTTGCCGCTACTTGCTATTTTTCAACAATTATTTAATGCTGTCTTCCTCAGTCTTTGCATTCCTTTGCATTTTTTGCACACTTTATTGCTGTCTACCTCAATCTTTGCATTCCTTTGCATTTTTTGCTCTCTTAACAACACTGCTACTAAAATACAGTATGCCATAGTACTGTATTCACCTACACTGGTGTTGTTATTACTTCTCCTGTCAACTGCACTGTATGTTGTCTTGTCCTGTAAATTATTGTACTGTTGCTTTAGTCCTGTCCTGCCTGCACTTGTGTAGTCTTATGGTGTTTCTGTTTTAGTTCCTTTTGGTGTTCTGTTCTTTGTGTTGCATCACAGTCCCGGAGGAACATTGTTTCATTTCACTGTGTACTGTGTGTGTGGTTGAAGTAATAATAAACACCTACTTGACTTGATTTGACAGAGAATCAGTGAAACAGCCTCTGCTTTTCTATGTGCTATGACCATCCCAACCACAGATCTCAGAGGTCCTTATGAGGTTATGATGTGATCCAGTCCAATGCATGTGATCCAACAAACACAAATAATTTTGGGCAACATAAAGCAGGCTGGTCTTTATCCATGTTAAGTCAAGGATTGACCAGTGGGCATATAATTAACTGTAAGATGTCAATACTGTCCATGTGTATGTAAAGAGAATTTTGTAGGCCTTACCCTGAACCTTACCCTGAACTCAGGTTTAAACATTAACAATGTGTCCATCTAAAGCATTTCGTACGAAATGTGTTTTAACGTTTCAAAAAGTTTGTCAATGTAAGCTATGGAAACGTACACTGGAACATACATTAAATCCACATTGGAAATAACACATTTATGCATACATTTAGTGGAAAGGTTGGACTGAGGAGGAGATAAGAGTGTATTTAAAATAAATGCTGTGAAAAAATACAACACTTCCCAATCAGTAGGTTACAGGAAAGTCAGGGAAGCAACGTTATGACAGAGATATAATTAGAAATAAACACAACTTTTAATCAATGAACCAAATCTCATTAGACAGCATTTTTGCAGCAAAAGATGTCACTATAGCATTTCCTCACAAAAAGACTTTTTTTTCTCATTTTATCTTTATTGTTGCAAGAGATAAAATGAAAATGTAAAGTCAAGACTAAGTTTTGTTGTTCCTGACTTTTTTCCTTCAGGTTTCCTAAAATGTGTAGACATTCTTGTCCTGATAATGTACAAATACAAACAGTAGCATGTCCCACAGTAGCAGTCTCTCTGGTCTCCAGCGTGTGGGCTGTGGAGCAGTAGGCTGGAAAGTAGCAGCAGTGCTGTCACCTTTAGTGAGATTTCCTCTCCTCTGCACCCTCTCACTCAGCCTGACAGCCTGGTCTCAGCTCACTTCCTGTCTCTGCTCGTGGACCGCCCCTCCGCTCAGCTCCCATTCTCCCACTCACATGTCATGTAGCATTACTTCAACAGCTCTGCTTAAAGGAGCCAGAGTCTGAAACCAGCAAGTGCAAGTTCATACTGAAGTCCTGATTACTCCCTGATGTCTTTTGCATCCTCCTGGTATGTTGTAAATACAAGACACCGTCAAGGGTGTAGAATTGGGTGGGGACAGTAGCAATAATTCATAATTAAAAATAATAATAATAATAATAACAATGAAATAAAACTGCTGTTTTCTGCCGCTGTTTGGAACACAAATGGTTAACAGTTCTGTTTCTTTACTGTGAGTCCCATTTTTTTCACCCAATATTGTTATAGGATTAGCTTTGCCGTTTTTTGTTAATGCATGATTGGCTGAAGCTGAATCTGGCTTTAAAAAGCTCAAAAGCTCAGTGCAGTAGTTGTGTGGATGTAGGTGAGAAAGAGGACATCTTTATACTAACAATTCTGTGCTCGAAAATATGGAACACATCACATTTGGTGTTGATTCAGTAAGAGACTAGTGTTGCATGGTATACCGATACTCAATGGTATACAGATCGGAAAACCTAGTCCTTGTATTTATGATGTGGATATAGTCAATAGCATTTTTTTATGTAAAGATGGAAATACAAATTTCTAGATCATTGGTTTGAAAAGGTAACAGTCCTTGTGAACTTCAAGGTTCCAGTCAGGTGACAAATTAAAATAAAGAATTTCTTGTGTTCTGTAATTATAGTACTTCATTAATTTTGTAATGTGGACTACAGTACCAGCCTGTAGGTCCTTTGATATTACTGTACGAAAGATGTTAGGGATTGTACTATGCTGGAGTAAAATTACGTCTTTTGTGTCCCCATCAAAGACAAAATCAAACATACAATGTTCACAGTCACTCCTGAATTATACAAAAACAGCACTCAATCGGCATTGTACAAGTTATTACTAAATTTGGATGAACTTTGATAAGATTTATCTATCCATTATCTGAGCTGCTTATCCTAATCAGGGTCATGGGGGGTGCTGGACCCTTTCCCAGTGCTCATAGGGTGAAGGGCGGAGAAATACCCTGGACAGGTCGCCAGTCCACCACAGGGCAGCCACAAAGAACACACACACAGTCACATCTTGGGGCAATTTAGCATCTCCAATCCACCTGACGCCTTTGGATTGTGAGGGGAACCCAGAACAGTGGGAAGAAACCCATGCAGAGCATGCAAATTCCACACACAAAGGGCCCTTGGCTGCTCCAGGAATCAAACACACTGAAGTTAACGGATGGTTGCAGATTCTCATTTTTAGGTAATAAAACTGGTATCAGTCTGTATCACAAAAAATAGTCACGAATAAACAGCCAACTTCAGCCTTCCTTCTACCTTCTCATGTGCTTGTTCATGTGGTTAGCAGTGTCGTTTGTAACTAGTTCTATTGTAAGGCACTCATGTTTCATCATAATAATATATAACACACTTACTCCCAAATGCGAGAAATGTATTTCCGGTCCTGTATAAAACATAAAAATCAGCATTATGTTTAATTGTACGCCTGTTTCACCTCGTAATGCAACATAAATACCCCAATAATGATTTCAGCATGTTCATTTATCACTATATATTTCTTTAGTGCTCTCTTACTCATTGACAATCTGGATTTACATTAGATTAGAAGACGCCCAGCCATTCAGTCATTCAAGTGGTTATACCTGTTTTTACTGGTGGCATACCAATATAAAAGGGTACATTAGAAGCAATTTTAAGTGGTATATCTCCCACTATACTAGTGTTAGAGAATTTCCTTTAAGTATTTTACTACTGCATGTCTCAAAGGGAAAATAATCCCATACTAACTTCAGAAGCTGTGTCATGCTACCCGCATTCTCTATTTGTGGTATTGACACTATATTTAGTCAGTATTGGTGCTAATACCAATATGGTACGAGTGTAACACTAGATTTCAGTATTAACATAAAATACACTTACTCACAAATACAAGAAACACACTTGCAATGTTTACAGTCCTGTATAAAACCTAAAAAATTGTCATTTCACTGAATTGAATATCTGTATAGATTCTTGTCAAATGGTAAATCAAGCACTTAAGTACTCACACAGACCCATACACCAAATTCAACAACACTTATTACAATGATAAGTGATTCCAAACATTTGAAAGGTCATGTACATACTGGAAGTAACTTAGATGTAGGATAGTCAGAGCTTAATTGTGAGCTAACAAGATTGTACCCCCCCCCTTACTCTGGACTGCCATCCCACCATGAAGGGCCTGTGGGACGGGAGCAGGGATTGTTTCTGGATTTGGCCCGTGTAACTCGTGTCTGGCTAACTCCTCGGTCTGATCCAAGAGGAGCCGCTCGAACAGCGGGTACTGAGAGCGGTGCTTCTTCCTGCAGCTGAGGCCCAAAGGCTGGGTGCCATTTTTGGAGGTGCTAAAGGAGGAGGTAGCGAGGAGGGAGTGAGAGGAAAGGGTGATGATGGAGGGGTGCTGAGTGGTACCCAGCATGGGGGTGGAGCTCGGCCAGGCTGACGGCTGCCACTCAAAGACAGCTAATGATACCACATTGCTGGCATGCCCTTCATTACACTCCCCGTTACCCCCTCCAAACTGTCTGCTTGGCGCTACACGGGCCAGGAGCGTCTGGTCTGGTGTTGCGGAAAGGGGGGGTAGTTTGGGATTCAGATGAGGATGGGGCTACTTGAGGATGCTAGCTTGTGGATTTTGCCCCGGGGTGCTGAAATGGGGTGTGTGTGTGTGTGCAAGTCGTGGGGGGAGTGCATGAGCACATGTGCAGATAGACGAGGAATATTTATGACAATCAACACCCTGGTTGGCACCGCTGGGTGACTTTTAGATGAATTGTATCTCCTTCTCACTCCCCCCCGCCCCAAACGCTGTTAATCGAGTCAAGTGACTTATTAAAGCACACGAGGAACGAGGGGATAATTTCATTAGCTGTCCATCGAGACCGCTGCTATCTGATTTGCACATGGCCGGAGGGGGAGGAGCCGAGCGTTTGGGCGTCAGAAGGAGAATGGTTATCAACTGCAGACAGTTAGGGCTGCTGTAATCAGGAAAAAGACTGGGAGGAGGGGAGGGAGGGGTGATAAAAGAAAAAATAGAGCAGATAAACGAGAGGAAGAGGAGGGCCAGGTAATTACAAGCACAAAGATGGCCAGACGAATTTCAGATTCTTGATTTTTTGGATCAGAGGACATGGCCTGCAGCCTGAGATACAGCCTAAGGGATAAACATTCATTTCTGTTTGAAGACAAGACAACAATCACAGCACAAAAGCCCATATAACTCCATAATACACTGTAAATAAGGTTATTTTTCTCAGAACCTTCACTTATATTGACATCATTCATCTTTCTGTTTATACCTTTATGTCTTGGCTTCCTTGCCTCCTTTTATCCCTCACCTATATTTTACTCCATTTTAACATAGTTACCCCTCATCTGGTGTGTTTGGTATGCTGTGATGTATGTGACGTGTATGCACTCAACAAGACAAACACTACCTCAAACGTGTAACACCTGGTGAAAACAGATTTTGATTCTCTTAACAACCACTATAATAGTCCATGAGGGTGTGTCGAATGGGCTTGGTTTGTTGTGGATACATATATATTACACTGAAATGGCAGTTGCTAGCATAAAACATGCCTAGAGCATCCCTTCAGTGTATTAGAAAAGGTTCAGCAGAGGGTCAAACAATGGTCATCTGGAGGTCATATCCCAGGGGAGTGTTAGGGATCAACCCATCCAGAGCAGCATGTTAATGTCTGGGGTTATCGGTTCTCTACACTGGTCACTATAATAGTCCACAATGGCCTTGTGCTCAGAGCAGAATAAAACAGAATTCCATGATCCAAGTCATGATACAGATAAAGGCACTGGGTTAAAAGCAAAGCTACTGATAATAACATTTCATTTCATTTTCACAATTACACCTATTGCCTGGTATACATTGTACAATCCTGAATGAAAGGCGACAATCGTGAAACATCATGTTGATTTTTTCTGGTCGTGGCTCCTAAATGGCGGTTCTATGTCATCCTTTGAGAGAAGGTTCAAAGATGGCCATCGTCACGGCGACAAGAGATAGCCTGCAACTTTTTTTGATAATGTCAGAAATTTAGGACGGCCATCTCACAGTGTGTGTGCTGCTATGACCTACATCTACTGACCAGTCAATAAAAATGCAACATGAAATTATGTATTTATCAACATGACATATCAATGGCGCAAAATCCAAACAGCATGGAGGAGAAACAAATGAATACCGGTACGTGGGACACCGGTACACGACCTCTTCTTTGGATCTTTCTCTGCACACATTAAAAGCGTGATCGCCAGAGTGCACGTCACCTTGTTCTGTAAATGCACCACTAGGGCACGCTGATGACGTTTTGTTCTTCTATACTAACTTGCATCATAGCTTACGATTCAATATACACACCATCGTTCATTTACACACGTCATACCCAGGTATATTATATCCATGTTGCACAGTGTGATTTGTAATGATCTTATAAGATCGCCAAAATCACACAGTCTGTAGAAGGTATAAGGTTATCTGATGCTGTTGGGAAACATGAACATGTAGTAGTAGTAAGAGTTCGTTGTATTATTGTTACTTGTAATACTAGTGGTGGTAGTTCATTTCCGTTATTATTATTATTATTATTATTATTATTATTATTATTAAGAGCAAGACTATTTGTTACTCACCATTCCCTATTTGTTCCATATTCACAGTGTATCATAAAATCTACAAGATAAAACTTCACCACTTTTACCTCACTATACCTCCCACGCCTATTGCAAGTGTAAGCGAATGAGTGTGTGTGTCCCATAATAATATTTACAGCTACTGGGCTGAATTGATGGCAACAAGCTTTGCATGAAACAGTTCACAGCATGGAAAAGCAGCCTGCAATTAGCAAAGCTTTTCTCACTCATAATCGCCTCGTTCTCATAAAACACTAAAACATCTTTAGAGTCACATGCTGCCAAATCGATATTCAGCAAGTGTCAGTGCAGTGATTTATTTGACTGTTGCTAGAAACGCTCCATGGGGACGTCTAAAAATAAAGACATGGAAGAGGAGAGCGGCGAAAGCTTACATTTTTGCACCTAATGCTCGACCATGGTGTTCATGGGCCAATTAAGCTGTTCTTTCGTTGTGTCTGTTTGGGTTTGTTTCCCTCAGTGTGGCTGGATCTTATATTAGTTGTACGTTACCAGTTACACACTGGGGAGAGCAGCTCACAAAGCTAGATAAAAGAATATAAAAACAGCAGATTTACACTTACATGCATACATACACATGCAAGCACCAAAGACAGATCCTTTGACTTGCAACAACAGCAGAACACTTTTTGGTGCTATATGGCCATGGTTCTCAAAGTGGCGTCAGTGATGTATAGCCAATGGGTCCTGATTAATTGCATCCAAAATAAATACAGCCCAATACTCCCACCTGGGCCAATAGTCCACAAACTTTAACATGAGGCAGTTACACACAGAAAACATCAGCGTTTTTGTTTTTCCAAAGGTTTGAATGAGTTGATACAACCAAAAAAGTGCCATAATTTAAAAAAAAACTTCGAGAACAATGATTTTATTCAACACTTTATAATCTATTCTGCACAGAAGTCTAATTAAAGGGGACTAATTTGACTCATTTTATAATGAAAGAGAAGCATATTGTGACATATGACAACAATCAAAAGTTACTGCATTCTCCACCATCTTAATTACTAAATCATAGACAATTATTTAATTATATCTGCCTAATGTGTTTGAATGTTTGAAGTGTTAGAGTGGAAGGGATCCCTGGCCAAAAAAAAGTTTGAGAACCCCTGCTATAAAGAACCATTTTCAAAAGGTTTCTCAAATAACCGAATACAACAGGTTCTCCACTAGTGAGAAGAACCATTTAATGATACAAAAATCAATAAATTGTTTGAGAAAGAGAAATCTTTGTGTTGCCATGACTTTAAATGTAATCACTACTTTTACTACAGAACCATTGAGGAACCCCAGGTGCTACCAGGCACACATTATAATGGATATAAAATCCAATGTAAATCATGTGTTTATATCCATTAAACCTATTTACACGTGCACTTCACATAGACAGTAGCAGTTCAAATTTATTCAAATGGCAGCTGATTGGTGTTATGAAGAAATATGTAAACATACACCAGTGTATGATGATTTACTGAATATTCTGATCATTTTGGTCTCTGATATCATGGCAGGTATAATTTGTGCCATCGCATAGCTAATGTACACTCATACACTCACACACACACACACACACACACACACACACATAGGTACACACAACACACACTGACTGCACCATAGAACAGGAGATCATTATTAATGGATTTTAAAGACCTGAGAAGTCAAATGCATCATCTTGTCAATCTCACACACACACACACACACACACACACAGACACACACACACACTGGGGGTAATTACTCACTGTCACCTTCTTTCATTTCCTGTGCAGATCAGAAATCTGATCTGAGGCCATCTTCCCAAGACACACACATAAACACAGTCCCAGCAGAGTGGGTCCACGGTGTTCTCCCAGTAGTCCGCACAAGAACACAGTCCAAGCAAATACATTTAACCCCGACAAATAACAGGACGGCTAAATAAAGATGAAGGATTACAACAATCTTTGTGACGGCAGGCGTCTGATCTCGGGGCGCTGTAAAACAGGGGCAATGTGGAAGAAATATAAGACAGTCGGTCAGATACTGCTCCTGCGGGCGCTAACAGCTCAATACCAGGCACTTTGATGAAGTTATGACATTAGAGATGTGAGTTACGGCTCTCATACGACTCTGGATTCACATTCAGCGACAAGAGCTTCTTAAGTGGCACATTCAGACGCTAACTTTCGGGATGCTTTACAGACAGTAAGTCTCTCTCTCTCTCTCTCTCTCTCCCTTTATCCATCCCCTTTCCTCTCTCTCTTCCTATATCCATCCCCATGCCTCTCTCTCTCTTCCTCTTTCTATCTCCCAGCCTCTCTCTCTTTCACTCTATCTTTTTTATTCTTTCTCTCGATCACCCTCCTTTTCTTTCTTTCAGCCGCCTTTTGTTTCTCTCTCTCATTTCCCCCTCTCTCTATGTCATATTTATTCTCTCTTTCTTTTTTACTGTCTCACACTTTCATTTTCTTTCATTCTCCTGCTGGCTATTCATTTTCTCTCTCCCTCTCACCATCTCTCATTTATTTTCTCTCTCCCCATGTTTCAGTTTCTTACTCTCTCTCTCTCATACACACACACACACACACACACTGACACAAACATGCACTCAAATACGCATATACACAAATATAGACACACACACATGCACATGCACTAACACACGCACACACGCACACACACACACACACACACACACACACACACACACATTCTAAATAATAGCTCTGCCCTCACTGGTGTAAAGCATGAGAGAGCAACAAAGAGCAGTGTGGAGATAAGACTGTTTTGCATTTGAATAGAACAGTTTTCAGATTTCTATGCGCCTGGCCTTTGGATAGACTAGTGTGTGTGTGTGTGTGTGTGTGTGTGTGTGTATGTGTGCGTTTGTGTGTATATGTGTCTGTGTGTGTGGTGTGTGTGGCATCATGTACTCCTTCCAAACCATGTGTTCCACTATCAGTCATTTGCAAGTGAACAAGCATTAGCGTGTTTCTGTGTCCGTCTATCTGTCTCTGGCTCTCTGGCTCCAAAACACAAAACACTTTCTAAGCAAGCCTTTCTAAAGTCTGGGCCCACGTTTTCTTCACCTGAAATCTGAAATATCACTCTTACTTTTCAGTTGACAGAGATAAAAGAAGAAAAAGATAAAACAGCTATTTGATCATTTATTTGATCTGCTAACCTGATCACACAAAGCGTCTTTTCGCAACTGTGCTCATCACAGTCTCTCCTCCGGTATGAGAAGGTTTTGTCAAAATAATGATGTCACAGTTTTCTCTTCCAAACTACAGTTAACAGCATATACTGAAACCCTTTTGGCCAAAAAGATGATCAAAACATCTTTTTTTTTTTTTTTTTTTTACAAAGTAGAGTTCACTGCAAAAAATAATTGTAAAAAAAAATAGAATAAGAACAAAACAAGAAAAGAGGTACTTGTTAAGCTTTCTTAAAACAAGAAAATGTTTCCAAAAACTAGAATTTTTATCTTGCACAGTCAAATCAGTTGTACTTAAGATATTGCTTTTCAATATTTTCTGACTTAAGATTTTTTTTGCAGCGTTTGTGACATCACAAATACAGTTAGTTTCAAAATTACTTGCTTCTGCAGCTTCAGTTCAATGAATGGACCGTTCTGAAACTTAAACCTACAACATGAAACTATTTTAGTGCAAAAAAAAATTGATAGAACTTTGCTTTTTGATGATATGGGCCCTTGAAAAAGCTGAAACTGTCCCCAAACCTTTGACGCACTGGATCTCCGACGGAGAGTCTAAATAAAGCACAGGTACTGTCCTCTCGATGGGCCTCAGGTGATTTTCTCACCGACACCCAACACATGGCTGAAAGGAGAAACCTCTTCCAGTCCGAAACTGTCATAGAAAGGGATGAGGAGGGGTGGGAAGATTCAGAAGCTCCAACTAAGACTCATATTACACTCAGACCTTCTCCCCTGCAGCTGTCTGGGGGTATGAACTGAGCCTTAGCCCTTTGGCCCTGGAGTAACCTGAGCCACACAATAGCGGTACACACCATGCAGCGGCACCACAGGGTCATAACAGCAGCACAGAGTCCATAAGTCCAGATTAGGGCACAATAGTTCATGAATCATCATGGTCATATTGGCCGTTGCAGTACTGCAGTAGCCTACAGTATACAAACAAGCCTTTAACCAATCACTGTGCTTGGATATGACTGGACTTGGATGAATCACTCTCTATCTGCTGTGTTTTGTAACAAAGAGTCACCACAGACAATCATTTTGACACATTTCACCACATTTAGCAGTAAAAAAAAACAGGACAACTATTGAGTCAGAACACATTTATAACAGAAGTCAATGGACAGGCGCTGAATAGTGATGCAACACTTCTGAACCCAAACTGAAAACAGTGACTCAGCAGTTTACTGCCCGGCTCGCAGTGCATGTGATGCGAACCCTGAAATTTTACTGTTAAGCTCCTGTTTCCAATGGTAGATTCCAGTGCTCGAACCATGGGATTCCAATCACTGTTACATGTGCGTGTGAGAGAGAGATGGATAGATAGAGAGAAGGACAGACAGAGAGAGAGTGAGAGAGAGACAATCAGAGAGAGAGAGAGAGAGAAAGACCAAGAGAAAGGGAGAGAAGGACAGAAAAAGAGCAAGAGGGAGAAGCAGAGAGACAGAGAAAGAGAGAAAGAGAGAGAAAGAGAGACAATCAGACAGAGAGAAAGAGAGAAAGAGAGAGGGAGACAATCAGACAGAGAGAAAGAGAGAGAGAGACAGAAAGGCAGACAAAAAGACAAAAAGAGTGTGCTCAGGAAGGAGCCTTTGGTAAAACTTTTACACTATCATGACAAGGCTGTGGTCATCAGTTCCAGAAGACACTCTGTGTGTGTGTGTGTGTGTGTGTGTGTGTGTG
>JBBPCZ010000001.1:15245222-15258624 GCA_037974445.1 Brycinus macrolepidotus
TAGAACAGTTCAGATGAAACTGTGCATTAGTGCATTTGTGCAGTTTTGGCTTTTCAGCTGTACTTCGTGTACCGATCATCCTTTCTGACCCTTCTGAACCCTAACCTTTCACCCTGAGGCAGTAAAGTATTCAACACTCCATTTAAGCTTTCTCCATCTCCACCAAACGAAAAGAGAGAGAGAGAGAGAGAGAGAGAGAGAGAGAGAGAGAGAGAGAATCCAGAAATTATATGTAGAGAGGGCAAAAAATTTAGAGGAGAGAGAGAGAGAGAGAGAAGGAGGGGAGGAGAGAGAGAGAAGGAGGGGAAGAGAGAGAGAGAGAAAGAGAGAAAGAAGGCAGGGAGGAGAGAGAGAGCAGGAGCCAAGCTGAAAAAATAAAAGAATAATCGGGGGACTTCATCAATTTTTCATGAATTTTCATTTAAGCGAGGAGACCCCTCTTAAAGCGATCGATAGATCAAGCGGCTGTCACACAGTTAGCACCTGGGGCCTGCTGCCATGGCCACGGTAAAGCTGGGAGAAGATCAGAGACAGCTTGCCACAGCAACACACACCCCCTACCAGCTTCTTATACACACACAGCCCATTTCACCTTCCCACTTCCTTGCCTTTAGCTTGCATCACTGCTGAGCACCTACAGTCACTGGTAGATAAATGGCAAATGAAGCAGCTCTTTAAATGTTGCACTAAAAACCTCCTCCTCCAGCCTCTAGATTTTGGCAGATACGATGTCCAACACAAACACATGCGTTTTTAATGGGAGTCCAGGTTCACTACATAGCCGATTTAGTTATCCATTCATTCAATATTTATCATCATTTCCTTGTTTCGTGATGGATCGTTCCCATTTTCATTACAAAGTGAAGGAGTGTGTGCGGTATTGATCAGCTTGGCTGAAACAGACTTCAAGACTTGGGTTCACTTAGGCAGAAAGTCCAGACTACCCCCTCCATCCTCCGCATCCCACTCCAGACTTTAGTACAGTAAGCTTTAATCTTTAATTCATTCTGGCTTGACTACACTAGCAGCCTTCATTCTTGGGCTTGGACATAATCTGTCCCTTAAAGATGTACTTTATGCCTCACAATATTATCAAACTAACAATGCATCGACACTTGGCTGGTATCAGCAATAGTAATTATTAATAATAACCTCATTAATGGAGTACTTTCCATACAGGTAGCAGCTCCAAGTGTTTGTGATGTTCAACAATAATAAAAGAAACTAAAGCTGAGTTTATCACTGTTTCTATCTGGTAACAGCAAAAAAAGACTAGAAAAAAAGTACTGCTACTGATTAGCAATCAAATTACACTTATTGAGATCTGATCTAGTGACAGATCCACTATCAGTCACGTTTCTTAGTCTTGATCCTTATAAATTAACAATGTTAGAGATGGCAGCAATTCAATATTCAGTATTTGCATAGCCCAAAATACTGGACTAGACATTTGAGGAGAATAGAGAATAAATCTGATCCAAACCTATAATAAATCCAGCATGAAATACCACACTCACATTCTGCGATGTAATGTTGTTATCTATTATTTTTTCTTTGTGTTGGAGCATGATAGCCTACTTTTTTGTGTACGGCAGTCATCATTACTGTGTATTTGCCCTGTGCTCACATATAAGATTCAGTATCAGGAGAGAAAAAGATGCTCAGTGCATCCACAGGGACGATCTTGAAACAGGGCAGGCGCTAGAGCTGTCAGTCGTATTATTGCGCTCTTAGCTGAGATGCTAAGCAAGGCCTTGCAGGGTGTGCTCCCCGAGGGAACGCTCATTAGCCTAGTGGGGGCGCTGTATAGCATTGTGTGTGTATGCAGGGGTGCCTGTTCAAAGCTAAGCATCCACACGTCACTCTCAAACCTGCCAATATTCCCCCCATGGACTTACTTACAAGTTACATCCCCATTCTCTCTTTCATCTGAGCTCTCCTGTCTTTTCTCAGCCTGTTCTATTATTTCCACCTCCTGTAGAGCCAAGAAGCTGGACAAAACAAAGAGAAACGGCAAAAGCATAGAGTTCAAAAATGCTGATTTGCTGAAATATAAGTCCAGCAAACTCTGCATATTCAGGAACAAGACAGCGAACGACTTTTTTATATTGACTCTGATCTAAGAAAAGAAAGCTAATTTCGTCAAAGCTTTCTGAAAACTAAACCACATTACTAAAACCAATATGAACCAAAATGTGAAGCTTGAAGCAAGCCCTCCTTCGTGGCTTTTGTTCCTTTCATCCATTTTATGACTTTCTCTGATTACTATCTATTTTAAGGCTCTAACTGTATGTCATTTCCTGTATTAGGCTCAGACCAAAATTGTAAGTCCATGTAATCACACAACCCACTGGCCAACAGTGACCTATGTTAAACAGCAACCAAAATAATGTTCAAAAAAATATAGGTTTGAACATCTGGTTCCAGACACACTTAGAGGTTCCATCCTTGGGTCAGAAATGGCCAAGAACAACCTTGAGGCTGCTTCTAAAGAATTATAAAGAAATGAATGCAGAAAGAAAAGCTGGATTTTTGGGAAAAAAAAAAAACCAACAAGACCACCTAGATAAATCCTGGGACTTACATGCTACTTCCAGTGAGGCGTTGCGACTGACGGCTTCTCCGAGGTAGTTTCGGGCCACACAGACGTACGCCCCCTCATCCGGTTTGCTGCGGCGACCGTGGACTATTCTCAGAAAGAAGAGGGAGCCGCTGGGTAGCAGCATGCGGTGGGAGCGAGAATCGTCCTTGTCCGTCTCCACCCTCTCTCCGTCCTTGTACCACTCCACTGTGGGCGTGGGTCGCCCCTCGGCCTTGCAGTTGAGGGTGGCCGGCTCGCCCTTGGACACAATCAGGTCGGAGGGGTGCTCCACGATGCGGGGCGGGGAGTCCTCCTGCCGCAGACGGGATCCTGGAAATCAGACACAAAACAAGACAGAAATGAGGTGTGGGTTTCCCTCAGGTGTTTCATAGCAGCAGGTCGTGCTCACAGATAGGCACGTGGACATTTTTCATCAGTCCCCTGATGAAGTGCTTTACATGTTTTCCTGCTTGAAATTTACACTGAAATAAATTGCACTTGCGCCACACAATGTAAAGCCTCTTGAAACTCAATCATCTCAACCTTCTGAGACTTTCATGAAACAGGCAATCAAAACAGCCAAATGCACCACATGAAGAAATCAAACAGTATCCTTATAACCTTCTGATCACCAACTGATCTCATGACCATGAGGTGCTTCTCTTCGACTCCTTGCCAGGCTGGAAAAGTTTTTGATCTTACTCTACAGATAACGGTGCTTTGAATGTAATGTTAACATGACAGCAGTTTGAACAGAATAATACAATATAGAAGTACCTATCCACTAAAGCCCCAAATCTTGCTAACTAGTCGAACAGTCTGAAGGTTTAAGTGATTTGATTTTTGTCGCTGGTTTTTGCAACTGTCAGGTTACTTTGTGCAATTCCCAACATGCATGAGACGTTTTTACACGTAAAGCCCACATAAGAACTTATTTTCCTCATTACGGCATGTTTTTCTGGATTCTCCACTGAATCCGTGTTGTGTATTTAATTTAACAGAAGAACAGTATTAATCTTTACCTGAAGAGATCTTTATCTGGTGCAGAAAGGGGACATCATTTCATTTATGCAGATAATGCATGGTATGGCATACTCCAGAGATGACTGCATTTAAACTACTTTTTAGAGAGTAAGACTAACCAGTGACCTTTTCATTTTCATATTCTGTCTTTCCAAGACCCAGAACTTCCAGTCTCAAGTATTATTCTCTTCACGTCACACAATTCAAACCTCCCTACCCAGTAAGCTAATTCGGGGCGTCATGTAATGCACTAGCAGGCCATCAGGGATCTGCCCTGTGTGACAGAGGGCTTTCGAGGGGTTAGACCCATGCTGTGTTAAGATGCTAATCCCCTGAGCCTTCCCCTGCATGGCTCTGCTTCATGTATGGGTGATGCTAGCAAGCTGCGCTAGAAGTCTGGCCCTTATGATAATAGTGCTGGGGAGAGCGTGTGGTGCGAGTCTTAACCCGAGAGATAAGGAGCAGGGGGCCACCCTGCATTTACATTACTGAAGCCTGGACGAGCTGGAGACAAAAGCGGGCCCTGATCCCCGAAAAAACCCAGCCAAAAAGAGGAGCTTAGCCTGGCCAGCTAGCCCTGCCATGTTAGCATTACACGCTTCAATTGGACAAGGCTAGCGCATGTGGGGGCCCTCTCTTGATTGTAAATGCTCATTTTCTACTCTTTTCAAGGATTTAAATTGCTTAACTCTCCAAATGACTTTAGAAAAGAGTAAGGGGGAGGTTTGTATTAGCATTGGATTATACTGGCATGGGTGAGTGCATTTGCATGTAAAACCTTCACTTCCAACATAATCAAGAATAAGACTATACTAAGATAAAAAGGCGTCAGAACTTTAAACAACTAGCTAGGTGTGTTATGAATGCTCTTTTTGATGTAAAGAGCAGAACGCCTCTTCAGTGGAGCGAGTAGAGCAAAGGAAACAGGGGCACGGACCTCCCCCAGGAGGCCAGGTGTTCTGCTGACGTATAAAAGGTGCGTTGTAGCACTAAGTCCTTTTGTGCCAGTGCGGTGTAAACCGGTTGTGGGGGTGGTGGAAGCAGCTATGAAAGCAGAATGGGGCTTTTTGGTTTAGTGGGTCCAGAAGTGACTGCAGAATAGCTCACCATGTGGATGTGATAGAGAAGCAGATTCAGCACTCTGAAACAAGGACAAGGGAAGGAGGGAGGAGACATTAGGTCAGCATGAGAATACGTGTGTATTCTTGGTGTAAGTAAGAGTAAGCGAGGTTGTATGTGTTAGGCCTGCACAACACAGACAAAATACCATACTGTGATTATACTGCTGTTATGCCTTGCAACAAAATAAAAACACACAAGCCCATGAAGTGACATTATCAAAGACTGGCCTTCATTATTCCTGATCAAACCGAAATGAATTTACTGGATCATGAAATGTCTTGACAGTAACAAACCATGATCATTAGAGCTAAGCCTTCAGTTTCTGTCAAAAATCTGTCAAAACATGAGAAGAAAATACCCACTGCTATGGTAATGGTCATTTTTTGCTGGCATCCCTACAAGCTAATGGCAGTTCACACAAGATTTGACACATTCTACAATGACGTTTGTAAAAGACATCCAAACTTTCCATGATATATTAGCATATATTTAACAGCTTTACAATGACTCCTTCAGTAAATAGAACTGGTCCTGAGCTGTTCAGTTCTATCGCATACGTGTGCCTGTGAGCGTGATGTGTCTTGTCCGTCTGTAAAGACTCCCTAAGGTCAATTGTCTCCCACTGTGTCGTATTGACCCCGGTTTGGAGGAGGTGACTTCTCCCTACTTCACCTAATTTGGGCTAATTCCTGCCATTTCCCTCTCATTGATTAATGATCAGAGTCGCTGTCTGCTGACTAAGTGGAGCAACAGAAGAAACGCAGGCCAGGGATGGGGTCACAACCTTCTAATGGAACACAATCTAATCTACTATACACTCCAAAGGTGTACTAGCTATTTAAATACCATTTACTGTGCAACGGTATAATTGTACACTGTATGTTTACCTCTCTCTACCTCTCTCACTCTCCCTCTACATTAGTTTCTTTGCTAATTAAATCTTTTGGCAGTCCCTTGTTCTCTCTCTCGCTTTATTTTTCTTTATTTTTCCATACCTCTCTTTATTTGGTCTCTCCTCACCCTGTTTGTCCAGCTACACAGAGCTGAGGGAATACAGACTCAAATCTTCAGGAACATCTCCACAACAAGGAATCACATATTCAATTATGGATTTTGCATGAAACGCTCATTTAATGAATTATGTGCTAATTAATATTATGAAACTGATAAACTGGGAAGCCAAGATAAGGTGACAGTGTTATAGACCCCTCTCTCCCTACACACTCACACAGCTATCACACTGAGGCATCTGCTTGGCCCCTGTAACGTGGTGTTACGGGCAGAGGTTTTACATGGCTAAGGAAAAGACATGAGCGTTCGCCATGCAATTCAATTTCTATCAGTTTAATTTAATTTAATTCAATTTGTATTCCAATCTACATCCTCTAATCACTTAAACCTTGAGGCACCATCTGCCTGCTGCTTCTCTAAAGCAGGAGAAAAATGTACTCAGCAGATGCCTGTGTGATTGCTAAGGAAAGAGGGGCTGGCTAATGTGGTGAAGGATGAATGTGAGTGCAAAACATCATCTTTATATTAGATAAAAAACTGACTGTTGTGCTGTCTCTGTGCACCACGCACACATTCCTGTTTCTGTATATGTATCTGATAAACAGACAGCCTACCTTTCACCCACGATGCTCCCTAATTACCTCTAAAATCAGTGCCAGCACAATGCTGATTTTGCAATTAGTTAAGAGGCACAATTAACATTTTCCACTTGCCCAGCAGCACAATTATACATTTTAACTTTTGACCTCAGTGACCTCAAAGAGGAAAGCTTACTGCCTCACTACATACACACACACACACACACACACACACACACACACACACACACACACACACACACATTTATATATATGACTTATCTAACACATGAACACATTTGCATACAAGAGACAAACACACACATACCATTACACACATTAATGTACTGTTAAGTGCTATATGCAAATGTATGGTAAGTGGAGCTGATAAAACGGACAGAGAGTGTAGGTATATCAAATATATACAGTATATATATATGTATATATATACATATACATAAACACACACACACACACACACACACATATATATATATATATTTATATATATACACACATAAACAAGCACACACACACAATTTTCTAGGCTTAACCCTAAGGATGCAAAAATGCAGCTTTTATAAAAACGTTCTTCACAAGTCAAAACTTGCCCTGTTGTTCTCTTACTTTCCTACAGAATTTCTTAACAAACATACAGGCATTGCCTTCAGTTCTTTACACTCTTACACTTTTGACACATGTGGATGTAGCATATAACAGTCGAAAGCTAATGCATCTTCTCATCAGCAGGTCGGCAGACTGGCCTGCAGCAAAGTCAATTTGTTTCATTCCACTGAAACATTTTTTTTCTGCCCCCTCTCTCTTTCTCTCTGCCCAGTAAGCGTTCTCGCTGTTGCCCTCTTCTAACGCGATCATTGGTTGTTGTGCAATCAAGAGCTTTCTGCAGCCTGGACGAGTGCACTTCACCCTGGCCCAGGCCCGCTCCAATCAAAGAGTCATTTCTCCCCTTTAGACCTCCGACCCCGACAGCTCTGCTGTAGAGACACCATTATTTTACACACTAACCACAGCACACCACACGCCTCAAGACAAACAAGGCAGAAATATCCAGCAAAATAAAGAGTAGGCTAAATAGGTATGGAAGTTGTTTTTGACAAATGATTGCTGCATTGCTGGATTCAGGAAACATCTCAGCATAAAACATCTATAGCAACCATAACAGGTCACCATGAAGTTCTATACCATTAAAGAGATAGCTGGGCAAAAATCTAATTTAGTTTCCCCTAACGCCAGTGATCAGCCAAAACATGTTCAGTGTTGTGTGGGTCTCCTTTGTGCAGCCAAACAGCTTTCACCCATTGAGGCATGAACTCCACAAGAGCTCTAAACGTGTTCTGTGGTATCAAGGGACCAAGATGTCATTAGCAGATCCTTTACGTCCTGTAAGTTGCAAGGTGGGGTCTCCGTGAATCGCACTGTTTTGTTCAGCACATTCCACAGATACTCTGATTGAGGTCTCGGATTGAGACACAATTCGGATTGAGAGGCCAAGTCAACACGAACTCTTGTTCTTCAAACCATTCCTCAACAGTGTTTACAGTGTGGCAGTCTGTCTCTTCCAGATTACTTTTTTCCCCAAAGTGTATCCCGGTGTCATCTCCCACTTAGTACACACACATAAGCACACACACACACACACACACACACACACACACACACAGACACTCCATACTGGTGACACCCTACAAGACCCAGAGTTTTGGAGATGCTCTGACATCTAGCCATCAGAATTTGGCCCTTGTCAAAGTCACTCAGATCCTCACTTCTGCACATTTTTCCTGCTTCCAACACATCAACCTCAAGAACCGTCTGTCCACTTGCTGCCTAAAATATCCCACCCCCTGACAGGTGCCACTGTAGCACAATAATCAATGTTGTTCACCTCACCTGTCAGTAGTGTTAATATTGTGGTGTACAGTTACTGGTCTTACAGACAGCCTTAGAGTTTCCAGCGGTATCTCTTTTATTCCTGATCAAAACCCAGCAATTAAATAAGATTATTACTATGATACTTGTGCAGCTAAAACACAACATGCAAAATTATTATATTAAACAAACTGAACGAACTAGAAATAACAGACATGTAGTAAAGAACAATGGCACTGTCAATAAAACCGGACAAAAGAACAGACAAATATCAGACTTCAAAGTGGCCGATACTACTGTTCTAGCTTTGTGGCACATAACGTGTCAGTTTGATTTTTTGCCAAACTTTGACTTTTTCCCCCAGCTATGGCTTTAAAGATGGATTTTAATTTCAGTATTAAAGGCTGGATCCTGGGAGAACTAGGAGGAGAGCGTGGTTTCTATGGATGCGCTGAGAGGCCTCGAGGGGGTGAGCTGCAATGTTCAGCATTGTTTACAGGCTGGTCAAGAACAATGCTGCTTCACTGTGTCTCCTCCTATTTTGCAGCATGAAGGGAAAGCTAATTTGCCCCCCTATACTACATGTTCCACAATATCCTTTTAGAGGTGGATGATGAATGGGGAGGAAAGAAAACAGATGGAGAAAAACCTCCATGTCAAAGCAATTAAAAGAGTAACTTCAGGCACAGTCTTGCTTCTTTCTTTTCTCTCTGACTGAAATAAAGGACGAGTTTGTCAAAAGAAAATGCACACCATTTTTCTCCTCTACAAAAGGAAACAACCAGCCATACTTCTTATTCGAAGCTGTGCAAAACTGTGTCTTCAGTTATGGAAAATGGACAAACATATGGACAAAATAGTTGCTGGTACTTTTTTTGGGAATGTGGTGCACTTTTGTTCGTTTTTAGAGACAACACTGTCATATAGTGTCAGAAACCACATTCGCAAGTCTAGTGCAATGTGATTTGACTAGTCGATTACATTTAGGAGGAAAACTGTGCAAAACTATTCCATTTACCATATAGTACAACAAGTCTAACCCATAAAAAGGAATCAAAAAGACACAAAGAAAGCAGGCATGCCTTCTCTTTTCCAGCAGGTGAAATCCCCCCCCCCCTCCTTTAGCTGACCACACAAGCAGACTCAGCACCCCTCTGATTATCTTTATCACACATTTATTCATGTGGAGGATATAAGGCTGCCGAGCTTTGATGATCTTTTTGTAATTATTTTTATTAGCTCCCTGGAGAAATCCCCCAGCCCACCAACCAAATCAATACCAGGCACAGCTCCCCACCCCAGCAGCAAGGCAAAAAGCTCCCCAAAGACAAATCACTTATTCTGCCAAGCAGGCATATACATGTGTGCGTTTGTGTGTGTGTGAGTGTGTGTGAGGCCAATCAGAGGTAACCACTGGCAACCTTCCAAACAAGGTCCAAAGGGATTCCAATCACAGTAGCAAGGTGCAACGTAAAACCAAAATGGGAGAAAAAGCATCATTACCGCATTTCTGTATCTGAGAAATCTGCCATCGGCTGCTTTTTATTAAAGCAGTATGGGGGTCAAATTATAAGGTGGCCATTACGTTCTACCCGTCTGTTTAAGAAAACCAAGTGTTAGGTGTCCACAAGGAAAAGCTAAAAACAGGTTCAGATACACAGGCCATGTTTACACTCACCATTAAAATATGCACATTCACACACTCAAGAACAGGAACAAATGTAACCGTGCTCCTTTAAAGCACAGTATACAATTGATCTACCCATATTCCACCCAGCAGGTAATGCTTTCATACCAGCTGTTGCAGGGTTGGACAATCTTTACAGAACACAGTGAAAAATCCCACTATGTTTGAAATGCATTATTCATTTCAAACACTGCTTGTGTGTTTGTGTGAAAGGTCATCTTGTTAGGAGAGATCAGGAGTAGCTGCTTTTTTCATTAGAATGGAGGAAAATTTGTCGTCTTTTCCAACTTGCCTCATTTCAAAGCGCAACAACAACATAGTCCAGCTCAGCAGTACAGCATCGTAAACCACAAACTCTAAACATTATGCAACGTTCTAAAATGGGCACTCTGACCAGTCTGCAGCTAAATGCACTGTGTGTTCTGACGCCTTTCTATCACAGCCGGCGTTTACAGATAGAGTAGCCTTTGCTCCCCCATGGACATCTATGAGCCTTGTGCACCCATGACCCTGTCCCTCCTTGGAGCACTTTTGGTAAATACTAACCACTGGGAACATCCCACAAGACCTATGGTTTTGGAGATAATCAGACCCAGTCCTCTAGCCACAGTCTGGCCCTTGAACAAAGTAGCTCAGATCCTTACACTCGTCCTTTTTTCCTGCTTCCAATGCATGAGCTTCAAGAACTGACTGTTCACTTGAGGTTTAATAAACCCAAGGTTCACATACACACATAGCTGTCACATACATAGTTATACAAGTACAACCTGTAGTGAAATGTGCCCCTGAGTTAGCCCATGAGATAAAGTTATGAAGAAGATATGAGAAATTTGAAGAGGCTAAACTAATGTAATCATAATACAGAAAAAGGTATATTCCAAATAAACAAACCTTACAATTAGAAAGAAGATCTCTACAGTGGGCAAAAATGTAATAGAATAGGATATCTATGTACTGTAAAGTGCAGTGTGCTAGTTTGCTGGTTGATGTGTAGACTTAACAGACGGAAGGTGAGATAAAGTGAAGCAGAGAGATCCGTTTGTGTTATGAACAGTTAAACACGTGCTCATCCTGAGCCTCTCTGTTTTGGCCATAATACTTCTGAATTGCCGGATTTCAGCAGGTCAAACAGACAATTACTGGGTGAGACGAGTCTCTGATGATTCCAGTTGCTCTGGTCCTGCATCTCCTGGTATAAAGTCCTGCAGAGATGGTAGAGTTGATCTGGTGCAGTGGATCACTTTCTGTAGTCCCTTAATGTCCTGTACTGAGCTGCTTCCAAACCAGGAGGTGATGTTCTACAGTACCAGAGTAAAATTCCACACATTAACAGGTGCCATCATAACAGAATAATTCGTGTTACTTCACCTGTCAGTGGTTTTAATGTTATGGCTGATCATTATGAGATCAGACGTTAATGCCAAGTGTAAACAGGGCTGCGTGGGTGTGTGCTGGAATGTATTGTGCTGCAGAGTCACTGCCTCTGGAGATCAGTGTCCTGTTTTAGGCCTTTCAACAGATAGAGGTTACGCTGTACAGTTTCAACACCAACCTCTGTCTTCCTAAAGCCCCCTCTCCCTCCCTCCCAGTCTCCCTCTCCCTCCCTCCCAGTCTCCCTCTCCCTCTCTGATGGATGTCTTCACTCAGGTCAGAGTGGCACAGACCCATTCGTCATGTCATCATGCCATCAGAGAGAAATGTAGAAAAACAGGGCAGGGGAAAAGGGATGATGTTTCTGGATGTGCTTTGAGACACACACACACACACACACACAAACACACACACACACACACACACACACACTCTCTCTCTCTCTCTCTCTCTCTCACAGGAAAGACACGCCTTTGGAGATTTATCATGCTGCCCTGCTTGTCACTCTATCTCCCTCTCTCACACACACACACAAAAAACTTGAAGGACTGTCTTGTGGCCTTGTCATCTGGACCCAGTCATACACACGCACACACACACACCCCCACAGAATGATGTCATTTAGCATTCAGTCTGACATCAGTATCCCCATCCCAGTGAGTGCAGAGCAGCTGCAGGGACGATTTGAGCATCATAAATACATATACTTACTTTCCTTTGATTTTTTTGGAAAAGTTACATGAAATAAAACATATAATTTGCTGTAATGTGACAATAATACATATAACTGACACATTAAACTGCTGGTGCCCACAGTCCCTGCTGTGCTCTCTAGTTTTGGACAAACTTTATATAAAGAAGCTGAATGGCAACAAAATAGATTAATTACAAATACAGCAATATTTTCAAAACATGGGACATTAATACACTGAATTAAGTTTAAAAAACAGTATCAGATCTGGCTGCTCTACTGCATAGAACCAGCCTACAATTCTGCACACACTTTTACTCTGAACGCCTAAACGTGCTTGTGTTTTAAAGGCATGTTTCAATACAGGCGAGGCTACTGTCCAAAAAATAAAAATAAAAAATTGGGGGCATAGGCAGCTGGTGGCCTAGTGGTTAGGGCGTTGCCAATGCGATCAGAAGGTTGTGGATTTGAATCCCAGGACTGCTAGTGGCACCACTGAGGTACCCTTGAGCAAGATACCGCCCCCACACACAGTGTTTCTGGCTGCCCGCTGCTTCACTTGGTGAATGGGTTTAATGTAGAAAAGAATTTCATGCTGTTCACACTGTGCTGTGGTGTGTTCACGTATGACAAATGGTCACTTTATACTGTGTATATATATATATATATATATATATATATATATATATATACATACATAAATATAATACACAGAATAAAAATACAAAACTCCACTTTAAAACAAGCATACATGTTTCTTTACTACACTCTGTTTTTAAATTTCAGTTTTTCAATATTACCGCTCTTTTAAGTTTTTACAGTCGCAGTTGACATCTGGAAGCCCCCCTCAGTTCCCCCACTTCCCGCATCCCTGAACAGCTGTAACTGTCAAGAACTATTAGATACTGCTTACTGCCCTGAGTAAACAACCTACATTCAGCAAGTATACACGAAAGAGTCAATATCAACTATATGCACCTCACAACAGTAGAATAAAACACACACATACCCAGATACGGTACATACACTCGCCTGCACAGCTCAATACCGGGAGCGTAAACAAGAGGCTGGTGGGTAATTCCAGCAGCTATGGACACTTTCTGCCGCTTGGAACAATGAGCAGATATCTAGATACCAACTCCACACACACACACACCCCGCAGCTGACGGTGTCTTATTGACTTTGTTTCAGTGCATTTTCCTTTGACTCCTCGTGCTGTGGGGTTATAAATAGAAAAGTGTGTGAATTAGGATGCACTCTTCTGCAGTAATAGCTGAGTCCGCACGTCTCAGAGTTTAAACAGCCTCCTGCTGCCATTTTTTCACTGCCTGTGTTTACATGCAGAGATTTTTGAATGAATATACTAGGGCTGCAAAGCGATTAATTAAAATTAACTAGTTAATCGCAAATCTGGAAAAAATTAATCGCGATTAATCGCAATTCTAAGTCA
>JBBPCZ010000001.1:15258724-15274842 GCA_037974445.1 Brycinus macrolepidotus
CAGGATCAAATTAAATGTTAGACGCTGCTCACTGGTGAGTTGTGCTATTTTTAGAACAGGTCCGCGGGCTACTCATGAGGTCCTTGGGGGCACCCTGGTGCCTGCGGGCACCGTGTTGGTGACCCCTGTTCTAGACCATCCTTTAACTTTAAATGTACTAGTTAACTGTTTCATCCCATTGGCTGTCACTTAACTCATTAAATATCTAACAGTTGTCTTGTGTTCCACATTATAATTGTAATTACAATTATATTAGGTGGCTTTTTATAGGTCAGTACTGATTAATTTAAAAATATGACATTTTACTTAAATGGTGAACATACTGTCAATTTATTTGTTAGCAAAGAATACTTGAATACTTATTTGCATACAAATGTAGAAAATCTCAGTGTGTGGCAAATCTTTTGACTGGTAGTGTATTCCAATATCTGAAATATTCTGTTTGCACACTGTTTGTCCTAAACTACCAATTCTAATTAATCAGATTAAGGAAACAGGCATTTGACTGTGTACACAGAGCTTATGCAGTCTCTACCGAAAAGCATTAGTAACGGAAAGGGATGCTCTGGAGATGCATTCTCACTACACCTTTGGGATAAGTTGGATTGCAGTTTGTGACCCAGCAGTAATCACCCAATTCCAGTACATGACCTCACTAATCTCGTGGCTCAATGCAAATCCTCACAATGTTCCAACATCTAGTGTAAAGCCTTTCCAGAAGAGTAGAGGCTGCTACTTCAGCAAAGGGGGACAAACCCCTTCTAATACCTTTGATTTTATAATGAATGCTGAATGTCTATTAACTTTGACATCTAAACTCTTCTGAAATCTGCATTAATCTGAACAAATTTTATGAGGCTTTTAGTGTCAATGACAAGAACCCAGAACTGGTGAAAAGAAACTGACTGTGAGAATAATCTGATTTTAATGCTGATTTCTATTCAAAGACGTACACCACCTGTTTCAATCGGAGATAAATTTCATTCTGTTTGAGCTGAGAATTACTCTGAATTGTACTGATTTAGGCATTTATATGGAGATTTTGACCAATCTACTCATCAGATTATTAAAAGACTATTAGACTTTATGTAAATACAGTCAGTGATTCACTGTGTTTCTCCATTTCCATTTTCTACCCCAGCTATTTTGCTCCTCACACTTTTCAAGTCCCTGAATGCAAGCGATCCCCTCCCCTCTCCACGGTCCCACTTTCCAAATTCTCCTCACAGTATTTTTCTTTCTCTCCATTTCTCCCTGTCTGCTTATATCAGTGCCCGTTGACGCTGCGTGTGCGATTGCTATCTCTTTCTTCCAAAAGGAAATGGCCTGTCAAAGCTGAGGAGAGGAAAAGTTTAAACTCAGAAAGAAAAGAAAATTTAAGGCAGTGTTGATGAGGGCAGCAGCTAGGTCTGTTCTTTTTCTCTCTCTCTCTCTCTCTCTGTCCCTCTTTCCATCTTCTCTCTCTTTTGCTCTCTCCCATTCCTTTCTCTCTGCCCCCCGTCTCTCTTACTGTCTTTTCTTTCTTCACTCCTCTCACCCTCTTTTTTTCCACCTCTCTCTCTCTCTCTCCTGCTGGGCTGCTGTCAGTGTTGTTGGCAGGGACACTGAGCTGTGTGATGCAGATCAAGTGATTTCCAATGGGCCGATGCACTCCAGAGCACACACCACTGCCTCCTCTGTCCACCCCCACTGAGCACTGCGTCCGCCGCCCACCACCCGGCCATGACCACAAACATGCTGGCCTCAGAGCAGGAGTTTGGTGAAACAGCAGGTTTACTTCAAAGGTAGTCCATCAGCCAGTGTTTGATGTCTGAAGTTTTTAAATAACAGTCAATGCGGTTTCTGACAGTACATAATGCTCTGCAACAAAGGGCAAAAGTACGTATCCTAGCTAAAGCAGTAGTTGCCACGTTGTAGCCTGATGGACCGGATTTGAGGTGAGGAATACTGTGCACATTCAATCTTTGAATCAACAACGGGTTTTAACTATATCGTAAAGGAAATGGAAAATTCACCTCAGGAGTTTGGAAGTGCAGAGTAAGCAGTTTTGGAAGTCTCATACTTCCTATAAGCCAATGTCCTACTATATTTTGATTGAGTAAGTTGGGATCCTTTGCATGGACGTGGCCTTTCGCAACAAGTAATAAAGCGCAGCGTTTGTGAACTTTGTGCGTGTGTGGATTCGAAACAGGTGCGCTGGGGCGCTCTTTGCCAGCTCTTTCCCTTCAGGTGACAGGTCGGCTCTAAACAGTCCTGTGGGCCGGGCTTGGCTGAGAAGAATGAAAAGCAGCGATTGATTCTGCCTCCCGTATTGTAATCTCTTTAGTCTTCACCCGCATGGCCCCGGAGCCAGGCAAAAGGCAAATTGAATAGGGAGAAAAATAAATACAGCCTTTATTGCTCTGGAAATGAGAGGAGGGCAGGGGAGAGGAGGGGGGAAAAAAAAGAAAAAAGAAAAAGGAGTCATTTAGGTGGCCACGTTAGCCGGCGTTGAAAGATGAATCGATAATTGGAGGGGTTGTGAGGGGGCTTAGCTTTTGCTAACCGCCCAGTCATGTCAATGAGTTGGCTAAACATTGCGCCTCACTGCCCGCAGGCCTGGCCACAAACGGTCCGCACACTCCAGCTATGCTCAGAGATCTCCTATATGATAAACTGCGCTTACGGTACGATTTAATCAAAACCTCAACCATACTCCGCTTCTGTAAGCCAAAGCATGCACGGTGCTCCAATGAGATTTATTAAATTCCTATTTTATAGGACACTTAATCCGGTCAGCATTTCTGCGTCGGGGGTGGGGGGTGGGGGTGGGGGTACAGGTAGTTTCAAAGGGAAATGAGCTCACTGCTGTTTGTGCTGGGATTGTTTCGGTTACAGAAACACACAGCTGGCTCTCATCATGAATACAGTTAATACAGCAGCAGCCAAGAGTAATAATCAGAGTATAAACAATGGCTAAACTAAATTTCCCTACAATTTTAAAGGGCCCATATGGTGGACAACCAAAAGTTCTCGGCCTATTTAAATAAACGAGTTTGATGGAGTATGTAAACATTGTCACAGCTTCAAGAAGTACCATTTCCTCCCAAGTCCATGCAGTCCACATAGATACTCAGCCTGTTTTGAATGTACTGTGTTTGTGATGTCACAAAAATCAAGCCTATTTACATGCTTCAGCTGTAGCAGTTTAGCTCTGCACAATCACATTATAAGAAGTGTTTCAACACGAACATATTAATTACATCAATCCAATTAGTCATTTTAGTTTATTTACTTTGCCAGTAGTTGTGCTAATATATCTCATTAAGTGGAAATCATGTATGTCTAAATTAAACTAAAGTAAATTTATTTATTCAATACTGAATTCTTCATAGGTCAATATTTCTATAACTGATCAATGTAATTTCTGTAAAAGCAACAACATACATTAGGGACCTTCAACTTTCCACTTATTTTTCAAAGTCTCTGCATAACTAAATTACTGAGATATAAATAAAGTCATTCAGAGTGATCGGGTGTGAAATGCTCCCTCATACATAAAATTACATTGTCAAAACTGTTCATAGTGGTGATGATGGGAACCAGCTGTCCAAAACATTTATTGCCTCCAATACATAAAACTATTACATAAAATAGTAACAGCAGTAATAGCTGCCCGAGACATTATCTTACAGTAGTCAGTAAGTTTACATAATGAACCAGTTCATGCGAAATCAGTCTGAAAGACCTTTTAAATCTCAAACATTTAATTATGTGGAAATTTTGCAGTTCAGTGGACTTTCCCTTTAAGGCCAACTCTCAGTGATTGTTCAATGAAAATGTATCAGCCAGCTTCGATTCAGGATGAACTCTTTGATGTTGGCCTTAGAGGGAAGGGCAGGCTTGGAGCTTTATGAGCTTTGGATCAGTGGTCAATACCAAACCCCTGCAGCCAAACAGACTCACTGCTGAATCTAACGTGGACTTTGGCATGGGAAACTAAACACTGATTTCAAACATTATTTGCTGAAGGAAAACATGCACTGAGCTACTGGGGTGAGTCATTTTGACCCTCTGTACTTCTAACATCCACTTTGAGCATACACTGACAAGACAAAGCCAACGCTTTTCCTTAATGGGAAATGACATAAATACACGTTTAAGCATCATGAATACTGAAAAATGCTTTTGCTGTTATCAACTGTTATCAATTATTTAGGTTATCAACTAGCCAAACAGACTGATGAACAAAAGTCTCATATTTAACTCATTATAAACTCATTTGCTTCTGATTCACTGAAAGATCTGATTCAGTGAACTGTTGTATAATTCATTGCAGGCTTTGATTCACTACACTGTACTTTGCTTCACACCTGGCCTTGATTCACTGCACCACACTTTGATTCACTGTATTGTAATTCAGTTCACTACATGCTTTGATTCACTGCACTCTGATTCATGTACAGGTTGAGCGTTCTGTACTTTAATTCACGGCAGGCTTTAATTTTCTGCACTGTACTTTGATTCACAGCAGGGTCTGATTTACTATACTGTACTCTGGTTCAGTACAGGCCTTTAACCCTTAAATGCACATCTTGGATTGCTAGTGGCATTTGTGCTTAACTCATAAATAAAAAAAAGTAAAAAAATAAGACAAAAAAAATAAATATATATATGCCAGTCATAAGTTTTTATACACTGAGATTTTCAACATTTGCCTGTTACTTACTATTTATGAAAAATACACTCAATATTCTTTGCTCAAAACAAATGATTTGAGTACCTTTATTAGCCAAAAAATGACATTTTTATTCACCACCACTGAGCTATAAAAAGCCACCTAATAAAATTAGGTTAGACATTTAACAAGCTATTAAGTATCAGCCAATGAAATTAAATCGTTTGGTAGTTTAAAGGTAAAGGACAGTCTAGAATTTGACTCTGTATCACCATACAACCAGTTAATAGGAAGTCAGATATGCATGCTATAAAGGAAACTTGTTTTATCTGACATATTTTCATTTATAATTGTTTACTCAACAACTTTCCAAAGCTTAACAAGAATACAAATCTGCAGTTAATGAAATACATGGATAAGTGGTAAAAACCTGTGGTGTAAAATACATTTGACTGGTATTTTATTTTTGCGTTTGCGCTTATGATGCAAATAAAGTATTCTGACTGTAAGTTTACTGTTTGCAGTTTTGCAGTTTATAAGCTTGTGTTGGTACTGTATATATGAACAATGGGGCTGAGCAATATTGCTCAATATTTATGAATAAGAAGTCCAAATCACATGGTCATAACAAGTAAATGAACTCTATGATCAGTTTTGTGCATGTGTGCGTGTGTGTGTGTGCGTGTGTATGCATGTGTGTATTTTGTCTGTTAGTGTTATGTTGAGTCACTCAGCCTTGACACAGATCCCTCCTATCTGAGGGTTGCTGAGATACAGCCAACCAGGGGGGAACAGTGAGGCAGACAGCGGAGCGCGTGTGATTCGCTACTTCGCTCAACCCCGGCCAGTAGCCCGCCGCAAGAAGAGCCAGATAAGGCCGCAGCCCTATCTCCCCAACACTATCTAAGCCCACAGAAATTGGCCTTTACATTTATCTTACACTAGTTTCTTCTCTATCACTATGTCTGGCGGTGAGTCTGGGTGAAGACAGGATTCACCAAAAACCAGCTTCAGAATCAGGTCTGGAAAAGGCTAACACTAAATCACAAATTGCTTTTTTGGCCAAATAACATCACTTTGCATGACTAATCACCTGCTTAAGGAAGAATAAGATCGAATAAGGAAGTTAAGTGTGCGCGTGTGTTTGGGGCTGAATGTTTGAGCATGTGTGTGTGTCCCACAGCTCGCTTCTCAACGGCACACAGGTGTTTGTACAGGTGTGTGTAGTCAGTGAGGGTCAGTATTAATCTTGTCAGTGGGGGCAGGGCTGTCTCTGTCCTATTATTCATACCGAAGTTCAGGTGCAGTCTTTGGTGGTCTTACATTCTTTCCTATGTAAGTATTTCAACACAGGCTGAAGCACATCTGACAAAGGCAGGACGAGATTCAAAAGGACCCGGAACGTTTCTGAATGCATCAAGCCTACAATGAAAACAGAGATCTGAACCACGGCAGATTTAGTTTGGTGTCAGCGAACTTCAATTAAGTGACTTTGAGGAAGAAATATGGACCCCTTAAACTGCAAGGGTCTGGATGTGGGCCCGCATTTCAATTCACACTCTTTATTTAATAATTTCTATTACGGAATAAGTGAAAGGAGGATTCAGACTCATCTCTTTTCACTGTATCTGTAGCGTACAGTCGGTTGCCACTGATGATAATCTTAACTCTTTTCTCTGTGCTTTATAAAGAGCAGTAAAGCCACTGACTCAAAATCCACTCATAAAAGAAGAAAATGGGCAGTTGCTGAATTCCATCAATGCAAAACATGTATTTCACTAATTTACCAGTAAATTAAGCTGCAGAATTTAATCTTTTAGAGATGGCATTCGTCTTCCAGTGATAAAAAGGTGCGCTAATATGCACAGACACCTGTCTGATATGGCATGGATACCAGAAAACATTTGGGAAAGTGAAAATAACCAGAACTGCTTCTTTACAGTAATGATGACAGAGATCAAAATTAGACTGGAAAATGTGCAGTTATTCCATTAAGACTGAAATCTGAATAATGAACCTGCAGTTTAATAACACAGAGAACTGTCAAGCCAATAATGGAACAGAAATCTTGCTTAGCAACATCTACAAATAAAACTCTCATTCCCAGACTCTGGGCCTGGGCTTCCGTAACGAGGCATTAGCCTCTCCGAGTAGGAAACGCCGCTGGTATGCTTCACTGAGAGCCAGTCAAGCACGGCTAAAGTGGCCGAAAACGGCTCAGTCTCATCCTCCTCGTCTTGCCTTCCTCTCAGAATAAGCTCATCGCATGACATTTCCATCCAGTGTGGAAAGCACGGCTCCTGGGGCTTCGCTGAGTTCCACCATAAATTTAGCCCGCAGTAGCTACCTTTAAATGTCACTCAATGCGCAGCTGTGTTAACCATCGCTGAGTGGGAGCCACACCATCGATTCCTGAAATGACGGTGATAAAACAAAGATTTGGCCCATGTCGCACCCATCTGTCTAAACACTCACAGTCATGAAGCATCTTCAATATTTTCATGCAAGTCATGAAGATGGTGAAATAGCACATAAGGAATTATGCACTACCCAAAACTTGTTCAGCAAAAATATCATATTTATATATATGTATAAAGTACTTCAGATTCTTCAAAGAAGCCCCTTCTTGCCTCTGATGCAGCTCTCCCTGGGTTCCTTAAAGCATCATCATAAGGATCTTATGCAGTACCGAGGAAGCTCTACATATACTGACACTTTGTTGTTGAGACATCGTGGAGAAAAGTCTTTGTGGTTAATTAGCCCAATCTCATACTGAAAATATGAGAGAAATCTAACCCTTAATTAGTAAATTTAGCTGAAGAATTTTTAAATCTCCCGGTACTTCATGGAGTCAATGAGGCCACGTATCCTAACAAGGTTCCCAGGGCCTCTGGAAGAAAAACACACCCAAAACATCACAGATTCTCCACCATACTTAATAGTGAAGGCTCTTTTCTATATATCCATCCCTCTTTTTATGCCAAACCCAGCCTGAATGTTTGTTACCAAAAAGACACTTCACCCATCCTGGATAATGGTACTGACTGTAGGTAATTCTGTTTATCTCTTGTATTCCAGTTCTTTATTATCAGTCTTAGAGTGGATCCAGGGCTGATTTATAAAGGACAACACACTTCTGTCTCATTTTATTAGTGTATTCATTATCTTTCCCGTGCTGATAAATGACTAAGGAAATTTGGCCTCTGTGTCACCACATATTTATACCCCGGTGAAACAAGAAGTCATGGATGACTCCATAAGGGGCCCTGAATATTTCTACATAAAAAAAGTGAAACCTAAATGGAAATATGCTTCAGTTACATTTTGTGCATAAGAATTTCAACTGCCAGCAATAACTGTTGCATGGTTCTGTAGGGAAATAAAAAATTACTTTCTTTAAATTTATTTTCTATTCATAATCACAAATACATCTTTTCATGACTTTTTTACCCATCTTTACTCAGAGTGGCAATAATTATAGGTATCAGTTGTTTGCAATTGTGTTCGTTTGTGTTAAATGCACTTAATCATAAAGAAAACCAGAAAAATCTTTTTTTTTGTGCGCTTGTTGGTGAGTAGGCTCTCCAAAATTATTTTTATATTTACAGAACACATGGAGGCCCACACTCAACAAATGACTAAGAGGTTATTATTATTGAACTTTGTATTCTGTCTCATAAGGAAATCAATTTGTGTGTTTGTTTTTTTTTTTATTTACATTTTTATAACAATGAGAACATCAGCTACACGGTGGGAACAATTCATAAGAAATAAACCAATAGAAATTGAAAGCAAACTCTAGTTATACTAACGTGATGCCAAAGGTTTCTGTATTAGTTTTTTTTTTTTTTAAGGCGAAATGTAGTCTGATTCTGAGATGATAATGACAGAGGTGGTCTGGGTGCTGGTGATGGCTGGCCTGTGTGTAGTGGGCTGCTCTAATGAGACAGAGTGAGGCCTCGCATGCACTCACATACAGACACACACACACACACACACGCTCACACAACAATAACAGCGGAGAGCTACGGGTTAGAGAGGAACACAGACTGACCTTACTCTTTAACCCTCATTATACAGCTCTCTCTCTCTCTCTCTATCTCCCTCTCTGCTGCTCTCACTTCAACTGCCTCTCACATTCCATCACCCTCATTCGCTCAGAGCCTGTGCTTTTCGCTTTTAATCACACACACACACACACACACACACACACACACACACACAGGCTCCAGTGTGGCTGCCTTGAGGATTCAGAGGAGTGCTAGTCATTACCACAGCCCTATCCTCGAAAATGAGCGACAATTACAATAGCGACGCTCCGCAGCGCTGCCAACTAGTGCAGAACAATCCTGTTCAAGTGAGGTTTTCTGTGTGTCTTACTCCGTGACCTCTCCATGGTCCCACAAACGCTGCTTTTAATTGTGGCTTGCTTTCAATTACGTTGAGCTTGTTCCCTTAATCGCTACTATCAAACATCCAGTGTTGTTTTTTTCACTGCCATTCAGAGGACTCCTCACTAACATGAGAGATTAAGCAAGTGTGAGCTTGTTTTTATACATGCGTCAGGACATGAGGCCTTATATATGTCCCATATATATATAAGTATCTATATGTCCTTAACTGCAACCTTAACCTGAACAAAAACAAATTAATGAATAAACACTTACAATCATTTTGTTTTCCCTGGCAGTAAATAGTCATAAAAAATGATTTTTAAGGGTGCAAACACTTAAACTGTGTTGGTACATCTTCAGTATATTGCTTTAGGGAACATAAGCATACTATATTTTATACTATATGTACTAGATTCTGTTTTCCTACTTTTCCCCTGGGAAAGTGAAAACAGTCAGACCCTAAAAACCACCTAAGAGGGTATATTTACATTGTTTGTACCTTGCAGGAACTAAAATTTACCTGAACTGTAGCCTTTTCTCTAACAATGTTGTTCAGTCCTGTTTTCCTCTGGAAATGTACTTGAGAAAAAGTACAAGTATTCAGTTTCAGTATCTCAAGTAAAGTATCCCACAACAAAACTGAAGTACAGTAAGCTGCAATCACTCGAGGATGCACTCCCATACAGAGGAATACAGAGGAATGATAGACAGTGGAGTGGAGTGTCTTCTGAGTGAGTGTACTGAAGTGAGGCCTCAGGCAGGTAGGTGTCCATCAGAGAGACAAAGGCCATTACCTTACAACAACTGCTGCCTAACAGCCCTAAATGACCAAAACCAACTGCTTTATCGCATTCAAACCAGAAGGGCTGAGCAGCACATAAGGGATTCTATAGGAAATTGGTCTCAAAGCTCAGAAAAATCTCATTTACACAGTTTTCCCTACTATGAATGTAGTCAATCAGCCAAGACTGCGAAAATAGGCAAAACTACACTCCATAGCAATAAAGAAATGGCAGCCGCAGCCATCCTGCAGCCTGGATGCTGTCTGTACTTTTGCCCATTTTTACAGAAACAACATGAGTAAGTCTGAATGAGACTTCTAAGGCAAGTGTGTGATGATTCAGGCATGCACCTTGCACAAGGCTAGTTGGTATACCTAAACATCAACTGCTTATTAGCCAAATTAGCCCTGCAATTCCAATATATAACTAACAGAGCAAACTTTAGACCAAATGTGTCTCAACTGATCGGCTACATTAGGTTTAAGGTTGAATGGATTTTGCAACAACTATAGCTTTATTGAGACACTGTGTCCTATGAGTTTTGAGAACTTACAAAGCACAATGCAAACCCTCTACCTCTCTCCAACCAGGCTTTCACCCCAAAATCCCCAAATCCCCCCACCGCTTCTTTCCCGTTCTCCACGCAGGAGCATTAATCACACTGGCCCTGAACAGAGTGATGGGTTGGGGCCATTCAGTCTCTGGGCAGCTTTGTTCCGAATGCTGCCCTCCTCTCAATGTGTCTCCACAGTGTTTTTGTGCGAGTGGAGAGGAAACTCTCGGAAGCCCCCCAACTCCTCCCTCTCGTGGCGTCTGCGGATTAGCCCCCAAAAGCCCCGGCAGGCACCCTGACAGGGCAGCGATCCGCCAGGGTGATTGACTACAGGCTCACTACAGCCCTCTGGCCCAAACCTCCATACCTTCAGACAGCGCCTAGCAACCAACAGAGAGAGAGAGAGAGAGAGGGAAAGAGAGAGAGAGAGAGAGAGAGAGAGAGAGAGAGAGAGAGAGAGGGAAAGAGAGAGAGAGAGAGAGAGAGAGAGAGAGAGAGAGAGAGAGAGACAGGATGGGCAGGAAGAACAGAAGAAAAAAAGAGAAAGAGTAGACAGGTGGCTCCAGCCTGCCTCCGTCTTCCACAAGTCACTACAGTCCTTAAGACTCACAGGTGCTCAGTTCATGTGCGTTATATCAACAGCGGATTTGTATTTTGCGTCAAACAAGGCTTACATCCAAAGAATAACCAGAAGAAAACCCAACCATTTCATTAAAAGCTTTCTGATTACTTCACCTGCACCTAAACAGCTCAGCATTAATGGAATTAATCACATTATTATTCAATTTGATGGTGCATACATGAATCACACAGGGTGCACCTGCAGGTCTGGAAATTGCACATCTAAATCCAGAGAAAAGCATAGTCTTTGTACGACGTCACATTTTTTTTACCATTCCAGAGCTTGCAGTGGAAACAGTGATCATTGATTGGTTATTCCTTATTGATTAACCAAAAGCTAATACCACTATTAACACATACGTCCATGCTTGAGCATATAATGATTCAACACAAGATGCATATATCATGTATTTATCATGTATTCACTATAGATTTAAAAGATCCACATCAACGCTACACCAGAATTGGGGCTTTTCTGATGGAATGGAGCAATGGGGTGGAGACCACACCGTCCAAACAGCAGCTCAACCCACAGTATTTCACCTGAAATTCGGCCCCAGAAATAAACTCCCTTTAGCTTATGCTGCCTTGCAAAGCAAATGAGATATGAAGATAGTGAGATATTGCCATTATGTTTAGAATAATAATATGCAAAGGCTTTCCTGGTGCAGCGCCATAGAAGACCCACAGAGCCTTTCATTCCTTGAAATAGGTGGTTCTTAGAAGTTTTTTCCTTTCCTACGTATTTCTTTTACTTATTTTCTTTTTTACTTTTGAAGTTTATAAAACCTTAACAATAATGGTTCAGTTCCAGTTCCAATAACAACTTTTGATCCTCTCCTATTTTTACCATAGGCAGGTGTGCATGCCTGTGTGTGTGTGTGTGTGCGTGTGTGTGTCTGTGTGTGTGTGTGTCTGACCGCGCGACTGGCTCAGATTCAACAGTGAGTTGCACCCTCGCCCTTTCCCAGTACAAACCAGTATAACCAGCATACCCCCTCTATGGACTCATCACTGAAAATGACGTTCATAGATTTTAATCCACTGAGCAACACGTTTATATATTTTTTCCTCATTATTTGCCTGGTTTTTATTCTTATTCCACCTTTAAATGGAGCAGCCTGTTACATTCTGACACCTGTACATGCAGGTAAAAAAAAAATCCCATTCCACCTTAAACATTGAGGCTGTTCCATTCAGCAGCTACATACTGTACACACTCTACAGCTTTAACTGCTGCAGCTTTTAAGGTGGAATGAAAAAGTCTAACTTCAGCTTAATCTCATCATTAGAACACAAGCAGAAACTGGTTTCCACCATGCAAACATCTCAGGGTCTGAAAGGCAGGACCAAACACAGGCTCCTAAAGAGTTCCCAGAGGCTCCACACACGCACACACACACACACACACACACACACACACACAGCAAGAGGATCATAAACGCATTAAAAGGCTCCAAAACAACTGTCCCATAAACTCACCATCAGCCTGAAAGTGCAGTAATCCACAGAGGAAGAGCCACGCTAGTGGACCCATCCTGTCCCAGCGCACATCCACGGCTCTCCTGCGTTCAGCTTCAAGTTTCCTCTCTCTCTATCTCTCCCTCTATCTGTTTATCTCTCTCTCTCTCTCACACACACACACACACACACTCCTCCTGCTGTGCGCTTTCTCCAAACGGCTCAGGGTCCGAGCGAAGCCCACCGGGCTGTGAGCGCCTTCAGCGGGGTCATAGTGGAGGCAGGGACGCGAACTCCAGCTCCAGTTACAAGCCCAGTGTGTCAGAAAGTCCCCACACACGCAGTCCGGTGTGTTAAAAGTGCGCCAGTCCTGAATGAAACGCCCAGTCCACATACATAAAGTGCACACAGCTCCAGTGGTGCTAGGTGGCCACTGCCATGCTCCAAGAACAACCAACAACCAACCCGCTCCAAATATCCACACGCGCCGCGTCTTCCAGAGCGCGAGCCCCGCGTGTCCGGAGTGTTGACTCCTCTCCTTCCTCCTCCTCCTCCTTTCACTCCTCCTCTTCCACACACTCCTTCAGCACCGTGCCAAATCTCCTCCAAGTGAGTCCAAACCGTGCGCTCCGCTCCGCTCCCCAAGCCCACGCCGTGCTGCTCGCCTGACGCACCGACGGAGAGCACGCAGGGCTGGGCGCGCAGAGATGAAACTCAGGAGCAGCAAGCAGCCTCCTCTCCCAGCCCAGCCGAGGAGGAGGAGGAGGAGGAGGGGGGGGGGAGAGAAGAGGGGCAGGAGGAGGAGGAGGAGGAGGAGGGAAGGCTGCTTGTGGCTTGAGCAAGTGCACACAGGAGCCACGTTAGAGAAACACGCGATTATTTTTGTTTGTTTTCAAGTTCTTAGACTTCTCCCACTTTCTTCTGATGCTTTAAGTCGCAGGGATGAAAATATTTTAAAGCGTAATGTGCACAAGCCTTCCCCCCCAAAAAAGGCTTAAAATACATTCATATTCCTCTTTTCGCATCAGGATCTTTTTGTTTGTTTGTGATGATCAGATAGCAAGCGCTGCTGTGTGGTTTGTGTTTTTATCTCTTTGTGAGGACCTCATAATGATCGGAATCCCTGAAAATCAGACGAAGAGGGACATTTTTTTCTGCTCCTCGTGAGAAACTGATGTTTTCAGCACAAGTTCTACTTTTTCTAGGAAACACTAAAGGACGGAGGTTACTGAGGTTATGATTAGGGTTGGGTTTAGGAGTAGGTGTGGTTTTACTGAGATGCAGTATACGTCAATGGAATGTCCTCACAAGTATAGTAATACCAACATAGGTGCGTGTGTGTTAGAGTCCTTGGGTATAATCTAGCCATGAAAGTATTAAGTCCACAAAAATGAACGTCGTGATCCTGTCACAGCTACCTTAAAGTATATGTGGGCTTTAATATGCGTAGGATACCCCCAGACCCCCAGACCAAAAGACAACTAAACATTAACAGTAGCATCTTTTATACGTTATTATTATTAGTCTTTTTGTCTATTCTGCTTTTTGTCTTCATCAGCTACCAAGCAAGAGCTGCAGTCAGGGTCAGAGGTTTAATTAGGGATTTTTGAAAAATAATTCAGGCCTAAAAACAAACAAAAAGAAAGAGAATGTCATGTTCTAGTAATAACAGCCGTGTAATGCAGAAGTCTTAACCCTGCATCTACAAGAAAAACAGCTAAGCACTCAGACTGGTCTCAAGATTCAAGAGTCAAGATTTTTTATTTGTCACATGCATAGTCATACAAGTACAACACACAGTGAAATGTATCCTGAACTGCTCCTTTTTGACTGTGCAAACATTATAAACAATAAGCAAATTTTAAATTAAACATCTGGAAATTACCAGTGGTCTCGCTGGTAAAACTGGACTACTAACCTGGGGGTCCAGTGTAGCGCACCTGTCTGTTCATTACAGTTTAATGAGGGGGAATGCAAGAGGAGAAATAACTGCTTCTAGTCTCTCTCACACACACACACACTCATACACACACATTCACACACACATACACAGAGAGAAAATCTCATTTACTGACCTGGGGAACCAATTTACATGCTAATATTAACATACAACAGTAATTCCGAGGGGAAAGCACCCAGTCCCAGTCCACACTGTCTATAAAATATACTCTAGAAGAAGTGCATGCTGCTCCATGTGCCATTCTTTACTGTCTGGAATGAGAAGTTATTCTGCACTGAGCCTCGAGTGTAAATCACACTTTATGTCCTCAGCTCTTTTAATCAGCCACTCTGTCTTACATTCATCGGCACGGCCTCGTATTTCACTGAGAGTTCAAAAGCATCCCGTGCAGTAGCTCACTTTAATATTTCTCTGTTTCACATTAAATAACTGACTCCCACATCGAACACTTCTATGGAGAAGGTGGCCGAAGATCACAAACACATCAGTCAGTTGCTGCTGTTCTTGATTTTGTTTGAGGTTGAGTCACTGTGTTGGCTACTTCAGAGCTGTTAAATTTATAAGGGTGGTACAGGTGGGGTTTGAGGGTCCAGGCCAAATAACAGCAGCTTTGCAAAGCATGGACCAGGGATTTGACTCCATCTCACACTTTTCAGCCTCTGGTAGATGAGACATCAGCGCCCCTTAATGGTGAGAGTGGGTACTGCAGGTTCAGAATGCAAGTCAATAGGACTGTGAAGGCCAAGAAAGACTAGCAAGGCAAAAACAGAACAATGGTATGAATATGCCGAAATTTAACAACGAAATAACAATAGGAATAATACAAATACTAAATTTGTAATAACGTTTAATAAAATAAATATCTAACCACCCCCTTAAGCAGGCCCCTTAGCCTCTCGAAAAGGACGCTTTTCCACAACCACAGCAACCCATCTACCCCACACTACTGGAGTTTTTATCCTTTTGTTTTTTGCACACATTGTCTAACAGCTAATGCACATATATCTATGAATTTGAATAACAAAAAAGGAAAAAAAAGCTGACAAAATACACAAGCCAACGTGTGTCTGATGTGTCAGATAATGTTCGATCACTTCTTTCCCCTCATCATTCATTTCATTTCATGTGAAACAAAAAGGAATAACTCAGAGTGAGCTGCTACAAATGACACCTTTGAACACGCAGTGAAAAATGAGTCAAAGCCAGTGAACCTAAGGCAAAGAAGCTGATTAAAGAAGAGGTGGGGAAAAAATCATCAAATAAAGCTTAATTCCTCTGATGTCTTTGCTGAACCTGTACAGGCATTTCTCACTACAGTATGAGGGCCTGCTTCAGCTCTGGAATAACCCTTGTTCCAGTGATGTCTGACATCAAAGAAAAATAAAAGCACCAGATTCAAAACAAGCACTTAAAGAGAAATACCTACATGCGTCCACACACACACACACACACACACACACACACACAGCATTCAAAGTGCAGCCAGTGTCAGTGTTACTGTAGGAGCTCATCATGTGAACTTAATTTTCTTCAGTTTTTTGTGCCAAAGTTTCCATTTTTAATTAATTGCTTCTGAACACATTAACATATGTCCACCTTATCAGCCTACAGCAATTTAGCCCCGCCCATTCATGCTAAAGGTACAAGGAATGTTAGGGATTAGGTAGATTACACACACACACACACACAC
>JBBPCZ010000001.1:15284854-15304022 GCA_037974445.1 Brycinus macrolepidotus
TACATACATATATATATAGTATATTTATATTATATAAATATATAATAGTATATTTATATTCAGGGACTACAGATAATCCAGTTGGGTTTTCAGTCTAGATTTATAAAGCTTCAATTGCTAATATCCTCTATTAGCAACACTATTCCAGAGTTTGAAACTGTTAACATGTGTGAATCCGTCTACGGAATTCACAGAGGCTCTGCCCACTCACTTCTCCTCAATAGGAAAAGGAGAAGGGACAGTTAATGAGAATGTGACTGGATGGACCAGATTAGCCACTTTTTTGGCCTTCAAACTCTGACAGAGAGCAGAATTGAATAGACCAGAGTGGCTCCTGACTTTCATCTGTCTTCTCCTCTCATCTGTCACCCCCTAGTCATCCAGCACCTTGCTATTCTTCATCGCAGAGCGCTCTTCCAGCAGATTCTCTCTCTCTCTTCTTCTTCTTTCTAGTCAGGAAACGCCACCCTCCCAACCCCAATCGCTAAATGTCAGCGGGGGAGTGGAGTGATTGTCTGCAGGATGGTGGTGATTTATGAGGGAGATGTTTGCCCTCGTTCACTGGAAGTTCAACACTCTTAAGGATGAAGAGCAGCTGAGAATTCCAACTATATCAGAACAGTGCACATAATTAGCAATGGTTGAGCTAAGAATGAAGCTAAACACTCCTCCGCTGAAGCTTCCTTGTCATGTGGTTCCCTTCAAAGAGAGAAAAAAAATATGTTTTCTGGCCAAGCCATCTAAGCAAATATGTCTATCTTGACTTAGGGAGGTCTGTGGGAGTTCAGTGTCTGGATGCTCTCCCATTCTCGGGCTCTTCCCATCCAAAAATAACAGTCTTCCCAATGCCATTAAACCCTCCCATGGAGGCAATAGAAGCGGAAGCCACTATGGATGCAAGCTGTTTCCCACCTGTGATTTGAGTTGGAGGGGGGGCGCAGGGCAAAATGGGCGGCTTTATTACCACTGCTTGCCGTAATGACAGAGGGGAGAGGGGCTGAGCCTGCTGGGTAATTGTCCCATAATTCACAGCTGAGTGCTGGGGGAATTCCCACAGGTGAGCTGCAGCTTCTGGGCGAGGCCAGCCCACTTGACTGCGAGAGACAGGTATGCCAAATCACACTGAGTTTCTGAACTGTGCTGGAAAACCAAGCACGCAGTAGACAATTAAGAAACAATGAACCAGATGAACACGGATACAAACAAACATGTATTTTTTATTCTTACCCAATTTTCTCCCCAATTTAGTCATGACCAATCCCACCCAGTAGTTAGGTCTCCCTTGATCACGTGATGCTACCAGACTGGGAGGGTGAAGGGCAACACTTGTTTTCTAATCACAACATCACTGGACAGTTCAACACACTTGGAGGAGAACACTAACTGGCAATTTTCTTACATCAGCTAATAGACAACTGTGTTGGCTAGCATCATGCTAGGGGATGGGGGGAGAGGGAGGGCCACCCTACCCAGTCAGAGGCTAAGGCATCTCTGGAAGCTGAGAGTTTGATGAATAATGGCTAATCTTAAACTAAAAGGGAAGCCATTCTCACCTTGTAAAAGTTCCAATGCACATGGATAATTTAAAACACATTGTTTTTCCGCTGCATTTTGGCCTCTTATCCACACCAGTAGCATCACCAAAAACTACTCTTATGGAAAAACCTTGTGCTTTTTTCACATTAAGCAGTAAGACACCTATATATTTCTGTAAAATCTTCTGTAAAAATTGAAAATATGTATTGTTTTAAGTAGAAAACATATCATCTGCACATCTAGACTTTCAAAATAAATCAATGTAAAAATATACATTTTCAAAAGGCCAAGATTCATTTCGATATCTATTTGATATAAAAACTTAAAAATATCTTAACCTGCTTTCGCCAGGTGACATCCAAGCACCTGGACACGCCTTGCTCCACAACAAATACTATACATAAACATATGTTTACAAAACTAGTAATACAGTCCATACCAAAAGGATTCTATGCATGAACAGAAGAGCAGAAACGACTCCTACATGTGTCAAAGTGACAGCAGCAGAGAACACACACAATAAACAGATGTGCACATGCTGAATCTGGAGCAGGATAACACGAGCTCTCTGATCCTCACTCTAGGCTTACAACACCTGAGAAAAAAAAATACACAACCTCGTCTCTAGCTCTCTCTATTCATGAATCTTCCACTCCCTCCTTCGCTCCGCTCTTTTCCTAACGAGATTCCTGCCTTTTGCCAGAGTTTCCCCGTCTCTTTGATGAAGGAGTGCTCTCCTCAGAGCGGCGGAGGAGCAGAGCTGCGCCTCATTAGCAGGGCGGCTCTTCACACAGAGAGCGTCTTAATCGGCCGAGTGTATGAACAGCCCTGCACCTGCCGCTCCTGCCGCACCCTACACACACCCAGCCAAGGAAGGAGTGATGGGCATCATCACTAATGAGGGAGGATCCAGCAGAGAGAAAGAAGACAGCAGGATTCACGCCATCAAATTTACACCATTTTTCACCTTACTCGATCAGTCAAAACATGTTTAGTGTTTAGAGTAATGTATATTGTGCTCCTCATCTGACTCTCCGTCTGACTGTCTGTCCGTCTTTGTCTCTCAGAATGATGGCTGGATGAAAACTTAAAATCCAACAACCAAAACATGCTTGCTTCTTTAGTTCTGAGCTGAAGCTGCCCAGCTAATTTAGTAATAGAAGCTCATTTGCACAATATACATTGTGCAAGTTGCCTAAATCCCCATGCATCTGCTTCAAACTGCTTTGAGTTGTCAGGTAATCTCAAACAGACTCAAATGTCATTTTTTTTAGCATATACGACACGAAATCAGACTTTTTCCAGTGTGACTCAAGCCATGTTTGACCAGTTAGATTGGGTTTTGTGTATTTTTTCCTCAATATTCAGAAATGCCAGAACGTGGGACAGTCCTGCACATTCTCACATTATATCTCACACATGGAGAGATGAAGGTTTTAACAGACATTTAAAGACATGTTAACAGTGACATTCAGTAAGACAGTTACAGTTTAAAGCCTGTTTCTAAATATCATTGTTAGATCCCGTTAACATTGTTTGCCAACTACAGTATTTAAAGAATGGTACACATCAACCTCATGAATGCAATCAATTCACTACATTTGACCCAGTCTTCCTTTGTCAGTGTACCCCATGTGCGTTTTTACTATAGCAACCAATGCAGACAAGCAGACTAGAGTTGGACCGTTCAAATACACAACACAAATACACAACACAAGTTCAAAAATCTGATTTAAGAAACAGACATACCCTGCAGAGTGAACAAAGCCAAGGAGGGCATTCATTTGCTTTCAGTGGTCAAATAATGTAGAGTTCATTTGACTGCACTAAAAGTCAGGTGTAAACACATTCAGGATGCACTTTGATGGGTTACAATCAGATCACTTAAACCTGGTGATCAGAGGCAGATCTGGACCATGTTCAAGAAGGTAAAATCAGATCTCATGTGATCACACTGGAGACACATTTGGATGGAATGTGTAAAATGACAACAAGTACAATAAGATAAGATAAGATAACCCTTTATTAGGCCCACATGTGGGAAAGTTGCTTTTTTTTTGTTAAATAAGAAAGGGAAGACTGTGCATTGTCCAGGAATCAAACTCGGGCCTCCCGTATGGCAGGCGAGAATTCTACCACTAAACCACCAATGCTAAACTAAGAATGCAATACAAACCATGCAAGGTGTAAACAGCCTTGAATAGACTTCTATCTGATTTTAAACACTATACAACATGCTACATAGCTACTTACTGTAATAACAATGATATTGAAATCTGAATTTTGTCTGTACTTAGTTCAGACTTAGATTCAGACTCGTACTTAGACGCAAATTTGTGATGATTAGGCATCCAGTGATACTAACTGGAGTCCTTAAGTTTCCATTATTTGTTAGTTACTTTAGCCTCATAGGCTCCAGTGCAAAAGTAAAGAAGCACTTCAGACACCAGACGTGTCTTGGCTGATGGACTACACTTGGGGCACGAGGAAAATTGTGGGAATTTGAGTTTTCACTCACCTATCACTTTAAGAGACAAACAGATAGAGACCCAGAAGGGGAGCACAATATACCTTACAAGACAGAAAAAGCCAAGATTTGAAATGAGAGAAAGAGAAGAGTCTGCCCCATCTGTTACTATCATCTTTATTTTTTTGCTTCATCTTATCAGGTCAGGCAACTGACCGCGGGACTGCAGCGCCTCAGGCAGAGCTAAAGCCATCATTAAAAGCCTTTTGAGCATGTAAGCCTGCCTTAAAAAAGCCCCTCTCAAGTAATTACATGCCAGTTTCCCATCCGCCCTACTGGAGACCAAGGAGAGACGCCAACAGAAGCCAAACAAACACTCAGACTATCTGTGCTGCTTCAGATAGTACAGAGCAGAGCGAGAGAAGGCAGAGCAAGACGGAGAATTCGAAAAAAAAAAAAAGAAGAAGATGGATGAGGAAAGAGCAGGGAAACTAGAGCATGGAATGGAGGAGAGGGGAGACAGAGCGAGAAAGAGCGAGAGAAGGGGAAAACAGAGTAAAAGAGAGAGCATATGGCTGACAGAGCAGCCCATGCACCCATGCAATCAAAGGGATGCTGGCCTCTCTATAGAATTCCTGGGTAATTAGGGGCTTAATTGTTGACAACTCGGAGGTTGAAGACAGTGGGGAATGCTGATGAGATTCTGGCTCCAGTCCTACAGCCTCCGACCCATTCATCAATCCCGTCTGCGGCTAAATAAAACTGGGCCTTTCTTTTTTCTCGTCTTCTACGTCTCCTTCTTTGTAACTCCTTTCATACTCCAGGTCCCTCTGAAAACTCTCTCAAACATTTGTTTTTTTCCTCTTTCCAAAAAGCTCCCTCCCTCCCTTTTCTATCATTCTGTCTCTCATCCCCCTTTGTTTGAACATCCCTGTCTATTAAATATTAAAATAATCCCAGCGAACTGTCAGCGTCAAACTGTAGTTTGCTCCTCTGCATTTATCTCCCTTTTCTTCTCCATCAGAATATTTCACAAAAATACCTTGGCTCGACAGTTTTGTTACTACGAAACCAAATTCAAACCCTTCCAGGACTACCTGATGCTTCTGGACCTGATGTTCAAGCTGTAATTGTTAAGCTTTTTATAGAAAAAGATAATATTTTTGCCAAAGTCCGACAATAACTTAAAGTAAAGTGACAAACATTTGTTCCACTTATAACAGGCATCATTCCCATATAACTGAATTTACAGAAGCCTAGTTAATATTGCCAATAAACACCAATCAGCCACAACATTAAAACCACTGACAGGTGAAGTGAATAACATTGATTGTCTTGTTAGAATGTCACCAGTCAAGTGGTGGGATATATTAGGAAACAGATGAACAGTCAGTTATTGAAGTTGATGTGTTGGAAGCAGGAAAAATGGACATCTGAGCAACTTTGACATAGGCTAAATAGAAACGGCAGCTCTGACCCTTGGTGGTTGTTTTGGCAGCACAAGGGGAGGCCTACACAATATTTAGCACGTAGTTTTAAGGTTATGGCTGATCGGTGTATCAGTTCTATGAAAAGTTTTGATGTCCCCAAAGTGATTATTTTTATACATATTAGACATAATCTGTCACAGTAATAGAGAATATGATGATCCTAACAAGGTGTCCGTTCTTCATGACAGTCTTATAAATGAATAAATGTCTGTCACATTAGTTTAAGGGCTCTTAAGTCAATACAAAGTCAATGTTAATACAAATATCTGATGTCATCTTGTGAATACTTACATAAGCTATTCCTAATTATTCAAATGTTGCTTTTAAATGTCAATTATTATGCATCATTGAGTCCCTACAATCTTGAGAGGTGTCTCTTTAGTGTGGAACGGTAACACAGCACATGCAATGTTATTGTGGTAGAATAAAATTACTATAAAATAAAAATAAATGAAGGTTTTTAGGGGTACTGAGTTCAGAAAAAGAAAGATAGAAAGAAGCTTCTTTTTGAAATTTGTCCTCAAAGCGCTGAGGGCCCCTCCATCCCAGCAACCTTGGGAGAAAAGGAGAATAAAGACGGAACAAAAGAGATCCACTACTCTTCACCCTAAACGCTTCTCCAAAGAGCTCTCCTCCTCATCCCACACACTCCAGTTCCACTCCCAGCTTAACTCTCAAAACAACTCCTACTGATTCCAACACCTGGAGCCTTCAGACAAGTTGATACATGGTTTGTTCTATTCCGTTAACAGATGGCAGCTAAAAGCATGAACCATTAAATAATATTGCAGATGCATTGCAATATGATGTGATGCAATACTACTTTATGGTCTGAGTTCTTCAACATATTCTTCCAACTGTCATGAGAAATCATCTGAAATGGAAAACAAACAAACAAAAAAAAAAGGAATAACAATGTGAAAGTAAAATGCAATACATACACCATTCAGCCACAACATTAAAACCACTGACAGACGAAGTGAATAACAGTGGTTCTCTCATTAAAATGGCACCTGTCAGGGAGTGGGATATAGTAGACAGCAAGTGAACAGTCAGTTCTTGAAGGTGATGTGTTGGAAGCAGAAAAAATGGGCGAGCATAAGGCTCTGAGTGACTTTGACAAGGACCGAATTGTGATGGCTGGACAGTTGGGTGACAGCATCTCCAAAATGGAAAGCTTTGTAGGGTGTTCATGGTCTGGAATGGTACCTACCACAAGTGGTTCAAGGAAGGTCAACCAGTGAACAGACAAAATGGTCATGGGCACCCAAGGCTCACTGATACACATGGGATGTGAAGCCTAGCCCGCCTGGTCTGATTCCATAAAAGAGCTACTGTAGCACAAATTGTTCAACTGCTCAATCTGATCAAGCATATGTTGGATGAGCTGGACCAACTAGTCTGATCCATGGAGATCCAAGCTTGCAATTTATGGTGCTTTTCCACTGGCACAAGAAACGGTGATGTAACGCGAACAAATGTTTTTCCGTTACAAATACACAGTGGAAATCAAAGTGTGCTGCAAGTTCTGTGCCATCACAGTACGGTTTAGGTACAGCATGCCTATGGAAAAGTGCCTTTAGAGGACTTAGGGTTTACATCTTGGTCCCAGATACCTCAACACACCTTAATAGGTATTGTGGAATCCAAGTCTTAATGGGTGGCACAAAGGGACATACAGACATTTAAGCAGGTGGTTTTAATGTAATGGCTGATTACTGTATAAAACACACATGTAATACACAATGCAGTCATACACAAAGCAATGCATCATAACCACAGATAGCTTTAAATAATAACACATGCTTTAGCCATTTACCAGCTCATAGAGTTTCACAGTTTTTTTCCTTTCTCCCAAACATCTTAACTCATAAAATGTGGCAATTAATGTCATCTTAAATTTGATCTCACATCCAGATGCAGACTTGCAGACAAAGCCTTAGACTGGGCAGGGCCTCTCCCTAGGAGTTGCCAATTAACAAGCAAGTTAAGTAAGATGGCTGGCCAAAGTGTTCACACTAATGTCAAGTAAAAGTCTGCTAGAGTTATACATTGTTTTAGAGAAGGCATGCTGCTAATATGATTAAATGTGCTAAATCTAAAATATTATAGGACAATTTACATGAGCCAAACTAAACTCAACAGTATTTCTTTTACCTAATGTTAATGTGAGCTACCTTACCAACACTTTAGCCAGCTAGCTGATGTAAACAGCTTGCTATCTAGTTGGCTAACATTCAGACTGGGTTTTTTTTCCACCCAACTTTGTCCAACCTGAGGTTTCATCTGCAATTCTGTAAGTGGTCATCACTGTAATCCTCTAGTGTGGATTTGCATTTCAGTGATAGGCCTAGAATTCCCCAAGTACACACACACACACACTTATCTATCCACTCCCTCTCTTTTCCCCCAGCTGGATCAGAATATATAACAAAACTCTTGACCGCTGAACTCTAAGCACTCATGCACTCTCAGTATCAGAGTTGCCGCAGCAGTCTGCTTGAATGAAGAGTGGGGCTGCATATTTGGATAAGAGATGAAGCAAGTAACTACAGACGATGAGAGGCCAGTTTGCTTTGTCTGAAACTGAAAAGCGAGCAGGACAGCACTTCAGTATAGAGGCCCATTACCTCTTAAGAACCTGCAACAATGTCTGCAACAAAAGCACATGGGTGACTCTTACTCAACGTGCAAAAATGTTCAATAAGTGCCAGCCAATGATAAAGCAACAACAGCTGCACTTTTGGCATAAACTGGAGCACTGAAGACACTGTGGAACATGAATATCCAATGCCTTTGCAGTACAAGTCAATTCACTGTTGTGTGACTAAGAAAAATGGGCTTAATGTATTGTTGGATTCGGTTCAAGTCACTATACACCAACATGAGTGTGCAGTAATGAAGTGAGTTTGGGGTGTTCACAGGAGAATAAGGCAATGAGTACAAGACAGTTGCAAGGCAGAATCACAGTGAATAAATGAATAGATAGATAGATAAATAAATAAAAATACACAAAATCGTGGAACAATATCCAGTCAAGAAACCTGTTCACAACTGAAGGCCATTTACTGTCTAAATGAATTTTGCAAGACAGTTTTTCTGTATATCATTGCTAGAACTGACACACAGGCTGAAGCATGTGCCAGTGAAATGGATATCACTGGCATAGATTTCCATATGTTCTAAATAGCATAAATAGCGGCTACTGGAAAACTTGGGGCACTTAATTTTGAGGATGCAAAGACAATGCATTCTTAGCTCAGAGAGAGAGAGAGAGAGAGAGAGAGAGAGAGGATCTGAGAGAGATGAGGAGAAGAGGGGAAACACAGATAGTGCTGTTTTCCTTTATGCTCTATGGGCCTTCTCGTTCCCCATTAGCCTCTCAGGCGAGCACTCTAGGTTGGACGGGGGCCATGAGCCAGAACGATTACGGACCCTCTCCTGATCCCCTCTCTCTAATCCCCTCTCTCTACCCACCCCAAGATTGGCTCTAATCATCGCAGGGGAAAATGATACTCCAACTTGAGCACATTAAAGTGTCTGGTATTTGTCCCTCACTAAGTTAGCGAGCACACATAGCCTACACTCAAATAGGAACACATGATCAAGGCACAATAACACAAAACTCTGGAACAAACTGGAGATCCATTAGGGCTCCCCATGTCTGACCAATTGGATTCACCCCCGAGCAACAGACAGCAATACAGACACAACCCAATGCAAACACACACACACACTGAAATACACACTATATTGTGAAATAAAGAAACTGTACTCCAGTAGCTGTCTTCAGTTGTATTAAAGGTCTCCTATTTAAACTGAAAGATTCTGAACCACAGCAGTGGAGTTTGACTGGGCTGTGAACCAGTTGTCTTCTACTGCAACAGTGAAGTTTAAGCGGCTGTGAGCCAAGAAAGAACAGAGTTTGACTGGACCAAGTGTTAGGTGAATCTTTATCACAGTAATGGAGCTTGACTTTTTTTCCCAAGTAGGGAGACTCACTGGAGAGGACTGGGGGAGGGTGTCACCTGGCCAGCTGGGGAACTGCCTGTGTGTGTTATTATTGCTGATGCAATCACGCTACTGTTCTTCTTAAGTTTTCTCTTTATAGCTAAAAAAATTCCAAAGTTAAAACAGTAAAACGCAGCGCACTGAGCGAAGAGAGTCCGAAGAGGTGCCAGTCTGATACCCCGTTGTCAGCAGAATGTTTAACACAAACTTTTTTTGGGCCATAAAACAATGGCAAAGTTTTTGTATCCTTTTGGGTACAAAGTTTGGGTGTATCCAAGCACTGATTTTATAGCAACCATGCAATCACACTTTGCATTTTCTCATGGAAATGCAATCTAGTTATTATTATTATTATTATTATTATTATTACTATTATTATTATTATTAGTATTATTTTAAATCACTGCATTTAAATCACAGAGCATAACGACAGTAAAAACCGTGGACTTCTATGGGTCAACCCAGTAGCCCCCATTTTAGTGCACATTGATGTGGAACAACACTGTAGTGACCCTGCCCTCATAAAGGCAGTGTGGGCATGACTCTGAATGAGGCCCAGTAACTGTTCCTACTACCCACCTGTGACCCACTGCCTTTAGGCTGCAAATCACCTTCACCCAGCCTCTTTCTGCAGACAGTATGGATCTCCGCTGTCTGGTTCAGCTCTGACAAAGTTCAGGCCGGAGCGTCTGACCGCTGCCTTTCCCCCTAGGGGTGAACTCCCGAGCCCCCTGAACCTCCACTCCATTGCCAACTGAAACCCCACAGTCGCCCCTTTTCTGAGCAACAGTACATGGCAACAAATCTAGTTAACGATGGTCCTGTATTGATCTTAAAGCAGCGTACATGGGTGGGGGCGAGGTCAGCAGGGGGGAGGGGGGGAGTGGATGTTTAAAAGCTGGCCAATAAAGAGTAGCTGGCTGTGACCAAAATAATAACCAAAAGAAGGTCAGAGTGATACAATTACAGTCCATCCGCCTTGACCCGAGAGCAGGGGAACAATAGACAGAGGTGGAGTAAAGGGGGATTCACTCATTATAGAGCTGCCATGGACAACCTGCCCAATCTGCTCCATTAATGAATGCTGAAGAAGCACTTTCCTCCAGTCCTCTTAGGAGCCATTATAATGTGTATGTGTATAAAAGTGAGTGTGTGTATGTTTGCAGCACTGCAGCACTCCCAAACACCCTCCACCCCCCCCCCCCCAAAAAAAAAAAAAAACTGGTCGATATATGGCTTTGATTCTGCTGAATAAAAATATCATCAAACAGCTGCATTTACAAGACTTCAGTCAGCCAGTAAAGATGTGTTTCACAGCCTCAAACAAAAAAACAGCAGTGTTGCCTGCATCAAACTCCACTAAGAGTCACGCACAAATCAAAGTTAATGGTGTTAGTAAACAGAGTTGAGAGAATGTAATTTGCCTGATGTATAGTAAATGAAGCAACGTGGAAACGGGCTGAAATAAAGAGTTATGATACATTAACAGACGTTTACAGAGCTAGTGGCACTTTGTGTGGTGCAGAAACTGACATCGAGGAAAGCAATGTAGGGACGCGAGCCGAATCCCTGCAGTCCAAGCCAGAACACGGTATAGCTAAAAACATTAGCTCTAGATGGCTTCATTAAAACTCCACGGTTGAAATATTTAACAAGCATTAAATATTAACCGCGTCACGCCTAACAAGAGCATGCTGAATGTTTCTGCACTTTCTGCTACACCGAATAACATCCCCAGCTTTGCTTTAATAAAAGCGGCTACTTAGAATCAAATATTTAAAATTCTTCCGAATCCAAAACCCGAGGCCCTCTCTTGCCCGTTGCTTTACACGATCTCTCAGCACTCTGTCAATATTTTATTTCCCACTCACAAATAAACTTCAGAAACTTCAAATAGCTGATACTGCGCAGAGCAAACTTTCCTCTGCCTCGCAGCCTTTGCCATGCAGGAATTGATCTTTTACTATATTTTTGTTGAGTACAGCTTCGCCTTTGCAGTCTCAGTGGCTTAATTGGTCCCACCGCTGCCGTATGCAGTGCTAAAACAATGCAGGACGATGCACATAATCTAAGGAGATATGAGGGCAAATGGGTTGGGTGTCAATATGGTATAAAGGTATAAAGGGAGCACAAAGGGATGTCACAAGCACTAACCGTATAAAGAAAGCAAGCACTGGAATGAATGAGCATCACCTGAATTTTGTGAAAACAACCAACAAGGCCTAACAGGTTTTCATTCAGGTCTCCAGCAATAGTGTATCTGTGGGGTTATATCTGGTGCAGGAATGCTTGGTGTATTTTGGATTTTGGCTGCCACTCTATATGCCACTCGCAAGCTGAGAGCCTTTGCACCCTGATAGCAGAGTTTGACTGGGCTGTTAGATTTCCACGGTGGCGCCAAAGTATGACAGAGTCAAAAATCTGGGCATTTTGTTTTATAGTGGGATTTTGACTAAGCCACAAACAGGAAGCTTTGCACCACAACAGCAAAGTTTGACTGGGCTGTTGGAGACTTTGCACTGTGGCGGCAGAGTCTAAGTTTGCTATATCAAAGTTTTATTTGTTATATCAATGTTAAAGTCCTGAATCAGTTACCAGCAGCTTCCATCCAAAGCATCCAGATAGGCTAGTGAGAGTGGGACTGAATGTTAGTGGTGTTAAGGATGTTTGGCCTGAAGTAATACAGCAGAAATGAGCAGGACCGGTTGACCGTACAGTCAGTCCTGGTCATTTCTGCTGTATTACTTCAGGCCAAACATCCTTAACACCACTAACATTCAGCCCCACTCTCACTAGCCTTTCTGGGTGCTTTGGATGGAAGTGATACAGCAGAAATGGGTAGGACTAGTGCCTTAGTGGTTCAGCTGGTGTATGGTGACCATACAACCAGTCTAAATGACCTGTCCACGCTCCACTCCAAAAAGTTCCTTTGCAGCAGTTGTTGCCAGGTGAGCACCTTTGCAAGAACACTGGCAAAAATCCAATTAAACCTAATAAGAAAATGTAGTCTTCTTTGCTACATAAGGTTAAGTTTCCAGTTTAAAATATTACAGTGAAATGATGCTCTATATGTATTTAATAAGTTACTTTTTTTACCAGTGTTCTGTGAAGCTTGTCCAACCTAACAGTAGCTAGTATGGAAGGGTCAGTTAATTAAGTTGGTTGATTTAGCCATTCTCAATTAGAACCCAACCTCTTTTCCATACCATTTGCTATTGTTTAAAGCTTAGCACAGCCATTCCTTATTACAATCTCACAAACCCTTCTGAAGTGTGCAGACCACAAAACATCTTAACTGTCTACTTACAGCTGACTGCGTCCTCTCACTTAGAAAAGACGAAAGGAGCAATAAAAAGAAATATATTTTTATCAACACAATATTCAGTGCATGGTTACTTTTTACAAATGCTCCTTCAACATCAAAAGTAACAAAAAAGATCAAAGAGTATATAAAAAGAAAGTGATAGTGAAATAATAAAAATAAAATCAGTCCAAAAGTTTGCATCCCCTGTTCTCTAATACTTTGTAAGTCCTCCTTTTGGATTTAGAACCTTCTCCAACATCTTTGGGTAAACTCTCAGAAGCTTTTGGATCCTCTCAGATGTAATTTTAGCCCATTATTCCAACCAGATTTCTTGGCTGTCTTCCATGTATGGCCTTCTTTAAATCAATCCACATATTTTCTATAATATTCAAATCTGGAGACTGAGATGGCCATGCTAAACTTTCACATTACTTTTTGTAAACCATTCCTCAGTTGACATTGCTTTGAGCTTTGGATCATTGTTCTGTTATAGGATCCACTGCCTCTTAACTCTTTAGCTATTTGACTGATAGTAGGAGGCTCTGCTTTAAAATCTGTTGATACTGGCCTGCATTCATTCTTCCTTCCACTTCAGGCAGTGCTCTAGTGCCTGATGCAGACATACACCCCCAAAACATCAGCGAGCCTCCACCATGTTTGATGGTGGGAATGGTGTTCCTCTTCTTATAGGCAGTTTTTTTTTTAACCCCCAAACATACCCGTGTGATTTGTGACCAAATAATTCAACTCATCAGACCATATAATCTCGTTCCAAATTCCATTTGGTTTGTTCACATGCTCCTGCAAATTCTTCTCCCAAACATTGTGCAGACTGTGCTTGACTGTAGAGATGTAGACTTGAATTCTAATTGCCTTTAAGGACTTTTTCAGGCCCCCCACTGTTTATTTGAATTCTTACGTAGCTCTCGAGCAATTTTCCTAGCAGCTCTTTCAGTTACTTTTCTTGGTCTTCCACCCCTTGGTAGACTCTTAGTGTGTCCATGTTTCTTTCATTTCTGAATTATGGTTTTCACATTTGGTACTGGTACCCCTATATGCTTTGAAAGTTTTTTTATGTTCCTCTCCAACTTTATGATAAAGTACCAGTTTTATTTTGAAGTCTCCTAACAGCTGCCTCCCTGTTGCGATTGTTGTTGTTGTTCTCAGCAAACTACTTGAGGCTTCTCCTGGAGATCTACTAATTTGAAACTATAATATGCAGCCCTAACTGAACACACCTGGTGCAACTCATCAAACATTAAGTGCTGACAATGTTTTTTGAAGATCACACCTAATTTTACATATTTAATTTAAAAAACCTACAGGGTTTATCAAAGGGGAGGTAAATGTTCGACTTTGCCATTAAAGAAGAATGTGGACGAAGCTATTTCAAATTTGAGGCCATTTCATGAAAGGTTTTCAGAAGGGAAGCACCTTTAAATTCATGGAAGGCTATTTTGAAGACATAGTGTACGGTAAAGGCTGATTTTATTTTACTATTCAACCAGGGTCTAAGGGGGATGTAAACTTTTGCACAACCTTATTACTTTCTCTGCCATTTTTGAGTGCAATTCCATTGAATAGATTTATAGGCCATAAGTGGTCTACTTGCAAGTAAAACTCTACATGACTCCACTGATGGACATAACAGAAACCTCAGTCAGGTTACATTAGGTTTGAATCCAGTAGGTGAACTTTGACAAGCGCTTCTGTAGAAGTGCATAGCAGAAAGTTCTCAGCATGATTAGTGCTGTGAGCATGCTGTGAGTAATCAGTAGGCAGTATGGGTTTACACTCATGACTCCTCTCTCTCTCTCTCTCTCTCTCCCTCTCTCTCTCTCTCTCTCATTTCTTTGCTCAGCCAAGTTCAAGCAGTTCTCTTGGCAGGCGATGAATCTTCTCCGCTACCATAATACGCCACATTGAGACATATTGGATGATTTGGAACTCTCAGCAGCTTTTGTGATTAGCAGCTGCTTGGAGGATTGAGCGACACCCCTCCCTCCTCCAACATCTCCTCCTTAACACTTTTCTTCCTTCGTCCCCTGATTAGCATTCCATTCCAGAGTTGGTGGACATACTCCCACAGCATAGCCCTGAAGGACTGCTTCCATACCTCTTTATCAACACTGGGTATGTGTGTGTGTGTGTGTGTGTGTGTGTGTGTGTGTGTGTGTGTGTGTGTGTGTGTGTGTGCATGTGTTAGGTTTGGAAGTAGTAAAACACACTGAAGTAGCACTTTAGTTTTGGGTAATAAATAGAGGCTATTCCATCTTACAGGGAACATACACAATTGGTTATTTTTAATATCAGAAGGTTGCTGCATCATGCCTAAAATCAAACAATGGCAAAGCAATTTCAGACAGAACCAGGGGAAAACAAGACCAGTGATATCTTTGACCGAGCATAAACCAGAGACACCACTCATTTATCAAGAATTACTGCAGCTGCATAATGTACAAGGTATATACTCCCCCCACCCACTCTCTTAACCCCTTCAAGCTCATGCATACACACTCTCGCAACACACAACAGTGTAACCCTAATGCATCTCCTTTAAACCCAAGAGAAATGGCAGTCTTACCAAACAGGAATTCGGAACTAATCACAACAGGGTTTGGAACAGACAATATATTGTTAATTCGTCAGAGTTTTCAGATTCTGAAGCAACCATAAAAAACATATAAATATTATCTGAAGTTCAAACTGAAAGCATCAGAACAGAGAAGACTGCAGATGCAGTATGAGTAGTAAATGCAGTCTATTTCGGTCTATTTCAGGTAACTTTGTCAAGCTGAAAAGTCATCCAGCACTAATATGGCTAGGCATTCACAAACTGAAACTGAGCAAGGAAGTCAAGATTCTAGATCTAAGACACACTTTATTGTCCTACATATCTATTAAAACACTACAACTGGAAAATGGTCCTATCAATTATCAATTCCTTCCCTATCAGATCCTCAGAGACATATTGATCATGCTGTACAGATACAGAAACTGCAAAATGTCACCATTTTTGTTCTGAAGCTTCATTTAGAACAAAAAACTAAGCAAGACTATTTGACAGCATGACTGGTCCCCTGTAAGATTCTTGATGATTGCTGAATGACTGTTTATACAATATCAAGTGCTCATGTACTCAGATCATTCTCCTAGAGATAATCTACTACAAACAGTTATACAGCATTTTGGAAACATGGTTCTACCTTGCACAAACACTCTTTAACCATTTTATAATACTTTCCATATAAGTGAACTGTGTATATTTACAATTCCTCATTAATTTATCAGCTCCTCTCTACCCAGTCCAGTGGAAAGGGACCACCATAGGACCACCCCTGACCAGATGTTACTGGGCTTTAGACCATTTTCAGCATAGCAGTGACACCAATGGGACATGGTTATGTGTGCTGAACTGGTAAGAGACTCAGGTACAGTGGTGTCGCTGGGATTTTGACACAGATCAGTGTCACTGTCGGATTAAGAATAGATTGCTGATCAAAAAACTTCCAGCCATATCGGTGGTCCTATGGTCAGAAACTGACCACTGATGAAAAGCAAGAGGATGACTCACAGAAATGGTGCATGGAAAAAGATCAGCTACAACCCTTCAAGGTGTATTGACAAGGTAAGCGTATCTAATAAAGTGGCCACTGGGTGTGTTGTAGTGATAAAACATCTAACCCTGGTAGTCAGGGACCCCCAGATGGGTCACATTTTTGTTTGATCCTAGCTCCCAATACATAAGGGTAAAGTAAATATGCTCCCAATACATAAGGGTAGAGTAAAAATGTGGACTGTCTGACTGTCTCTGAAGACCAGTTTAAGAACTATTGATCTAAATGACCAGAATCAACCTTGCTAAAATCATCACTAACACCACATACACTCTTGCAGGCTTACTTTCTAAGCCTTGAGCACTTTTAAAGACATGGGCACTATTAAGCAGCCTGCCAGGAGATGTGAGCTAATATAAGTGCATAACTATAGACTATAGAGTGAATGTGCTACATGATGAGGTTAAGGTTTGGGCCTACATTTATCCCAGAGTAAAAACACTGATCTAAAATCAGTTCACATCATTAAATTGAGTGCTACATAAAAACGGAGAAGCTGATTCCAGCATTATCTTGAGAAATCTGATAAATACGGTCTCTGATCTTCTGACCTCAAAGCTCACTTACAGCCCCATCTGCCTTCGCCAGCGATTCTTCCAAGTGCAAGTGTGCAGTCTGAATAATGAAACTGCACAACTCCATTATAGAAGTTGTCTCCCCGCTGTATGTTTTTCCCACTGTGTGAAGTGACAGCAAACATAAGAAGAGGCAGTGAAAATCTTTGCTGCTTCTGCTGCACTGGGTCTCTTGTGTGTGGGTGTGAACTCGGCATTCGCTACAAATCAGCTTCAGACGTTCTTTTTCTGCATTTATTTCAATAATGTTCTTCACAGAAGCAAAACAGACTTAGACAAACTCTCATTATCCAACCACCTTTGGGATTCAGCAGAGCTACGGGAGATAAATTTGAACACAGAAGCTTCAGCGATGAGACAGAGGGAATAGAGGGAGGCTGTTCACCAGATGAGAGAGATCAAGGTCTTGACTCTTTGATCTCATGTTAAAATGTTTACTCTCTGAAATGTCACAAATTGGTTGTCCTGATTTTTAAAAAAATCATACTTCCCAAAATATGAAGGTGTTCATAAATGGAATGAACCTGGATGGCAGTGCAAGTGAAGACACGCCGGCAAATCTTTCCTTGTATAATGTTGTTACACAACCATCTGAAAAGCATAAAAGAGCCGCACAGTCAAACTATTAAACAATTTATATTCTATTATACCAGTGACCTTCTGCGGAATTCACTGCGGAATCATGCTTTTCCATTTCGCAGGTTATTGCAGATGGCAGCGCGGTCTCCATTCAGCAGGGGAAAGCGGGGGAAGGTGTGGGCACGCGGCTACAAGGCTAGTGGAGCGCCCTGGGTCAATACTGCTATCCGTTTCTTTTTTACTGCACCTGTACAGCTCCGCGGCTCTGCCAGCCTTGAGACTTTACAGTGCACCATTAACACGGCAGATATAAAAAAAAACCGCAAAGGTCATTTTCGCTGTAAAGCCTATGCCTTTATACTTCCACGGCCTGCCGAAGGCAAATAAAAGCCAGCTCGTAATGGAGGGGATGTGTTTGAGTATTATAGCTGCCTGAGTGTACATGGAGGCTGAATGCTGATGTCCTATTATGAGGCCATAAATCCTCAGGATCGGGTTTAGATTTAATCTGAAGTCCAAGTAAAATACTTCCGCCTGTTGATTGTCTAATAAGCCAGTTTTCAGTGACCATTGTTTTGGAGAATTACTGTGAAAATGCAGAATGCCATCACAGTAAACTAGATTCATTGATCAGCTGTGGCATTAAAAAAGAAAAAAAATTATATATATATATATATATATATATAGGGCAGAATTCATGCACCCAAATCATCATTCAGCCAATAAAGTGCATCTACTGGCGCTTTGCTAATTTACAAAAGGGTAATTTTACATTAAATGAAATGATGGTTAGTTTGTCTCATTGTCTGATCCCGTCTGGAGTCGTCCATGAAGAAAACACATCTGAAGACCAGAAGACTCTACCTAACCTACCCTAACCCTTAAAAAACTACACCAGAAAAGGGCACAAAATGAATGGAAACAATTTTAACATGAGGTTTGTTTGTTGTACCCTTTAATGATTTCTCATGGTGAGTGTTTCTTCTAAAACATCCAGGGAGGGGGAAAAAGGCCAGTTTTAATAAGGTCCCTTGTTCTGAAAATACTTATTGATTTTTGCTGTAACTGCTGGCGTGGGGCACTGCTCTTGCTCCCGGCGTTCAGTGGAGGTATATTGAGCCATTTAGAAGCGGAGGGTGTCTTCTGGGGCCTGCACACGCTGTAGCCTTTCGCTTTACCCCAATCTGTTTCCATCAGCTCCGAATTTTCTCACAGCAGCTCATTCTCTTTCCCTCACAGCTGGAAACCACGTACACAGTTGTTTAAGACTAAAGATATACATCCACAGAGCAGGAGTGGGGCTGTTTCGGCTTGGAACATGATCATCAAGCGACAGTCTGATTTGTACCCTACAACAAAAATCACTCAAAAAACAACCATTGATAAAACACTTCTTTATACTTAAATATCCTGTTCATCCTTATATTCAGTGGGAGGTTCACTAGGTCCTTAAGACTGCAGAAAGTCCTTCTGTTGTGAAACTAACCAATGACACAACATATGTTTTACCAAACTGCTTCTTTTTATACAATGCATATTATATATATATATATATATATATATATATACATATACAATGCATATATATA
>JBBPCZ010000001.1:15304276-15315205 GCA_037974445.1 Brycinus macrolepidotus
TATATATATATATATATATATATATATATATACATATACAATGCATATATATATATATATATATATATATATATATATGCATTGTATATGTATACACACACACACACAGACAGATAGATAGACAGATAGATACACATTTGTAAAATGACAGCGCTTGGAGCAATTCCCAATTCAACACCAGCAAACTGAACCAAAACCAACCAAAGCTTAAAAGAACAGGCCTGAAAATACTGCTGAATTAAATGTCGTCAAAATGCCTAATAACCTCCTGCCTGAGTGTCAGTGTATGGGGGTGGGGGGTCTCACAGGAAGTAGTCTACAACGTTGATAGCTAATTGCTACTAAAGCCTTCGGATCGATAGCACACATTCTCTATAACACTCCCCGCACATTGCCAAGGAGATAACAGAATTAAAGAGGAGCGGCTCACATACCTGACAGAAATCAAGACTAATCACGGGTCGAGACAGCTGTAATTACAGAAGAGTGCATTTGTTGCCCAGATAGAACATTCTCCATCGGAGCAGTGATACCAGCGTTGTCAGTGCTAATCGGGTTAGCGTGGAGTAATGCGCAATTGAGCTGTGATTATTTGAGGGAGTTGAATTTGTTTTCATACATTAGCCCAGTCTCCTCCAGGTGCAGTCTTTAAGAAGCGATGCTGACGGACGACTTCATCCACATCACACATGGTTTTTTCATAGTTTGCTATCACAGCATGGTGTTAGATGGGTGAAAAAACTCATCATCTTGATTTCCATCAGTATTGCAAGTTAAAGGTCACACCAAGAATAAATTAGGTGTAATAGTTTTGTTGTGTCATCAAGCTGACATAGCATGGTGGAAAATTCATTTATATTTCTAACAAACCAAGTTACAACATTGTCTATCTCAGTAGCTTAGCGTAACAAATTGGAAAAATTCTGTAGAGCCTCCAAACAAAGACCACGGGAATTTCTTAATATGTTGAACTGGTTTGCAACAGTAGCTATAAAATAATACATTTTTGAGCAGAGCATGGATACATCGTTTTTTTAGTAATGACATTTTTTCGTGCCCCTTAGTGTCCTAGATTATTTGCTTGTGTTTCCAGTCCTTGGGATGCATGCTCAGCTTAGTGATTTCCTGGTTCTTACAGACCTGATTCACTGGTCATCTACAGAATTATGAGGTTCAAAAATGATTGTATGTGCACTTTTAAAATTTAAGATACTGAAAAGAGTGAGGTCAGACCATTGTTGTAACACTGCATAATGGGTAACACTGCTGAGGTTTGATTCCCTGCCTGGACATGCACACCATGCTACACCAGTAAGGGTCCTTGGGCAAGACTCCTAACACAGTTTTTGATAACATCTGTAACATGACTAAAAGTAGAAGCATCTGCGACATGCATACATGTAAAAGTAATGACAATAAAAGAACCAGTTTTTTGTAAATTACATTTGCAAGTCTGAAGAATCTTAAGGTTCTTTACTAATTAAGTGTATCCACGAACCATACATCCAAACTAAGAATCATTTAGGAACCTTTTTGGGTAGAGAAGGGAGAAATTTGTAGGTAAATGGATTCTCCAGGACCAATATCAAGAAACATTCATTAAATACACTCCCACAGCATCACTTGGACTAAAAGCGAAACCAAGAAGCCAATAAACTCTAGGCAAAAAGGCTATGATTGCTGATGACAGGTTATACAATACCAGGAAACAGGAGAGCACATCTATCCGCATGTCACCAAATAGTGGCATGATCTCCCTCCTACCAAAAACACACAGAGACAAAGAAAGGAGGGATAGAATTGACCTCCATATTGAATGAAACCAGACATGACATCTGTCTCTTTCAGCAGTGCAACAGATCAGAGTACATGCTGTCTTTCATATGCTGGAATGAAAAGCAGAGAAATGGATTTTTTCAATGACTGCCAATATATTATAGGGGCATGATGTCATCCAACACAAAGTCCTGAAGTATTCTTACAGAAATGGGTTCAAGGTCTGCAGACTGTTCTTGAATTGGTGAACTGGTGAGTGCTATGGTACATCCTTTAGCTTAAAATGCATTTCTTTTAACAAAGAAAACCAGTAGGGATTTTTATGTGCAATACATATGATACATGAGCCATCTATGTATAAGCATCCATGTTTCTAGTTGTTTTCTTTGTAGTTGCTGACCATTGTTTTGTAAACCCATCTCACACTCTAACAATCAAATTAACTTTAAGATGCAGTCTGTCAATACTGTCGGCTGAAAAACTCCAGTTATTTGCATAACTTTACCATTGGAAAATATCAGCTGCCCTTGTTGTTCATCTATGAACACAAGCGGACCAATAGAAATGGGCCAAAATTGATTTAGAATATAATCTCAGAAGTCCCCTAACACACACTGATCAGCCGTATCATCAAAACCATTGCTATGGCAGCTGTCACGGAGTGAGATATATTAGGCAGCAAGTGAGCAGTCAGTTCTTGAAGTTGATGAGTCGGAAGCAGGAAAAATGGGCGAGTGTAAGAATCTGAGCGACTTTGACAAGGGCCAAATTGTGATGGCTGGATGAATGGGTCAGAGAATCTCTAAAACAGCAGGTCTTGTGGAGTATTCCTAGTATGCAGTGGTTTGTACATACTAAAAGAAAGGACAATCAGTGAACCAGTGATAGGGTCATGAGTGCCTGAGGCTCTTAGAAGTATAAGTAGAAGCACGTTTTCACAAACACACGCACACACACACAGAGCAATGAATTGCGGTCTCTCCGTTTAACCCACCCTAACACCAGGGAGCTCACACACCAGAGCAGTGAGCACACACGCAGTGAGCTAGGAGCAGTGGGCCGCTACCATTGCCAGTGGACCAGCTCCATGTCTTTTTGCCAGTGCCTTGGTCGTGGTCACTGACAGTTGTACCAACCCTCGCACGCTTTTCTCTGTGGTGGGAGAAAACAAGAGCATCCGAAGGAAACCCTCAGAGACATGCAAACTCCACACAGAAAGGACACTGGCCACCCCTGCTGGGAATCGAACCCAAGCCCTTCTTGCTGTGAGGAAACAGAACTAACTACCGCACCAACAAATCTGGTTTGATCACACAGAAGAGCTACTGTTGCACAAACTGCTGAAAAAGTTCATGCTGAACATGATAGAAAGGTGTCAGAACACACTTCGTATGAGGCTGTCTAGCTGCAGACCAGTCAGAGTGCCCATGCTGACCCCTGTCCACCACCAAAAACACCCACAATGAGCATGATGAATCATGTGGATGGTTATTTGCATGTATTTGTCACCTATCTGGAGAAGAGATGGAACCAGAATGCACTATGGGAAGAAGATGAAAAGGATCTGCTGCTAATGCCATGGTTCAAGGAACCACAGAACACCTTTGGAGGTCTTGTGGAGTCCATGCCTTGACAAGTCAGAGCTGTTCTGGCCTTACGAGGGGGACCTACACAATATTAAGCAAGTGGTTTTAATGTTATGGCTGATCGGTGTTTGTTCAGAACCTTTTTCCTTCTCCCGTAAAGTTTCCATTCAGAGAATGGAGTGTTTCTCATTAAAGTGACTCACACAGACAGCCAGCAGTTTTTATTAAAGGATCTAACCACTGCAATTAACGTCGCATGCTACTGTAAGCATCTACTGCTGCAAGCCTGGGTTGTTTCCAGACACAAACCACTGTTGCTTCATAAACAGAACACAGCTGTGTTTGACTGATCTTAGACGATGAGTGGGCAAAGCTCGGGGTAATATCGTGATGCCACTTTGATAGCACCTGAAGCCGCCCAGCAGCAATAATTGATTTATCATTCATTTTTAATGCGGTTTAATTGGCTAAACAGAAGGTCCACAACTCATTGGCACTCAATTATTCATCAAGCTTCACTCTCACTCTCTCTCTCTCTCTCTCTCTCTTTAATGACAGCTTGATCAGCGCTGTTTCTGTGGAACACACACAGATCTACATGACTTCCTTGTTAAGGGCTTCATGAGAAAAACACGAGCCAGAAGTGACACAAAACCACAAGAACAACCTTCAGGCTACATTAAACGTGATATCAACTGTGACTCACTAGGGAAAGAACAAACTGTGGATTTATGTACGGTTCAAGGTAAAACTGCATAAAATCAAAATTAATTCTGCTTTGATATCTTGGATGTGGTTAAAAGGGGCATGATTTGTCAGGCATTCCAGATGTGCACAGAATGAAATTCCAAGGTCCACACCAATTACTTCTACTCAGGAGGCATTACGTACAGCAGGACAAAGCCTGAGTGCAACATCTATTACACTCTTAGCAATAATAATTTTATGCAGACCCAAAACTACACACACACACACACACACACACACCTTGTACCTCCGTTTTTATGGTACATAATTTTAAAATATCATATAAACTGTCTGTAAACTGGTACTTCTGTTTACACTGTTTCTTGACAAATGCACCAATAGACAAATGGACTTATGGAATATAATCCCTTCATGTTAACTTACACTGAAAGTTGGGAACATTTTTTCCTTAGTTCATGTGTAAAGAGCAGGAAAACAAACAAACCATATTGGCACCAGACCTCCAGGGTCACAATTTGCCACCCCTGAACTTAGCAGTTAGATGAGACGGTTCTGTATGTGGTATCATTTAATAAATAACCTCTGTAGATGTTACAACAGGCTGAACAGAGAAGGGAGTGTCTTCCACTATGACCAATCTTTTGCAGTTAGTCTCTGGAGAGAGGGAAATGGCATGCATGGCCCAGTTTCCATGCCTAGAGACAGCTGCCGGGGCCACTGGCAGCGCTACATTCATTAACACTGTTCAATTTGCCCTTAATGGCTTTCTCCAACCCAGCCCCTCAGTTATGCCTACTGCCCCACAGTCCATAATCCCACTGGTCCCATGGACTGTAATTAATCCATTCATCTCCCATAGACTCGATCAATGCTCAGCCGAATGAAGCCTGCTACATACAGTAAGATCTGCAAGACCCCTGCTTCAGATATTGTTCATGAACAGCAAACAGCACAGTTGGGGAGGGTGTGGTGGGAGGGAGACACAAAACTCACACCATCCTCTGTTATCTGTACCAGCAAATGAAGAGTCACATAAAATTACATTCTATATTGGAATTCCACAGATTGGGAGAAAGATAAATCATATTCCTCTACAGATCTGTTCTCAAATCAGCCCAGACAGTATTTCACTGTATTACACAGTATGATGCATAAAGAGGCTGTTTTTTTGTGTTTCGTATTCCTGCGAGGCCAAAGCTTTGCTCTGGAAAATGTCAGAGTGATTCTACAAGTATGTAGAGGACACCACCGCTTGCAGAGTGGCCTTTGTCACCCTTAATATGATATTTATTCAGAGAGAAAGCCCATTAAAAGGATATTTTGTGCTGTAATTGGTTCATATTGAATGATCCCATGACACAGAAAGAAAGACACAACAGTGTATCTATATTCAAACAGTGTTGCATGAACACACACACACACACACACACACACACACACACACGCACGCACGCACGCACACAAACAAACAGCGATGGCAGTGACCTGGCCTCTAAATCCCCCCTCTGCATGCTGCATCCAGAGATCAATAAGTAATTTTTTGCAGCTGATTAGTTTGCAATGGGAAGGTAGATGCTGTCTCCCTTTTTTGCCCAGTGTAATGACAGCAGTTGGCTAATGCTATGATGCAAATGTTAGAGAAGTGGAGAAGTTACACTGGAAATGCCAGCAGCATAAAAGCCCTCAGTGAAACAGGCACAAAGCCGGCAGCAGGTCATCTCCAAACCCTCTATTAGATATTTTTAAAATGACCAGACCAATTTAAAACATATGGCAGGCAAACACAAACCATCATGTCTTTTGGGACACAACCTGCAATCATAAGCACTTCACCCACAGGCTTTCTAATATAAAGCGGAGAGGAAGAGAAGCAGAGGTCCTAAGCTAAATTCCAGCAGAATTGGCTTTGAAATGTGTACCCAAGCACCTTTAAGGGTTCAAAATAACAAAGAAAGCACCATTAGCTGGTAGAAGAGTGGAGCTCACTGATTTCAAACACGATGTACGAGCTTCATCCACTCATGTTCCACTGCTGATCCCAGCAGAGATACTTTTTACTTGTGGGTTTGCTACATTAAAAATGAAGCTATCTAAAAGGGTTCATCGGACCGCTGTTGGTTCCCTGAAGAACCTTTCAGTTGATGATTCCATCACATGTAAAGATACACTATGTCCAAAAGTTTATAAACTGCTCCTCCAGCATTTCTTCTGAAATCGGAATTATTAATAGGGGAGGTTTCCTCTTTGTTGCAGTAACAGCACCTACTCTTCTGGGAAGACCTTACACTAGATGTCGGAGCATTACTGTGAGGATTTGATTGCATTCAGAAACAAGAGCATGAGTGAGGTCAGGTACTGATGTTGGGTGATTAGTTCTGGATCACTAACACCACTCCAACTCATCCCAAAGGTATTGGATCAAGCTTAGTTACTCTCGAGAACACAGTTCCACTGCTCTAATATTGGGGGTCTTTGGACCCTTCCAGTGGAGGCCTGGCATTGGGCATGGTGGTCTCAGGCTGGGCTGCTGCTCCATGGCATCCCATTCTGTTGACCTATGGAGATTGTACAAGTTGTGTGTGTACTGAACTGAACACCTGTGCCAACCATGTGTTTACCTTAAAGCAGCTGGAGTCACTGATTAAAAAGGCTGTCTGGATAATCTAGGTCATTTAGTTTATGTCAGTGCAATAAACAAACAAACAAACATACAAACAACTAAAGAAAGAAAGAAAAGTAAAAATTTCAGAATATGCTGAATAACTGAATAAGAAAACATTCTCATGATTGCTTTTATTTGCATATTTCACCATTACCATCACCATCATTATGTTGATATTGACGATGATGATGATGACGTCGATGATGATGATGATTCTTATTCTTACTCTTATTATTATGGGCTGGAGTTAAGACAAATACTGTTATCTGGGATTGTTAGAGTCTTGCAAATTCCCCATCAAACGTCAGTCTCCATTTATCCAGCAGGTGGAGGAGAGAGGAGGACGTAAGGGCAGAAAACAGAGCGGAGGAGGAGTGAGGAAGAGTCACTTAGGAGTTGTTAGGCTCCTGGTAAAACCCCAGCGTCTTCTGCCCTCTGAAAGACTAATGGCCGCAGAACAGTTATGAGGGCAGGAGACATTAAGTAAATATATGGCTCTCTTTAAACGACTCTCTTGTTGCTAGGGCAACCGGAACGTATGGAACGGCACGTCAAAGGCAGTCAGACGGCATGCAGACGTGCGGTCGCAGACGCCCCTGAAAAATGCCCACAAGCCTTCGTCCCTAGAGGTTTAAATTAGGGGCGCAGACAGAGGAGCTGGCATCTGCAGCTACATGATGGATGCTGGTGAAAGTGGGCGATGCAGAGATATTACACAGAGACACGATTTTACACTCACACACACAGACATACACACTAACGCAAGCAGTGCAAGCCAGAAAGACTAAAAATAAACTGACCCCAATGGCAAGGGAGATGAAAAGCAGCCTAAATTGACCTCAATGTGTCTATTTATAAGCAAGTGGACGACAACGTATTGTTTATTGTTATTTATGTGCTTTCATATCTGCATATGTTATTCTGTTCATGCTCCACCCACAACTTCTTCCATAGGTGCTGTTGTAAGGTTGTACCAGCTTGTGGACTAAATTTTTGACCGTATCACCGACACAAGCACTTTTTTTATCAAAATAAAAGATCTTTCAGACTCTGATAATCAATAAAATATTTTTTATTCTGTCTTTCTGTGCAGCCCTGTACCAAATGGGGACCTCTGCTGTAAAATCTTACAGCAGATACAATGTAGGATAGGGGCCTTAAGGTGGGAAATGATGCTGAAAAATGTACAAACCACTCCCCAGTCAGTTTAGGCCATGTCTGGAAACCAAAATAGATCCTTTTTGCATTCACTGTTTTTGTGATGTCACAAAAACCAGCACATTTGCATGTATATACCTTTTCAGGCTATAGCAGTACAGCCCCATTCATTAACTTTTAAATGATAAGGATTGTTTAAGTCTGGACTGGAAACAACACAAGTTAGCCAATCAGAACAGTGGTCACAAAAAACAGCGTGGTAATAAAAACAATCCGTTTAAACTATAGAGAAGCTAGAAAATGGTCATAGAAAAATAAAGTATGACTGTGTTTGACACATAAATCCATAAAATGTCATACATAGACCCCAAAGAAGGGGAAAAAGTCCAAGAACAATGTAGGAAACTGGCCCTTTAACGTTTCTGTCAACATGGAAGAATATTGATAAGACATTGTTATAATTCAGACTTTACTAATGAGCAATCCGCTGTCCAATCAAAGCATGAGCCTGAATGTTTTGAGTCAAATTTGTCGAGCTTTGTGTATAAATGCTAATCTCCGAACATGAAAGAGCGCATCTGTTCAGGCTTCTGTTGTGTTTTACACTTAACTGAGTATGTGTGGTGTTTGCATCAGAGAGGGTTAGTAAGGGTGATATGACACGTCATGGTGGCGATTACTCTGCTCTGCTTTCTCTTTATCTCTTTGACTTCTGTCTTTTCATTCTCAGCCTCAGAAATGCACACACTGTCAGATTTAAATTACTTTTTGCACGCTAAGCTCTGAATGGCGTAAAAAAAAAACTGCGTGTGTGTGTGTGTGAGTTGTTTTACATATCCACCCCACACTGGTGGCTCATCCATCAATCCGGCCTAGAGTCTCTACTAAACGTTTCTCAGCTCAAATTCAAAACCACACATGTTTTGGTATGCAACGTCTCACTAAAAAGGGGAAATTAGAAACTGTAATTTTCACACCATTATCTGACGGCTCTCGGCCCGCTTTCATTTAGCCGGGGGGAGAAAAGTTCAGCAGGACCGGTCAAGGTTTTATCGCAATAATGAAGGGAAATGAGGGCCTCTATGTGAATCGGGAAATGTTAACTGACTCTCTGTACTATGTCTGAGAAACAAAGTGTGAAATACAGGCTTTTCTATTCAGGCAGGGAAAGCCAGCGATGGTCCGGACCAGGCCGTATCAAATTCCATCTCCTACTGATTTTATACCCCTTCCAGGAGACGGCGCAGTGATTTGGCTCGAACATGTCATAGCCATTCGGCTCACTATTTTCACGCCTCGTGCTGCAGCCGAGTGCTGGGGGCTCTCTTTAAAGTTTATGGCGAAGAGAATCATATAGTGTTTCACTCTGTAAAGACCATTCAATCATCCACAGCACTCATCTACCCATATCAGTATGACAAAATAAATAAATAAATAAAAAAGAAGGGAGGGTTGCGGGAGGGGAGAAAAGAGGGAAGAAAAAGAAAGTGAGGGGAGAGAAGGAGAGAAAGAGAGAGATAGAATAAGAGTAGGGAGAAAGAAGAGAACAGGAGAGGGACGGAGAGAAGAACAGAGACAGAAGAAGGGGCAGAATAAAGAAAGAGTGAGAAAGGGTGTTGGAGATAACAAAGAGAATAGGAAGGGGAAAACAAAAAAGGAGAGAGAGAGAAAGATAAAGATAAGGAGAGAAAGAGACAGAAAGAGAGAGAAAGAGAGACAGAGAGAGAGAGTAGAAAATAGGAGAGAGAGGGAGAGTGAGGAAAGAGAGACAGAAAAAAGAAAGATGTGAAAACTGGTGGTAGAGTAAAAACAGAGAAGAGGGAGAGGAAAAGAAAAACAAAGGGGGAGAAGGAGAGGAAGAAAGATAGAATAATAATGGGGGAGAGGAGAAAACAGGAGAGGGAGGAAAGAAAAGGGAGATGAAGAAGGAGGGGGAAGAATAGAGAAAGAGTGAGAAAGGATGGGAGGGTAAAAAAAGAGAAGAGGGAGGGGAAAAGAAAAAAAGGAGAGAGACAGATTGAATGAGAGAGAAGAGAGAGAGACAGAAGAGAAAAGGAGAAGGAGGGGAAAAGAAAAAGAGAGAGAGAGTTAGAGAGAGAGACAGACAGAGAGAGAGGGTGAAGAGGAGAGAAGAAAACAGGAGAAGGAGAGAGAAAGTAAGAGAAAAAGAGAGAAAGAAGGGGGGAAGAGTGAAGAAACGGTGAGAGAGTAAAAAAGAGGGAGAGAGGAGCGAACAGGAGAGGGATGGTGAGAGAAAGATTTTTCGTGTTTTTATCAGTCACGGATTCTGAGGAAGAACTGCTCCCTCTACTGGCAACTCTCTCTCATTACCTCCACTGCTCTCTCCAGCACCGACACAGGGGTGCGTCTTAATATAAATGCAGTGAGTTAACAACTACAATAAAGTAAGCATGCATTCGTTAAATATTCAGGTATTATTTAGGTCAATGTCTTCAGTGTGTATTATGAATGCAATCTCTCTATTCACATGTATCCCTGTACCTACCCATGACAAAAGGGGTGGCAAAAATATGATTAATAGACTGAAAAGAAAAAAGCTCATGCATTCTTTCCTTCACTTTATCAGTTTCACCATCTCTCTCCCATAAAAATGTCAAAAGCTGCTTTTATTAATGGAGTTGAATCAAAGACAGGCCACAGAACAGACAAGACCCGGTGAATCAAACAGTAGTCATCTTTGGGCTCTGTTGATTCTAAGGTGTAATTCCTAGATAGCCTCGCTCTGATAGCTGTGGTGTAATCTAGCACAGGTCAGTGAGGTTAACAGCACGTCACAAGCCATATCTACTTACAGCAGGGTTCGCGCTCCGCTCTTTGTATTGCCATGAGCTTTCCATTAGGATCTGCATGCTGCACACGATTCCAATCAGTCCACAGAAGTGGATCAGCATCCTTAATTAGAGCGGCAAATTAAAGGCTGACTAACACACACGCACACACGCGCACACAAACACACACACACACACACACACACACACACACACACACACACACACACACACACACACACACACACAC
>JBBPCZ010000001.1:15319235-15347123 GCA_037974445.1 Brycinus macrolepidotus
AAAGAGAGAGAGAGAGAAAGAGAAAGACAGAGAAAGAGTTTGAGTGAGAGTTGGAGAGAGAGAGAGAGAGAGAGAGAGAGAGAGAGAGAGAGAGACAGTCAGAAAGGGTGGGAGACAGTTAGAGGGGGGTATGATGATTTCCCCTGCTTCAGCCTGTACGTTTTTTCAGCAGTCATGGGTACGGCTCCTTGCTGAAGGTTTCCTCCCCTCTTTTGCAGACGTATTACATTTCAGCTCATCTAATCTGTGTGGTGCACAATAAAACACACGGCAGATAGGGTCTACACCCCCCCACTGGCCCTATTCATGCCCGGGCCTTATCTGGGGGGAAACACATTTCAGTGGTGCTTCAGCAGAGCAGCTCTGCTGACGAAGGATTTCTCCGAGCTTTAAACCAGCTTACACCTGCCTGCACCTTCTAACTTAGAGCAGGCCCGGCCACAGCAGCTAGTGCCGCACGCACACACACACACACACACGGAGACACATACACACTCAGAAAGAGTATTTACCAAAGCCCGTGTCAGGAGTTATTAAACTTTAATCCGGCTAAGAAGAGCATATTCTTGCAATGAATTATAGATGACACAGGTTACAGTTCCCCATATGACCCTGGCCTTCCCCCAAAACACCCAACGTGGCAGATTTTTAATAAACTGTATTATCATCCCCCCGGTCCAGCCACAGCCCCAGCCAGAGCCCCAGCCACAGCCAGCTGAGATGGAATTTCAAATAACAGAGAAAAGAATTTCACTCTCCAGAGATGGGGAGAGAATCTAATCCTAATGTGAATTATTGCTGCTTTAGATTGTGCCAGGCATGTGAGCGTGCGTGTGTGTGTGTGTGTGTGTGTCTTCTCTGTGTGTTTCAGTGTTCATTTTGTCAGTATATATACTCAGTAGCTCACTTTGATGTGGTGTATTTATTTGATTTTCAAAGATAAAACAGCCCATTTGAGCCGGCCGTTGTGTACCTTTCACAGCCTGTTGTCAGGCCTCAGCTCCAGGCTCACTTTACAACAACACTTCATTATTTTATATTAAAGCACTTAAAGGGTCCAGGTCATGGAAACATACATTCTCTTGGCTTTTTTGTTTTTTCAATAAAAGACTTTGATGTACTGTGTAAACATTATTTGTTTCAAAATGTACCATTCTGTCCTGGAAACTACGCTAAACGTACCATTTAAAATTTAGCACAGCTGTGATGTCACAACCACGAACACAACTTCATATGCCCAAACAGAAGATAATGGACAACAAAAAACAAACAAACAAACAAAAAATGATTTGTTGGTGTACCATACCTTCATTTGAGTCTAGAACCTAGGATCTAGAAGGTTCTCCTGCCCTCACTTTGGTTCATTTGGATTGTCAGTTCTTTCTCTGGACATTCTAAAGACCGTAGCGCACAGACCAAACATTTCACAACAAACATCGACTTACTGTGGTGGTTGTGATGGTGGTGTTTGGGGGTTGATAGAGATTTACACTGTGTGAGAATTCACACTGCTTTCTTAATGCGGCTTCAGGCTGCATGTCTCCTGTTTGCTACGCAACAGTCAATCATCTGTCATAACTCTCAGGCATCTGTGCTAGTTGCCTGTCGCTTCAATATGTGCAAACAAAGTTGCCATCCACTCTTTTAGAAACTAATCTACTATTAGGTTTTGCCTTAACTTTATTCAGGGATGTCACTAGGCCTGTTTTGGGGGGCTGTAGTCCCCAACCAATGTTCTTCAGCCCCCGAAAGAAATCTGCATTATTAAATCATCAGTAGTTTTTCATGGTAGTTTTTCCTTACTCAACTGCACCATTATGTCTCAAACACTGCAAAAACCTCCTTTCTACCAAACATTTTGCCATTCCGTACACCCCCATAATCCTCCTGGGGGAAAAAATTGTTGTTCACTCCCAACCACTGTCGACAAAACTATTGCATTTCACGCTCCTGCTATCAATAAAAATATATGCCAGAAAGTCTACAAACGCAATTGCACCAAGGAGTCATTTTTTATGAAGACATATTTTGGGCCATTTTTCCAAATTCTCCCGTGGGGCAAACCCCTAGACCTCCTTTGTAAAAGCTTAGATCCTCCCTATTTATAAATCTCTACTAAGGCCCCTGACCTTTGTATCTTCATACAGCTTTTATCTAACTTGCAGTCATTTATTTTATTCTCTGTAGAATGGCCACTCCGCAAGACCGGTGAAGGCTGTCACATCTCTTGAAGATTACTTCTCACACAGCATTGTTGAGCAGTATTTTAGAAAAGAACACTATGTGCCCAACTGTGCATGCAGTTCTCTGATTGGATGATGCTTTAAATGTAAAGTCAGGATCTCATTATAAATGTACCATGAATTAATTCAATGGTCAATGGTTGATTCCTTTCACATCGGAACAGCCAATACATTATTCTCCCGTTTGAAATCGTGTTATTCTCCCATTTGAAAGTGCAAGGACAAGTGAAAGAGTGCATGCTGCACAAGGAACGCAACTGTTAACGGAGCAAAACATTGACAGTGCAGCCTTTTCCATATAACAAGTGGTGCAGAACAAAGATAGTCGAATGCGAGCGGTGCGCAGCCATGCTAGTGAACTTGGCTGAAACTCTGCTGTCTCTAATCTCTCAGCCAGTGAAGCCAGTCTGCCACCAGGCCTGCCTTGGCAGCATTCATCAACGCTGCCTCAGTAGCCATATAAGTGTTTAACTGACCCTTCTCCATCTGTCCTGAATGCAGCACCCATGCCAAACACGGCCCTTCCAGCCAGCTGAGACCCACAGGGCAGCGGCAATGTGCTTTGTTTTTCTCCCTCAAAAGGCAACAAATATTTGCTGTTCTAAATGAGAGCAAAAACAGTAGTACAGTGGCCAACTGTAAAGTCGTGCATACAGATTGCCTGTCTGAATACAAGTTTTATTTAAAAAAAAAAAAACCTTGTCAATGTCATATTAAAACCTCATAACTCCATCTGTTTTTGCAGATGTTAACCCTTTTTCACAGTAGCCAAAAAATTAAAGCAATTTCTGCCATTGGAGCTCCCCCCTTGGTCAATGCATTTTTTTTTCCAGTAGCACTAGTGGATTATGTTTCGATGGAGCATGTTTATGAAACCAGAAGCTGACTGGATTTCCATCGTTCTAAACAAGAAAGCAAGTTGACATTCATAACAGTCCTTTTAATTGTGTTCAGACGCCGTTTTTGTGGAAACTGTACACAATTAGAGTTGCAGTTGTTCAGACTCTGGGTGGCTATCTCTGAGAAAAGGCATGAATTGTTTCCATAGGAGGGGGTTTTTGGTGCTCATTGCTCGCTGGCAGCTCAACACAAGGTTTTGCACAGTGTCCTAGTTAATCTGATACGAAAGAATTTTTGATTTGATTATATTATGTGTATTATATTAAGTCAGTTTCAATTCTGCTGGCAGAATAGCCACTAGGGGGCCTCCAGAAAGACTCTATGAGAGTCCTTTCCTCCTTCTACCAAGCCATTTGAGTAAAATGAGTTCTTGTTTTCACAACAGTGATTTGCGCTCTGAAATAACTGCAGTCGATGTGCTGTAACCTCCTGTAATCTGTATGAGGACAAAGGACACACAAGCCAGTAAGGGAGTTACAGAGCGCAGCAATGGAGTCAAATCTGGTCTCAACTCATTTTCATATTTTAGCTGGTAATGACATTCTGTTCTCCGCAAAGTCAGCCCGGAGTTGGAGCACATTCTATTGTAAGTAAGCTCCATGACGAATGATCATCATGCCCTCTAAAACGCAATTCACTGTGAATGCTATTGCCCGCAGGTTTGAAGGAACAGACTTTCAGAAAATCTACTGCTGATTGCCCTTTGATGAGAATGTCACTCGGGCTGAGCTACGGCCTATCACTCCGGTCCTAGTGAGAGAGAGAGAGAGAGAGAGAGAGAGAGAGAGAGAGAGAGACAGACAGACAGAGAGACAGAGAGACAGAGAGTAACAGAGAACAGAGATAGAGATAGAGGGAGAGAGAGAGAGGGACAGCGAACATTTGTCGCGTCCCCAGTTTCAAATTACTATGCATTCTTTTAGCATTCTGCCTGTTCTTAGTGTTCAATTGGGTTTTACTGAATCTTCTTCTTTGTGTTTCTAGATTATGTCTCACCTTTATTTCTCACCTGTACACCTGTATACACCAACGCTATCCTAAATATCTCTGATCTACTGAAACACTGCTGTCAAGTTTAATCACATCATCTCCGCCGGTACAGGCAACCTGGATTCATTTCTAGGGCAGTTAGTTATTCATGTGAATTACATCAATTGATTAAAAAAGTGGCCTGTATTTGTGGAGCTGTAACAAAAAATGTGTTATTTTTATTGTTACTGTTTTTGTTCAACTAAATATTATAAAATAAACAAAACAAACTTCACTTTGTACTGCACATACATCTAAATTCTCTTCTAGATTTTGCTCTAAATTTCAATGGATAAAATATAATTAAAATGGCTTGCTATGTGCTGACAAAACCTGGGGTACTGTTCATGAAGAGGTAAGTTCCAAACAGAAAACTATGCATGGGTCACATTTAATGCATCTATCTTAAGCCTGCCTGTAATTGTGAGCTACTGTATGAGATAAGCAATAGCTAAAATAGGTGATATGATAATAAATATGTAAATTATTATTATAGCTCTGTAGGGTGAAGCATCATTTAACCAGTTAAACATCTTAACGAGCCAGTCAGAAATTACTGTAATTTCACTAGACGAGCTGAGTATGAACAGTATGAACAAAAATAATGATTTGAGTGTTTTTCTGTCAAATCCATGAGTTTACATAAATATATGAAATACTGTGACAGGACAAGCTATGGATCATTTGTCAAAGTCACTGCTAAATGTGTGTTTAAAACATGTTGTGCGACTACTTTATCCTTCGTGTGTGGAAAATGGTCCCAGATTTTACTTTTTTTTTGGCTTTCAGCCATAGTTGTTCTTTTTCTTCTGCTCCTAGCACACATTAAAAAGACCCTGTAGGTGCTGCGGAGAGTCATATATTCTGCCTAGGTTAGATGCTTCTCTGAAAATGTAGGAAAAAAAAAAAAAGATAATAGAGATCTTTGTCCACAGTTTTTTTTTTGTTGATGTTGACAACATCGACAACAATGAATAATTGATTCGGCTCCAATCCAGCCTAAAGTTGGACTGTCATCTCACTACTTTCTTTGGTGGGAGCAAAAATCAATCAGTATGGTTGGTCTTGATGAGATGTGGTTTTGGTGGAAACGTACCGCTTGGTAACACTAGCTAGTTAACTTTTTTGGCCCTTTTTGAGCAACAAGTGAAATGTTTCCTATTTATTAATTTTTGGTCATTAGGAAATGACTACAGCTCATCTTCACAAGGTTTGTGAATCTTTGGTTAAAATTCACCAATGCGAACTGAGTATGAAGTCTAATTAACAGTTACTAGAGTTAAAATTCTTTTTTACATGCTTTGCCCATTCAAGTGAACTGGCCTTTCCGCCAGGACAACTTTCTCACATTCAGTGTGACTGTGGCCAAAGATTAAGGTTTCTTTAATGCTGTAAATCTTTTTTACACTAGTAGGGCCTGTATAAAGAAGCTTTAGTCTTGGGCTGCAGTCACATTCAGTGTTGTTCCAGTCTACACTTTAACAGTAAGTCTAACCTGTTAAACTGTATGCTCTAGTAGTTGTGATCAAGATGCATCACACTGGTTAAATGAATGTATCAAATGTAACACAGGGTAGCAGTGATAATACTGCCAGGGTTTCAGATACTCAGTGGTGGACAGCAGTGGATTTTCTGAACAAGCATGGGTGTATTCAGACTAATTTCAGATGTCATACACATTTATTCAATCAGACCGGCAATAAAAGGGGAGTGAAGTGTGAAGTACGTTTGTCTGTATTGATTTGCCTTCTGAAAATGAGAGTTCATGACAAGAATCTACAAATGATCAGCTTACTTAGATTGTTTTCTTCTCATTTAATAATAGGCACAATGGCAGCTTTTAGAGCCTGTGCTGCTTAGTAAGAATCAAAACGGACAATTGACCAGTTTTACCTCTGTGTACAGCATTCAGTGTTGGGGGAGTCACTCAAAAACTGATCTCTGCGCATTACAGAGATCAGTTACGTATTATACACTATTTAGGGCCATTTGAGTTTCAGTCACAGGGTACACAGTTTCCTATTGATAGTATACTGCATTATTTGTGTGTAGAAATCACACTGCTGTGACCTAATTAGTGCTCTATATAGGGAGCTTTCTCATGATTACATCATTTAGGAGTTTAAATTATAGATAAACAAAGATAAAAAAAAAAATTATCAGTAACTTCAAACAAACACGATAGAAGAACTACTGGGTTAACATGACTGTAATGGGAATGAAGGAGTGTATGTGACAGTTGACCATTGCTTTGGTAGAAGACGTAGATATGCAGTCTTACCTAGGGCCCTGAGAAGGCAAGGTCTGTCACTGACAATCAAAGTCATGTAGTTGGCTGTTAAAACCTATAATTATGTAAAATTATTTTTAAAATGCATTGTACTCTCAAAGACATATAAGTAACATAAGCAGTGAAATTCTAATTATACACCAACACTGAAAGGGAGAAACTCAGGAGCACTAAAGCAATTCAGGATGCAAGCTGATAACGTGTTTCCTGCATGTCCCGGGATACGGGGAGCCCTCCTCCACATCCTGGCCCATCCACAGGGCCTCCTTCTCTCATTAGAGTCCTTGGCCTTGTCTTCAAAAATTACAGCTCTCGCACCATCTCCTCCCTCTCTCTCACCGTAATGGCACCCAAGGTTGTCATTATCAGGAGCACCGAGCCAACATCAGGGGAGGCTTTCATTAGACAAACCAGCTGCTCTACTCCCGGCCTGACCACATTCCTCTCTCTTATAAGATCCTCCCGTACTGATTCAGCTAATCCTGGAAGCTTCTGTTTATAGCAAAAATGAAGGGCACAAACTCCAATTTTCCTTGCTTTTTGAAAAAAAGGTGTTATGCAGTATGCACAGTCCATGTATGGAAGTTAAACTGCAAGAACAGCCTGCGATATGACCAAAACCAACACAGTTACATAACCACTGATTAAGCCTACAGCATTTGCAATGAAGTTAAAAGGAGGGTTTCAGCCTGGACTGCTTTTTGAATGATGCTTAATACAGGGCTGCCAATCAGAACAGAGGTCATTTATATATACATATATATCAGTCTTACAGACAGAATAAAAAAGAAAAAAGACAGCTTGTTTAATTGTAAGGGATAAAAATCTTATTTTGGACACAAGGCCTTTAAGACCACGTTCAGTGTTTTATCAGTCTGTATGTATCAGGTCTACAGTGGCAAAAGAAATGACAAACTTGACATATCTGAGCCATAACAAGCAGATGAGAATAGTAGATGTGAATTAATGATTGTGAAACTGTGAAAATAATACTTTGCTAAATATAAGTTGTTTGGTGTACCATTGACTTCTAAGGGACATTTACACACACTACAGAACAGGAGAAGCCCAATGAAATGGAGAGACAAAAAAACCTTAGTAAGCGTCTGTTTCCTTCTCCTGCAAGTAGCCCCCACACTGCAGAAAATACTGGCGACTTAGGCCCATTGGGATCAACCACGTTTACAAACTATCTGATTATTTTAAAGCCTATCGGTTTAGCAATTAACAGGAAACAATGTCCACTAAAAGCCTCGGTCCCTTGTTGCTTTGAGACTGTTATACACTATTTAATGAATCCTCTCTAGAATACAAATTGAAGCCGCTCTCTAAAGGTGTGGAGCGAAGCAGCGTGCACCCTCAAATCAGTACGGCGCAGCCAAAACAATATGGCAGGCAGACAGTAATTACCCAGCGCGAGTCGGATTGTGCGGGCCGCAGAAATGACAGGCCGGTGTGTTATGTTGTGCCAGCAGTAGCTGTGTGTGTGTGACCCAAGGTGGAACTCATGCAGGTGAACAGATTTTCCAGGCTACCTCTACCGCACGCAGACTTGATCAAACGCTGCCTGACCGCAGTCATCATCTATAACACTTAGAGTATAATGAATCAAGTGAACCATGGCAGAATGAGACTTTGAAATGTCTCAAATCCCAATGAGAGGCTTTCAGAGGATATGTGAAGACCAAATGCAATGTGATTTTTAGCCTTTCATTACAGCGGAACCTTCAGTGTGATGGACAGAACGAAGTGCTGCACATGGAAAATTCAGAGTTTCAAGAATCAAAACAACATGAACTGTTGGCTAGCGTGTACTTTGGATAAGAAATAGCTGTGCTAGCTAGCAATTGAGCTAATTCAGCTGAAGTTGTCAACGAATCTGGTCTTAAAAATTTACATAACACATTTGTTTACTTAACTTACTATTTATATGGATGTTATTTTGATGTGTACCACCTACCCAAACAATGTTGCAGACCAAGTGCACCAATCATAGCAACGGCATTACCTAATACATAGGCCTCTTTAAGCAGTTGAAGAATGGGTTGAAGAACATAAGGAAGAGTTTAAGGTGTTGACTTGGCCTCCAAATCCCATTGACCTGTGGGATGTGCTGGACAAACTACTCCAATCCATGAAGGCCCCACCTTGCAATTTACAGGATCAGTTGCTAATGTCTTGGTGCCAGATACCACCCAGATAGCACATGGATTTGGAGTTCACAATGGGTCTGAGCTGTTCTGCTGACACAAAGTGGATCTACACAATATCAGGTCATATATATATATATATATATATATGTATGTGAGTGCGTGTGTGTGTATGTGTGTTAAAATGTAAAAAATAAGGCATAAGATCCTCATCAAATTCATAAGATTTTAAGATCATGACAAATCTTATGGTCTCGCTTCAAGCTAAGTAGTGTTATCAGTAGTGGCATCACATTGATCTTGGCGACTCAATGAGAGAAGAAAGGTCCAAAGCTCTTGTAGTAATGTCTCCTATTCCTTTGAGCTCCCTCCCTGGTGTACCTGGACAGAGGTCTATGGTGCAGGAAGGTCTTGACCCAAAATCTGGAACAGAAAGGCCAACACGGCCCGGGGCACAGTAATTGGCTGTGATGGAAAGCCCCAGAGGCAGTAAGGAACCGTGATCTACGGGGTCACTCTGCTTTTCTCTATTAATGCCATTCTCCACAGTCCCTGTACGAGTCATTAAGAGGAGTCTACTAGCTAAAGCAATGCTGACCTCCTTCTTCTTTAATCCATCACGGTTGGTTGGTGGTGGTGGGCCAGCGTGTGCGTATGTTACAATGCGATTTGTAAGGGTTGCACAATATACTGCATGATTTGTTAATCAATATCACATAGTCATTTTCAGGACTATTTCAGAAGTTTTAAATATGCAAAATACCCCCACCCATTAACCAATCACAAATAACTATTTCTGTGGGTGTTTTGATGAATCTAGGTATTCACATAATTAAACAACAAGAGTAAATTAGGCTGATCGCACAAAAAAATTGCTTCATTATTCTTTTCTAATGCTTTGTTGTGCTTTTCTTTGTGACAACATCAGTCCTGTGTTCTCAGTTTCTGTCCATTTTAGTCCACTTTTCCACTTTTCTTGCGCATTTCAGCTGGAGTTCCTATTCTTTTTTTGGCATTTCACCCGCTGTTCCACACTGAGAACTGGGACTGAGATCTGGTTATTTTACTAGTCAAAGTGTCCCAAGGTTCCATCATTTTATAAAAAAGTCACATAAAGACCCTTCAGAGTTGTCATCCTGGAAGGTGGGACTGTCAGTGTTGTGCTTGTGGGCATGACACACAAAGTTAGTAGAAGAGTGGTCTAAAATGGACAGGGACCATCTCAGAAGAATAATTTAATTCTTACCTGACAGAAATGGCACTGTTACTGGGGCAAAGCAAAGCAGAACCAAGTATTAAAGTATTAAAGTATGAGTATTCAGGCATGTGATGAAGTTTCATATTTGGTCAGAAAAACACCGGTGACACTTTTACAGTTGAACAACTGATTCCCTAATGCATTGTAAAATATTACCAAGAAATGCAGTCGCAATACATTGCTTTACCCTATATGTCCAAAAGTATTCAGACACTTGTTCTAATTAGCGAATTCAGCTATTTTGACATTCACCTATTGCTGACACAGGTGGTCATACAAAGCTTGTATAATCTCCACAGAGAAGCATTGCCAATAGAATGGGAGCAGCCCTGAAAGGCCAGTCTCACCACGCCCAATGCCAAGAGGGATATAAAGCCCCACAGCACTGGGCAAATGTGTTCTTTTGAGAAACAGAATTCCAATACCAATGGGATAAGTTTACATTCATTCGTTACCTAATCTCACTAATGCTCTTGAGGCTGAATGCAATCAAATTGTCACAGCAATGTTCCGACATCTAGTGTAAAGCCTTCCTAGAAGAGTAGAGGCTGTTATTGCATCAGAACTCCCTACTTGATTTCAGAAGAAAATCTGGATGTGTCTACAAACTTTGGACATATACAGTATGATCACAGGATATATAGTTTAGAGACCCTTCTAAGCTCTTCTATGGAGTGTAGGAACAGGTCTAGGTTCAGCTGTGCCCAAAATAATGTTTTCTAAAGTTACACACGGGGCCAATTTGAGGTACCAAGGGTGATTGGAACTCCTCATCTGCCAGTCTGGCCACGACGGTCGCTGTTAACACAGTTCAGTTCGGGAACAAATTGAAAGGTGCAACCGAGCAACACACTCATTTCACGTCACATCAGAAGGCAAGGGGCGGTTCATTTATCAAAACTGCAACAGATCACATGCATTCATTTACAGTGTGTACTTGCGTACACGTGCAAAAAAGGTTTGTGTTAGCTTAAGAGCGAAGAAAAATGAAACATCGCCCAGCATGGCCCATAATTCAAGGCAGCATTTGCATACTGGGCGTTCGACAAAAGTAAAGTTTTCTCCGTAAAAGGAAAGCTGATTTCGCTGCGGCACATAAAAAGCCGATTCAGCTAAGCATCAACACGGCCATGTATGTCATTGTGCCAGTCAGATTTATTAGTGTGCCATGGACCACGTCGTAACTGATGCTTTCAATTCGCAAAGAGTCACAAAGGAATTTACAAGGTGGGGAATACTAATAGAATAAGCACTGTGGATGGATACACAGGGTCAGTAATCTGTTACAAATCTAATAATAATTTAACTGGAAAACGAGCGCTAGAGTTTCTGCTGCTTTCAGCAGAAATAAGCTTAACTACAGTGACACGTGAAGGAAGGGGAGGAGCCTTTGAAAGGGCCTAATAGTGGCATAGCAGTAAAGTGAAAAGATTTATTCAACAGCAGCAAGATTAGATTTATTATTTAACTCATGAATAATTTCTGCACTTTGGCTGGGCAGCAGCGTGGGTGCCAGTGCCTGGGCTTCAGACATATCCAGTCAATAAATCTTGATAAGAGCAATAACACAGCCATGTAGCACACATGCATACACACACACACACACAGCACACACATGAACACACACTGCCTCTATATGAAACCTGTGGGGGTTTAATCAGTGATCTGCACCCATCAGGTCATCGAAAAGCCCCCGCCACCCCTCCACCACCCCGCTGGTGCATTGCTTAGCCACATTACCCAAACACAGCCAGCCCCAAATGTCATTACGCTCTCATTACTGGCCCAGGCCCTGGCCTGCATCTCAAACTGCTCATTTAACCCAACAAATCCAGCCAAAGATGAGCTCCCTGATATCCCGGCTGCTATATTGGAAGCGTGGGGGCAGGGTGGACTGACCCTTGGTATTGGCCAGCATGGAAAACCAACACAGAGTAAATTAGACAGAGCGCTAAAAGAGCAGGGCTGACCGACCTCCACATGAGCCGCCAGCAGCCTGCCCCTGTTTGTGCTAATCATGCAATAAGCATTCAGCTAGAATCACAAATCACATATTCGAAAATATGACTTACCTTAATGCGCCACGGCAGTCCGAGGTGGACGGAGGGAAAAAGCAGAAAGAGAGAAAAGGGAAGAGTTGATTAGATCATTTACTCACAGCAAGAATGTTATATGATAACTGCAACAAAGACTGGGATGATACTGACCTAACGATCAGAATGGGTTTGAATGAGATAACTGAATAAATCTGTTTTATGAATAAAAATAATATGAATGAAGCAGTGTTACTATGGCTTGCTGATTAGTAGGGCAACATTTAAATCACAACATTTTCCACCAGTAGTAGTAGAAGCAGACATAGAGGTAAACCATGACAGTAGATTTTCTTAACACAGTAGCATTAATTACCAACTTATTTTTGTTAGTTCATCCAAGAGGGCTTGAAGGAATATACGCTGATCAGCCACAACATCAAAACCACCGAGGGGTGAAATAAATAACATTGATTATCTTGTTACATCTACACCTACATTGAGACCTGTCAAGGGGTGGGATATATACAGCAGCAAATGAAGAGCTAGTTCTTAAAGTAATGTAACCAAACGTGGTCCAAGGAAGAAAAACCGGTGAGCCGGTAACAGAGTCATGGGCGTCTAAGGCTCACTGTTGCACAGAAGGCTAGCCTGTCTGCTCTGATCCCACAGAAGAGCTACCGTAGCACAAATTGCTCAAAAAGTTATTGCTGGCTAAGATAGAAAGGTGCCAGAACACAGTGCACAGCTGTGAACAGGGCTGGGTGACTGCACACCTGTCAGAGGGCCCATGCTGACCCCTGTCTGCCACCGAAAGCACCTACAAAGGGCACGTGAGCATCAGAAGTGGACCATGAAGCAATGGAAGAAGATGGTCAGTGTGATGAATCACATTTTCTTAATACAAGTAGCCAGCTGGGTGTATTTGCGTTCTTTACTTAAGGACCTGCACAATACTGGGCAGGTGGTTTTAATGTCATGGCTGAGTGGTATAATCACTTCACTAAGGTACACAGAGGAAAGACCACAGATGCATTTCAAAATCAATTTTAAATGTAGCCAGTGTAGCTGCTTGTGGATCACAGTAATATGTTCCCTGGTGCCACAGCATTCTGCACCCTCTGAAACTGGCTTCATATCTATCATATTTTTGACCAAATCAGATAGAAAAATACAATTACTCAAATGAGCTGGTACAAAGGCTAAAACTAACAATCATTACATAATTTTTAGCTTTAGCAAGTAGGGACCTCAAGCTAGTGCAGGAATGTTTCCAATGACAAAGATCTGAGGTTTATCTTTAGTTGCAGAAAGTGTCAGGTGCTCACTGATGGAAAGAAATATAATATTTATTGAATATCTTGGCTAAAGGGAGTATACTGAGATTAAATATTACCAGCCCCAGAATGGAGCACCACAAGACAGAGAACAGTACCTTCATAAAAAAAACACATGTCCAGAATAAATGGCTACATAGGAGCATTTACAAAAACCACAGCACCTTAGAAATTTGTTAAAAAATCTGCTTTTCCAAGCTATTGAAGTGTGTCTTAGTACTCTATTTGTTTGTTGGTTTTAGATATCAAAGTAAAATCTATATCATGAGACAACTTTTGTGCCTCTCACCCCTAGTTAGATACAGATGGTTCACAGAATCCCTACTATAACTAAGAACATAGGAAACTCCCTGATATCACACCAGTTATGACTGATCAAATATATTCATAAATATTCTTTAGCCAACATCTAACCACACTCAGATTATTTAATTCCATCACAGTACACTGTTAGTGATGATATACTATTATACCGAAAGATTCTACGGAAGTGAAGGTTTAGGTTGAACAAGGCTGTGGGGGAGCTTTACGTCAGTGACACTGTTTATTCATAAAATAACATTCTTTGAAATGTGTTAATGGGACTAAATAGTGTAATGTCCAGATTTTGTTGTGATTACTCATTGTACTTATCATCGTATTTGTACTGTATCATAACACATCAAATGCAGCCTACCTGACAATAAACTAAATTCTAATTCTGATTCAGATTCTAAATCGTGGAACAGGGCACAAGTTGGTATGAAGTGAGGTTTAAACCAATGTAAAACATCATCTAAGCCAAAAATGTTGCTTTGCATTGTTTCATTCAAAGCATCTGAGTTGAGCAAAACCAGTTATACTGCTTGTCACCACTTTAACTTTTGAGGTTGAATGGCCAGTTTATTTCAATGGTCGCATGTACGATTAGCTTGAGGGGGCAAATATGGCCTGTGTGTGGGGGAAACACTGTAAGAGGAAAAACTCTCTGAGAAAAGAGAGAGAGATGTAGACTGAGATAGATATATGTAGAGAGAAATAGAGAGAGAGACATAACAAAGTAGAAAACGGTCTACCTTTCACATTTCCAGCTGAATGCATCTCCATTTTTATGGCTGGCAACACCAATCTGAGCGAGAGACCCTGACTGCTCTAATGAGATGCCACTAGATTTAAGGGCTGCGCAGGCGAAGGCAACAGTGGCACGCAGAAAAGCTGTTCTCCAGCACACAGCTGTCGATAGAAATCAATGCAGTCGATGCAGTTATTAATAAAGTCCAGCGCCGTGGAAGAGGTGAATGAGACACATGACATTAAGCCAGATTGATCTGAGGGGAAATGGATTTCATAAAGCACTCCAACAGCATCATTACGTGCTCAACAATAGAGCCGCACTTACGAGGCTACACGAGGACAAAGAAGTGCTATAAAGTTTGATTCCGATCCAGTTAAGATCAAACACCCACACACACACAGATAGTACTGGGTATGAATATCAACACAATAGAAGTCAATACAACCAGAAAAGACTAGCAGATGTGTTTGTACTGAATCACGGGTTTCTGCCACACGGCAGGAAGGTGTAAATGAAGAAAACAGATCTGAAAATAAAGAAGAAAAAAAACCCTGAAATGTCAAAGATTCACGCAATGTCAATCAATAGCCAATGAAACTCAGACGCAATGCTGTCACACAGTATGTCTCTGTTCTAACAATATAAATGAACGTTACAGGAGAATAAAAAATATTTTCATGCACATCATAGCAAAATTTTATTTTAGAGCATTTCTACCGGCCCAATCATCACAACATTCTCACATAATCTAAAGAGCAGCTCAAAATAATAGAGCAACTCTTCTAAGTCTTTTAAGTTATCAATAACTTTTTAAAAACATTTTTAAAATCTTGTTACTCTGGGATGCACTGAAATTCTGTCTACCAAAAGGCCAAATCTGACCGAGAAAAAATGTCACTTACAGTTTTTGAATGAAAGAGAAAAAGGGAAAAAATTGTCAGAGAAAAAAGATTAAATAGTATTACAATCTCAAGAACTGTCACATGTAACATTCTCCCTGTCTTTTTAGTGTTTTTGGCTATTTTGTAACGCTCTTCGGTCTTTTTTTCCCTGTTTTCTTGTTTATGTCATTGTTTATGTCCCTGTTTCATGTGCTTATGTTTCGTTCACCTTCCATGTGAGTTTGTTTTGGTAATAGCCCTGCCTTAGTCCTGCCCCCCTGCTCGCCTCTGTCTTGTTCCTGTCTCCTCCCTTTCCCTTGTCTGTATATACCTCCATGCTCCAGTCTGTGTTTGTTGATTCTTTGTAAATTTCTTGTAAAATTCCGTTAAAGCTTTGCTGTTTCTAGTTGTGCTTTTTTTTTTAGTGTTTTTGTTAATCTTGTTAATGTTCTTTCGTGTTTAGGTCTTGCCCTTTAGTTTGTTCACTCAGTGTCTAACGTGTTTTTGTCTTTGTTAATCCCTGCAACCCCTTGTTTATGTTTGTTTTTGTTTCTTTTCTTTTGTATTAAATATTTGATTAAATACCATGATTAAATCCTGTCTGCTGCGACCTAACTCATTACAAAATGAGAAAAAGGAACTAAAAATGCTGTTTGTTCCATTCGCTCTCCCGCAAACAGCTGAACAGTGAAAAATGAAAAACGTACTGTTACTATTCATTCAAGTGATTACCAGGATTAAGAGGGACAGTGACGTCTCCACTACAGGCTGAGATTGTTTGAAAATGCTGGATAAGCAGAAAACAGACAGCAGAACCCAACCTAGTAGCACGGTGACACCATGCAATAAGGAAAAATCAGAAACAGCAGGGACAAAGAGAAATGCATAACTAAAATATCGGAATTGATTGTCTTTAATGACCAACTGTCCTCTGTTGTCAAGGACCCTGAACTTCATGGCACATCATGTCACCGCCATAAACATTTTAGTAAGTTTACTTCATGTAAATTGTTTTTTCAGTTTTAACCCAGTGTGTCCTGAATTTAATTTTGGTGCAGCATTAATTAATTTGTTTCCTCTCTAAAGTTATCATTTGTTTATTTATTTATGTATGTATTGGCTGCCTAACACTTTTGCACAGTAATGCTTTCACTCCCAAACACATTATGGATTGCTTTCAAGTATACTTCAGTATTGTTTTTCTTTTTTTATTGATATACATTGTTAGAATGTGTTTTACACCTAAGAAATATTAATGTTAAATTAGTAATGCCACCTTTACTAAAGAAATAAAAATGTGCTCTGCAAGAGCATCAGCTGTTTTTAAACCTCTGTTTCTCTCTCCATAAAATGGGACCAGTCATCCAATAAAGACTATTGTCCCTAAATCGCATTGTACTTTATTGACTACTTTGAGGTGCATTTTCATACACTCACCAATAATCCATGCTCCCACACCAGGGAATTCCTGCGGCCCTGGAATGCAATTTTTCCACAAAGTGGCAATATCTGCCAAAGCTGGGGGCTGTTATAAAACTCATTTACCACCAAGTACTCTAAATATGTATGATCTAAATGATTTAACAGCATGCTTTGGGTAATTTATGACTCAAGCCAATAATATAAATTCAACATTACTGTGTTTAAACATCATTCCCCTATTTTATAGGGTTGGTTGATGCATTACCATAAATATTGACATCCTGCCATTTGATATTAAAATTTCCTTTAAATGTCATAATTTCAAGACTTTTTGACAGCTCCCCCACACGGAAGAATAAACAGCTCGAGAAACAGAAAGAAATCTGGCACAAATTTAGGAGAGAATAAACAAGAGAGTCACATTTATAGCACATCAGAAAGTGTCCATTGAACAAACATCAGGAAAGCTGCCCGCTAATTTATCCATAACATGCCGTTATTAGAAAGCGAGGCATGCAAAACCTCCTTTGTTAGTTTTGCTTTGTTTTTGCCACTTGTCACTATGAATGCATGTACAAAGTAATGGGTTTAGTGGGGCATGATAATTGCATGGTGGGGCATCGCCCACTAAATGACCTGTGGGTACAGGTCAGGCGGCAGAACGTCTACAAAACGTACTGCCTCTGCATGGCGTCATGGAAATTTGTGCTTTAAATTTCGGCACCCAGGTTAAGACATTAGAGGGTTTACGCAGGCAGTGTAGTGGTGCATACATGTCACAGAGGCGGAAGGGCATCTAGAGAATAGATAAGTAAATAAACAATATTATATGTGTATATCAACTAAATACCAATACCATTTTGTGCTGCAGATTTCCTGGTACTCCAATAGGCTTGAAACCACTGAAGTAAAGGATGAACAAATGCAATGTGCACTTTCACAAATGACCTATGACGACAACTGCTTTACCCATGAATGGCAAAGTATGTAGAAAGTAGGCATAAGTTTAAGTAAAGCTTACGTCGGTTAAAACCTTCATCAGTCAATCAAACAATACTGGTCATGTGATCATGCCCATATGTCTTGGTCAGACTTACACTGAACCGTCTGTGTGCATGTAAATATAGTTCCTGGTGGTGAAAGTTATAAGCTTCAATCCTTAAGCATTAAGTAAGGCCTTCATTTTTCATGGCAGACTGGCATCAAACATTTGCCAAACGCCAACCAAATGCTTAACTAGGAATGAAAGGTTACTTAGAGAGCAGAACTGTAGCAATCCAGAGCCCAAGTCTGGGCCTGGCCACCACTAAGTCACATTCTTCTGAAGTTGTGAAGGCTTCAGAGAGCTTGGCTAATCCTGCATTGGAGGCGTATTATAAATCCTCTCCATGCCCGGCCTGGTAAAGTGGCCGGTGCTGTAGTCTGGCGCTACTGCTTGATCCCATTACTCTGTATGCTGGAGTGGCTACAGTGCCACCCCGTGCCCTCGGGTGAGCGCCACTCCGCAGAGCTAACGCGTTAATACCGCTCTCCTGTATCAGAACGCCATCCTTTTTACCTAATCACATTCTCTCCCACTTCAAAAGGCAGTTTGAAGTGTTTCAGGAGGGGCTTTGAAGCCCACATACCAGGACACAGTTCAACCCAACAGCCTCCAGCATCCTACGGTCCTCTCTGATGTGTCCTTATGCCCTTCAGTTCCAACCGAGCAGTTAGATTAGCGAGCAGACACTTTAATAAATAGCCAAAAAAGATTAAAAAGGCCACACAGAGTGTACGCCAAACAAACCCATCCATATCCAGCTAAAGTCACCTAACAAACCCAACTCTTACCATTTTAGTGCTAGGACTTTCTAGCAAATAGTTAAGTTAAAAGCTCCAACAGAAATACTACAATCATGTCACAGAGAACACACTGCAAAAATGATAGTTTTGCAAGTAAAATTTTAAGCGTAACCAATATTTGAAAATTTATAAACCTTATCTATCTATCTAATATGTGATATATATATATATATATACATACACATAAAACCACATAAGATAACCCTAACCGATTAGTTTATCCTAGAACCAAATCAAGAACCTTTAATCAAGTCAAGAAACTTTTTTTTAGGAACTGTTGTTTTTAAGATTGTGGTAGATAAAAGTTCCATAAATAATACCGTTTTTCCTCAAGTTGATCTATATAAAATTGCTTATTACATCATTCATCATTATTCGCTACACATTATTAATTTATCAGAAGCAAAGAACGTTTAAACTGTTCTTTACACATTTGGTAAAATGTAGTCACTGTAGTTTCGAACATTTGAAATGAGCAAAACCTGAATTATACACACACGCTACACACTCAACAATCAGCTTGAAGCTAATTTCCATCTTTCATATTCATTGCAGGACTTACCGATCCAAGATAACATATAAAGTGTGGCCTCAATTCTGCACCAAAGCCTTAATTAGACATGATGGCGTGTCCCAGAGATATTTAAATGGAGAGGAAATGGCCAGTATCGCTCTCCATTTTTAATAAGCCCTGAGCTTCTTTCGTAGGAGCTACAGTATGTTAATAATTCTTTAATTAACTTGTTGACTAGGGATAGCAGAGGGCAATTACTAACCTAGCCTACCATCTCTGCATGTGTCTGTCTCTCTATACGTCTCTCTCTCTCATAGATATACATACACACATCCACCCCCACCCCTACATACACACACAGACACACAAACACACACGGCGTGCTTTAATTAAAGTGGAAACTGCTGTTTAATGTTTAATGCTGGACCCAATGAACAGCAAATAGCATAACAAAATGTGTGTGTGCACGTGTGTGTGTGTGTGAGAAAGAAAGAGAGAGAGAGAGAGGAGATCGAGACGAGATGGACAGACAGAGAGAGAAGAGAAAGAGAAAGAGAGACAGAGTGAGAGAAGAGAGAGAAAGAGAACAGAGAGAGAGACAAAGAGAGAAGGAGAAATGAGAAAGAGAGAGAGAAAGAGAAAAGAGAAAGAGAGACAGAGATAGAAACAGAGAGAGAGAGACGGACGGAGAGAGAGAGGGACAGAGGGACGCACAGAGAGAGAGAGAGAAAATACATTTTGAACAGAGCTGTGGGGACTGGACTGTTTTTTTCTGCTAGCTTACCCTCTGAGCACACTGAATATGGAAATTTCATTGGGTGTATTCTGAGGCGCTGCATTTATCCATGCATGGCTGTGGGACTGGCGATAGGCTAGCTGGCTTTAGACCGTCTATGCATGTGTGCACATGCATTTGCGTGTGTGTTTGTTGTCACACATCTTAAGACAGAGATTCAGTTTAGGGACAAGTCAAGGGTTAGAAAACTCTTAGACTGTTACATATTTAAAGTTGTATGGCCAAATGACATATTTTGCTTAAATACGTACAAGTAAACAAATTTAAGTTAACACATCCTCAACAGGGAAAAATATGGAAAACAGGTGAACAGTTTCTATGTATTTCTTTACATATTGACTTTAATATGTTGAAAACATTTACAAAATAATGTCATAAAATTTGCACATTGATTTCTGAACTCTTCTAACTGAATCTCGATATAAACTTATTTTTCTGTGCATTACTCAGGGTTGAAAATCACTGCATCTTTTTGTTTTGTTGGTCATTTTCTGCAGGTAAATGCTCTAAATGATAATATTTTTAATTGGAATTTGGGAGAAATGTTGTGAAATTGGTGAATTTAAGATGAGGGCCCAGTGGCTGATTTTGGAGGCATCACAGGCTGCAGAGTAAAGCCCTACTCACCTTATCGCTCTCTCACTCTCACACTCTCTCTAATAAGTCTCTCCCCACCCCACACACAGAGCTCTGAGTCCCTCTGTCTTCACACCAGTGGGGTTTCTACACACGTGAGCTGACCCCAGCTGGAGTAAGCAGATAAAGCAATGCTCTAAAAAACCACAGCCATCAGACTTCAGCTGGAACTGAGCAGGGCTGAGGAGAAGCTACTGCAACAAAGAGAGAGCAGAACGGACAGCTGCAGACTGTCGAGAGCTGAGACTGTCAACAGTTCTGCAGACATTTTAAGTATTTATACTGTAGTGATGGTGTACACTTTGTACACAGACCACACCGCTAGAAGATATTACTCCAGTATTGCTGAAGAATTAAATTAATTTCATATTTAACTACATACTGAGTCACTTTTACATTTTACAATCTGGATTGACAGGTTTGAATTTATTCCATTTGTAATGATTAAAAAAAGTGACAAAAATGTGTTGAAAATGTATTTTCTTTCTGCAAAACAATGACATTGCACAACAATAACAGTTAATCCAATTTAAATTAAAATCAATTTGAAATTCTTTTTTTACTAGCAAACATGAGTGTGGCAGAGATCGCAATGCTTTATTTGACTTTTTAATGAGAAATAATATCTAATTATATCATGCTGCTACCCATCTATGAGTAGATTAAGTAATTTTATGGCTCTACGATATAAAACGTTTGAGGGTCCTTTAAAGAAGATTTTATATGTGCTTCCAAATAATAATGATGGCTGAAAGGAAAGAGATTTCCCAGATAGCTGAAAACAGCTACAAGTAGCTGATATCTTCCATCATTACCCAGCTTTAAACACAGTTTTAACAAGGAAAATAACCATTTATGTATACATGTAAAAGTGGCACTGTTAGATAATGACACTGTATCTTAGATAGTCACCAGGAAAAAAATCAATGTACAATCATAGGTTTTTATTTAATATCTACCATAAAATTGTTCTGCAGTAATTGTGAGGGACTGAACTGTGGACCTATATACCTGACCTCAGTTTAAAGAGCCTATATCATGGGGAACTGGATTTCCCTGGCATTTTTAAATCAGTTTGATGCACGTTTTCATTTTGTTGATTTAGACATTCAGATGGTTTTTTGAGGGTTCACGGTTCTATAAAGAACCACTGGTTTAAAATAAATAAAATACAAAAGAAAATATTTTTTTAGGGTGTACCTAATACTAAACAGGGTACTCAAGCCTTACTGAAAATAAACAAATAAGTAAATACATGCATACACACATACATACATACATACATACATACATACATTTACACAGATCACTGTAGCAATGTGAGAGATCTGAAAGGCCCTGTTAACTCATGAGCTGGATTAAAATATTTTTAGGGTGTACCCAATACTGAAAACAGCATACTCAAGCCTTACTGAAAATTAACTAATAAGTAAATACAAACATAGATACATGCATACATACATACATACACACAGGTCCCTGTAACAATGTGAGAGATCTGAAAGGCCCTGTTAACTCATGAGCTGGACTGAACACAGTCGATTCTCCCCCTCTAAGGCATTTTCCTGCTCTTTGTTCACAGAGAGTAACATATATTGATCAACCTCTTGTCTCCAGTTCAGGCAGCAATCACTATCATACAAATACAATTCCCCTTTACATGAGCCTTCATGAAATAAGCTTCCGCCCTACTGGAAACCGCCAGTGGCGAGTTCTGTTGTCACTGAATATCCCCTTCAAAGGGTATCAAACAGTCCAAGGCTAAGTTCAGTGCTTGCCCCTAGCTATCACTCTGTTCTAATTTAATTACATTAATAATGCATATGACTAGGACTGCACCACATCTAAAAAAAGACAGGACTTTGTTTAATATAATATGATGAATATATATATAACACAGCTTTTTTCCTCTGGAGTTGCTGTGTGAGACATAATGCAAAATTGCATCAAAGGCTTCTTCTCCTTCTATGTGTTACTGTCAAAATGAAGGATAGGAGTACCTTACTGGCCCTATTGAAAAAAATCTACTGGTAAAAACAAGTTAGAGTGATTGGACGGTGATGATTAATGTTAATAGCATAACGGCGTCCAAAAACCCACTCTGTTTTTCCAGTGGAAAGAACACTGTACTGTAATTTCTTGACCTCTTCAACTGCACTGTGGTGCAGACATGCCATCCGCCAGTCTACCATGGTTTGGAGTTCTATAACTGGCTTGTCGGCAAAGGAGGCCTTTCCACAGGCGGTCTGAAGGCGCCCCACGCATTCAAAGCCCCAGTTGCCACAGCAGCTCTGCCCACACGGTGCTCTACAAGCCACCAGAGTGCCACATACAGCCTTGCTTTAAAGGTGGAAAACCCAGACACTGATTAGAGTTAATGCATCTCAGCTGGTTCCTATAGCACAGCCCCGGTCACGTGGCTCTGCAGTTCAACTCTCTCCATTGTTTCACCACCATGTGTGGTTTGGGGAAGCAAAAGGAATAAATATCATTATGTCAGTGCATAGAACATAACAGCATCGTCATAAACCAAATGTTGGCAATTAACACTTGAAAGTAGAGGCTTATTACTCTTATTATTCAACTGTTTATTACTCTTATTATGCAATGCTCTACCCAGATCTTTGCAGAATACTGGTATGAAATCTTATTCAGCCTGAAGAGAAACTGAATTTTTGTCCAATTACCAAAATTTAGGGAATCATACATTTTTATTTAGTAAGTATCATTTATTGGTTATAGTGAGGTGCTGAACTGTGGACCTATATACCTGATACCAGACCTTATAGAGCCTACATCATGGGAACCTGGATTTCCCTTGCATTCTTGCAATTCTTAACAACTTTTAAACAACAGTTTGATATGCTGTGTAAATACTATTGAGGTTTCAAAATGTACTATTCACCATATAAAGAAAGTCCATATAAAGAAACCTGGTTGCTTAAAAGCCCAATTTATTTAGCTAATTTTGTGATATCACAAAAAGCAGTGTATTTACATAAACAAGATTATTTAGGCTACACAATGAAGTTATATGGAGTGTTTCAGACTGCTGTGCAAGAGGTTGGAAACGTACATCTAAATATGAATTATGACTGTTTTCAGTATATAAACAAAAGCATCACACGACTGGATCTCAAGGAAACAAATACAAATGTATGGTATGGGCCCTTTAATGGCTAAAAGAAAGTCAGAGGAATTCATGTGTATTGCATATCAATGTCTTGGTGAACGCAAAACTTGACATTGGAAAATTATCCAGGGACGCCAGGGAGATGTGAAGTACTACCCATCGCTCACCATTAACACTCTTCAGCGGGAGAGGATGATGTTAACAAGTGTGAAAAATCAAATGTAGCACAGCGGTGCTCTGAAGGCTGAGGAGGGGGGATTAAGGGATTGCATTTAAATCTGCAATACCATCAACCTACAGCAGCTCTGGGAGCCAGCAAACAGCACTGGCTTATACCGGCTCCATGCTGGCACGTACAGGACCTAAAAGGAAACACAAACATGAGTCCTGGAATTCTGCAGTTTCGGAGGGATCTGCCAGTCAGGCAACACTTCTCAGTTTACTTTTTTTCTTCAGCAGCTCAGCTGGAGAAACTGTCGTTTTGCTTGAGTGTGAGAACTGCTTCAAAGGACAGAATTAGAGTTTGCTACTCCCTGAATTGCATCAAAGACATTTGATGTAGTCTTTGTGCAATAGGTAATGATTTTACTACAGTTATTACCAATGACCTTGAAATATTATGGAAAATAAAGCTAATGTCATGGGACCATCTGACAAATTGAGGTCTCTGGACTGTGTTTACATAGATCTCCTGTCAGTTTTGTTATAAGCAAAGCCCAAAGCTTCACACCAACCCATCTTAGTGTAGTGGCTGAAACCAGTGGTAATCCTTCAACATCACCAGATTATTCTGCAAAAAAATTAATATCATGAAAAGCAATAAAACAGAATCTTTGGGCTTTATTAATATGGATCGTCTTATTATTAAGAACAAGAGAAAAGCTTATATCTTTAAAGAATGTCTTGCCAGTCTTGTTTCCAAGCCTAATCTGTATTATATGGGTTGCAGCTGGGTATTGTGAATAATGTTTGACTGTAGAAGCTATTAAGAAAAATTACACTGTAATCATCTCACTGATTTGAAGCCACCAAGGTAGTTTTAAGTACTATGTGAAAAAGACAGCAATTAACAACTAAATTATCTAAACATCATTCATGATAGGAAAATCCATCAGACTTGAACTCTGATGAAACATGTTGAAAGTAAATCGAAATGAGCACCAACTTGCTCCATGTAAACAGTACAGGAGACTTGTGCATGAGTGACCTACCCGAAAAGCTTGGCACAGACACAGGGCCTGTAATCGAACATCTGCCCATGAGCACAACCCCGTCCGGCTCAATGGATAGCCCCTGACCCATGGGGAAAGTTCTCCCTCACTTTTTTTTGCCCGGCCTTCATTAGCCGTATCAAATCGCTTTTGCAATTAGCCCCACCATTTCAGTTCTGATGTGTTAGTAGAATAATTAATCTTGCCCCGGTCCCGCAGTTCGCTCGGTTACCTGCTGGCCAGTTGGATGCTGGCCTGGACCGCACGGCGCAGCAAGGCAAACGATAGACTTTCTCCATCATCTCAGGAGCAGGGGGCTAATTGAGCAGCTGCAGGGGAACGCACAGGTCAGCCGTGAGAAGGGGATGGATGCTAAAGTGACATTGGGTCTGCTTCAAAAAAACATCATCACTCCAAAAGCCCCCTCTCGATGTCGAGGCGAATTAGCGAAGCTTTAGCACGCATGGCTGCTTCAGAGGACACGGGCGTTCTGCGACAACTCATGCACTCGGACTGCCAACTGAGCTTTAGCACGAAACACAAACATCTGTTCAAATGAAGCAGAATTTAGCTTTAGAGTGAGCCGTATTGTATTGGAGCTTATGGCTTATGTGGGAAGGTTTGGAAATATTTGTCATTCCTGGATTCCTCATAGCCCATAGAATGTTAAGCTACGTTTATCCCAATATAATTTTCTTTTTTTTTTGTGATAAAAATATATATATATATATTTTGCAATAGTCAAATAGCACTACCATATTACAGAACAAAAGTCTAACCCTATTTTCCCCCACCCATCCTCTCTATCTTCACAGTAAACTGCTGCCTAAATATTATACTGAATGAATAGAAATAAGAAACAAAAAGAAACAAAACATGGTGCCAACAGTATATACAGCTCAGAAAACGTGTAGGTTTACAGGTGGGTTTGGATAGCAAATAAAATGGCTATATTCATGTAATGCAACCCCTGGTTCCCAATACCACAACTGCAAAGAAATCAGCCAGTATGTGTGATGCCTATTTTTATCCCCTGAAGTTTCCCTGAAGTAAAATTCTGAATCACGATTAATCGCATGATTTTCTGCTGTTAATCGCAATTAATCGCATTGTTATACGCAAAATTCAATAATTCATTCAAAAGTAGTGCATTGCACACTTTTATTTTAAAGTACTGCTATATAAACAAAAGTCCAATAACATTTGGTTTGCAAACACTTTAAACAAATAAGGAGCTTTATAACAGCAATATTCCCTTTACGCAGCTGCAGTTAAAATATTTCTTGTAAATCTTAAACATTAATGTAATCAAATCAAATATAAAACCAAAGCTATTTGCCACTGCTGGGGCATTTATGTTTATCCAGAGCCATGATCATAACACTATAACAGGCACCTCCTGAGCAACAGCAAGTTAACATTTATATATCTGTTTTCCTTTTTTTTCTGATCAGGTACCAGCAGAAACATTTTTCTTTTATCAGGGAGCAGCAGAAACTGTCTGTGTTCAGTAGCGAGTGTCCCTGTTAGAGTGAGGTGAAGTGGTCGAGCACGAAAAGCAACAAACTTTCAAAATAATAGTAATAAAAAAACTGCATTAAAATAATTGTCGGCATTAAGTAAATAATGTGTTAACGTGAAAATAACGCATTAACTTGCCCACATATATATATATATATATATATATATTTTTTTTTTCCTTTTTCATCAATCCTTAAGGAAATTGCTTGAATCCTCTCCATCTAACCATTCACACGAGTGAAGCAGTGGGCAACCGACAATGCAGCGCCCGGGGAGCAGTGTGTGGGGATGGTACCTTGCTCAAGGGAACCTCAGTGGCGCCACTGATAGTCCTGGGATTCGAACCCACAACCTTACGATCACAAGGGCAACACCCTAACCACCAGACCATCAGCTGCCCGATCACAGCAAAACAAACATGTCTTCATGTTTCAAGAATGAATGTCCTAGCCTTCTAGGACATCATGCCTTTAATCTATGCACAGAGGACCACTGAGGTCCACAGAGTCGATAAGAGGGCAATGCATGGTTTTCTGGACTAAAACTGTTGCGTGAAAGCACTTGCTGATTAATAACTTGAAAATAAAGTGAAATTTAATTTTGGATGGCTGACTACAGCAATGGCCTGTCGGCTGTCTTTGTCACTAAAAGCTAACTTAAAAGGCATAATCATTAGGAAGGAGGTCTATTCAGTCTCTGGTTTGTGCTGGTCAGGGTCAAGTTTGCAAAAAAAAAAAAATCTCTCAGGCCCAACTGCATTTAAAGCTATTAAGCTTTTTTTAAGCTATATCTGGATTCAGATCCAAATTTCAGCCTTGATTAAAGCTCTGACAGGGCCGCAGTGAGCAAGGCTCTTCATCTTCTTGTTCACTTAGCAGCCCAGGCCTGAGATATTTGAACAGCTGGTAAATTGGCCATTCATTATTGTTAGTACCAGGACGTTGGACTGAGGAAGGGTGACTCTAAGCAAATATGATTAAGGAATGGAACTTTTTTTCAAGTCATTTTTCCAGCAAAATGTTACACCCACATTAGCAATGAACAGAAAAAGCATAATCTTGAACTTTCCACCAATATTCCTGAGTGAGGTGAAGGGTAAAGGGAATAACTGACATAAAAAAGCATAAAATGTATCCATCCATCTGTTATCTGAGCCACTTATTCTTAACAACGGGGTGCTGGAGCCTATCCCTGTGGTCATAGGGTGTAAAATGCAAAACAACCAAAAGACTGAATACAATAATAATAAAAAAACATATACCCAAATTCTGGAGCATGCATATATGCAATACAAGACATTTTGCACACTATAAAAAGAAGATTTTTGAGGATATTCGCACGTGGAGAGTGAAAAAGGACATTTGCACAGCGGTCCCATGCACATTGCCACATGTATGTCTGTGAGAAAAGAGGGAGCTTTTCCATTAGATGCTAAACAAACGCCAAGGCCCTGCAAATGAATCCTAAATGAGAAATAGAGTTTACAGCAGGGCCATCTGGCACGGACGGGCTCTATTGAAATGAGCCGTAAATTGGGTGAGTGTATAATTGAAATCAATGTGTGTGTGTGTGTGTATGCATGGGGTGAAAGAGCGTTCTAGCTTTCTCTGTGTTTGTTTTATTCCAAGCTTCAGC
>JBBPCZ010000001.1:15347223-15361994 GCA_037974445.1 Brycinus macrolepidotus
TGTGTGTGTGTGTGTGTATGCATGGGGTGAAAGAGCGTTCTAGCTTTCTCTGTGTTTGTTTTATTCCAAGCTTCAGCATTTGCCAAATGGACCCTGTCTGGTAGGTTTAGAAATGAGTACATGTAAATTCTGTAGTCTGGATTTAAAGTGAGTTAGACATATGGTACTGTCCAAAAATGTTGGGCACCGTAGAAAATGATTTTTAAAGCTATAGGTGTTTATTTTCTCAGAAAAAAAACCACTAAGAGAATGATGATACAACAAAAGTAATGGCTTTACGTTTTCCAGTGTGCTCATTTCCAGACCTCTCCTTGTTCTAGTACCACCCATCCAGCATCTGGTGTGGTCAATCAGTGCTTCATTACTTTAAATTACACTTACTGCTGAGATAAATGGTTTTGTATCATTGGATTAGGTATCTGAGTGCTACAGGATTAATTTGCCACTGTTTACTCTGGATGACAGTAACAATGCACATGTCGTCACTTGCAAGAGACCACTTGTGAAGTTTACGGTCATCCATTATAGAGCTCTCGCTCATTTAATCTTTTCTTAGTAATATTTTAAAACGTAAGAGCATATCCAAATATATTAGTAGTGCACAGACATGTGATTGGACTGTATTCCTCACATTGTTTTATTAAAATTGCATCATTTGTATGGTTTTAATGTTGTGCACATGTACATATATATCAGTCTTAAGTCAGAGTGCCTGTGCTGACCCTTGTCCACCACTGAAAGTACATACAATGGGCTTGTGAGCATCAGAACTGGACCATGGAGCAAATGAAAGAAGGTGGTCTGTTCTGATGAATCACATTTCTGTGACATCATGTGAACAGCTGGTTGTGTGTGTCACTTATCTGGGAAGAAATGGCACCATGATGCACTGTGGGAAGAAGGCAAGTCGACAGATGCAGTGTGGTCCTCTAGACCAGAGGTCCCCAACCACCGGGCCACGGACCGAGTCATTTGGTACTGGGCCACACAGAAAGACAGAATAAAAAATATTTTTAAAAAAACAAATGTCTTTGGGGAGCTTCTTCGTATTTTTACGCACCTTGTTTTTAGCTGTATCTATACCAGTCCATGAAAATATTGTTTTACATGAAACTGGTCCGTGGCGCAAAAAAGGTTGGGGACAGCTGCTCTAAACAATGTCCTGCTGGGAAGCCATGGTTCCTGGTTTTCATGTGGATGTTACACCTAAACGTTGGTGTAGACCAAGTACGCATGGCAACAGTATTCCCGAAAGGCAGTGGCCTCCTCTAGCAGGATAATGCACTCTGTTTATTTGTTCAGGAACGGTTTGAGGAACGTGACAAAGAGAAGGTGTTGACTTGGCCTCGAAATTCCCCAGACTTCAATCTGATCAAGCATCTGTCCCAGAATCAGAAAACTTTACTGATCCTGGAAGAAACTGCTTAAGACTCAAACCCACAACCTCTTGATTGCAGAGGCATGTCTTTTACCACTGAGCCACCACACAGAACTTGAGGGAGGTTCTAAACAAACTAGTCCGAACCATGGAGGCCCCACCTTGCAACTTACAGGGCATGAAGGATCTGCTGCTAATGTCATGGTACCAGGTACCACAGAACATCTTCAGAACATCTTCAGTTTTGTGGAGTACATGCCTTGATGGAACCTAAACAATATTAGACAGGTGGTTTTTAATACTATGGCTTGTAATTGTATATATGTATGTAATTGCAAATATGCAATTTTAACTCAGGAGAAATGGGTATATTAATGTAGCGTCCTTCATGTTACCTGTACTGTTTAATCTGTTTGTTTGTTTGTTTATTTTAATCAGTGAGTTATGGTGAGGGACCACAGACCTGGGGCACCTTCACTACAGCAAAAAGCCCCCAGTCTGAAAAATAAACACTATTGGCTCAAATAACTATAAAATAAAGTGACTTTTGGGATCCATACTCCTGCTTGGGGGGAAATTAACAGCGGCGATCGAACAAACGTTTCAGCTCGTTTGATACGATGCATATGGATTGGCACCATAAAAAAATGTCTCCTGAGCAGAAAAAAGAAATTTCACTCAGGAGATTACATCTATCATACTTTCATTCAGCACTTCTGAGAGAGAGAGAGACAGAGAGAAAGAGAGAGCGAGAGAGAGAATACACGAGAGAGAAAGTGCACATGAGAGAGAGAGAGAGAGAGGGGTTGAGCTGGGAAGAAAGGAAGATTGAAAGAGAGAGCAGAGCATGAGCGAGCAAGAGAGAGACACAGAGACAGAGAAGGAGAGAGGGAAAGAGAGTGAGGTAGAGGGAGGGGGACAAGGAGAAAAGAGTTGAGACAAAAAGAAAGACACATGCGATGACGGGAGAGAGAGATACAGATATTGTGCATGAGAGTGAGAGAGAGAGAGTCACGAACATTCAAATAAATCATAAACTCATTATGCAAAGAACAATACAAAAAAAAGAAAGAAAATGAGATTCCATATGCCACTCAAAACCACGGATGGAACTGAGTCTCTCAGGAACAGAGTGAGCAGATGCCCAGTCTAGTCCAGTCAGAGAACACATTTCTGAAGCAGGGCTTTTTTTTTCCCTGAGTGTAAAAACTATACGCCACCACATCTACCAACTGCATTGAGTTTATGACATAACACACACACATAGAAATATCTAAAGACCCCCGGGGGCAGTGGTGTGAGGTCCAGTGGGAATGTGCTGGTGAAGGAGCAGGGATATTAAAACTCGCGAGCAGCTGAGACACACTGAGTATCCATATTCCCCACAGGGACAGGGCTATAACACCTATAATAAACACACACACACACACACACACACACACACACACACACACACACACGCATGCACACATACACATACACATACACACACACATATGCACACACTTCAATGGCTAAATTTTAGCTTCAAATCACTATCACTTTTTCCTTCTTCATGCAGGTATTCAGCCGTCGCAGCCGGTTCACTGTGGAGTCACCATGCCACACTTAAAGGATTTAGCTGCATTCCTACTTCTGTGCATATGACTGTGTGAATGTGTGTGTGCACACACACACTCATACACAAGCTGTCTGAGATGTTTGCGAGCATGTGAGAGTGAGTACACACACACACACACACACATACACACACACACACTCATACACAAGCTCATGGCTGTGTGCATGCATGTATCTATGTACATATTGTATGTGTGTGTGAGGCTAATTGGCAAGCTGCTTAATGACAGTTTACACAGTGAGGATAAATAGAGGCATGGAGGACTGGGGAGGGCATGAGCCCCGCTGAGCTCCTCTGCCAACACGAAGAGGAGGAGGAGGAGGAGGAGGAGGAGGAAAAGGTGGAGGAGGAGGAGGAGGAGGAAAAGGAGGAGGAGGAGAAGTGTGCATGAGAGTGTTTCTGCTGCATCTGTCCAGTGTTCCTCTCATTTTTCTGCTTCGGTCACAGACTGCTCTGCCTCTCTCGCATGGCCGGACCTCAACTGATCTGTCAGCATTTCTGCTCATAGTTTCAGTCACTGGAATTACTGATGCTGGTACCAAACAGCTCCATCAATGAGCTTATAGTGAGTGAGTGCCAACAGTGAGTGTCCCGCTAAAGCTGAATAAAAAGAAAAAGCAAAAAGGTGCAACTAACAAACCTAAAACTAACAAAACTAAAACTAGCAAAAGAGACAGAGCAAAACTAAAACTAGCTAAAGAGACAGAGCAAAACTGAAACTAGCTAAAGAGACAGAGCAAAACTGAAACTAGCTAAAGAGACAGAGCAAAACTGAAACTAGCAAAAGAGACATAACAAAATTAAAACTAGCTAAAGAGACAGAGCAAAACTGAAACTAGCTAAAGAGACAGAGCAAAACTAAAACTAGCTAAAGAGACAGAGCAAAACTAATTTGTCATAGTCTATTCATGTTGTGGTAAGAAAAAACGCAGTGCTGTGGTGAAATATAATTAGATCGTTATGCTAGCTTGTTATAGCTGTACAGTACATTTGTGCTTTCACCGTAGCTGAGATGGGACTCTCAGATATGATCCAATCAATAAGTCACGATTATTAATAAATAGGTTAGTCCTCCCACCAACTATGACCTGACATCACCGCTAAAGAAACAGCAGTGCTAAAGGCCCAAAATAGCTTTAAAATGGGGACAGGATTTAAGATATCAAAACAACAATGAAAAAAAAGCTATGTTTCCAAAGCTAGCTAGAAATGAGAGAGAGAGAGAGCGTGCAAACTCGTTGAAAAGTTCAGCACTGTCAGAGGAGGAGAAGGCCAGGGACTTTGGCTAAAAATGTGATTATTCCTCGGGGAGGCCATTTTCTTAAATCACATTAAATCCATATCAGTCCAAGCCAGACAGACAAGTACAGTCAAAACACTGTCCTGTTTCAAGTGGTAGCCAAAGCAGAACAGATACGGATTATAACAACTTAAAATATGAGGCATATTTGAAGAGAATAGCTAATAGCAGAGTAGAGCGGAGGAAACAACAGCCGACAGCAAACCGAAGACGTCCCTAAAGAGAGGACAGTAACTATCGACTGGAGTGACAATCCTGCATGAAGGAATGTCCTCTATACGCACCATAGATTGACAAAGTGGGCTGTGTGGGTATGCGGGGACCGGTCCATCTGCTCCGCTAAATTATTAACACGCCATTAAAATTTCATCTGCACTAAATGTCTCCCATTTCTTAATTATGAGACTTTGGGTTTCCCCGACTCCCCAGACAGTTGAGTTTAATTTTCATTATGCAGCACAGATCCCTCACAAAGGCTCACAAACTGGAACGTGTCGGCTTCACGTGGGAATGGAACCAGTAATGAAATGACAAGAAGCCAATATTCCTGTCAATAAGGTTTTATCATGAAATAAACAGGGAAAAATCAGCAATTACAATGACTGCGATGTCAAAACACCGACACCATTGTTGACTGTGTTCATTCTTTATGAAGGTGCCTCTTTTTTATCTTCAAAAGCTGAATAGATAGATAGATAGATAGATAGATAGATAGATATACAGACAGACAGACAGACAGACAGAAAGACAGTCCTATTATTATTATTATTACTGTTATTATTATTATTGCTGTTGTTGCTGTTTTGTTGTTGTTGATATCGTGTTGACAAAATTCATCATGTTTCATTATACTAATGGACAGTATTTTTTCTTCTTCTTCATTATTATTATTATTATTATTACTATTATTACTACTGCTACTACTACTACTACTTCTACTACTACTAATAATAACATTTTATTGATCGTCCATCATGTTTTGTTATTGCATTTTCTTCCTTCACCACATATATAAACACAAAGAGAAGTCAGAAGAGAATTCCTGTGATCAGCTCAGGCTCTATATGGCCTGTGTATCAAACATACTGTACTGAAGTGCTGCCCCCTGCTGCCACATCAGAACACAACTACGGCCACAGCAGCCTTCATTGTGTCTATGCTATTCAAGTATTGCCCAGCAGGACCTCTATTACTTCAGCAGTCACAGCCACATGGCCCTGGAGTTCAACAGCCATTCATCTGTTGAAAGGCACTTCCATATGGGCAGCAAGACTCGTCCAAACGGACATGTGCTGACCAGTTATGCTTTGATAGAATTTAGAAGGTCACCGGAAAAAAATGCTCTCCCTTTCTCTCTCTCTCTCTTTCTTTCTGGCATCAATCAAAATGGCCACTCCAGTAGGAGGAGTTAATGGCATTATTTGTCATGCCAACAGCAGGCTTTTGGTTGTGACACCCATTAGCAGTGATGTCTTTATCAGGGGAAAGTGACAGAAGCGCGGCAAGCCCCTTCTCTTCCATGTGGAACACTGCCAGCCAATTAAGCGCCACTGTTCTGCCTTCGGCCGACGCCATAACGAGGGACAGCTTGCTGCATTAGCCTAGCCACACTTGTGTGAAGGCTAATCACGCTAATGTGGTCCAGGGAACATGTTAGCGTAAAAGACAGAGGGTCCCATCTCACCTATAGGCTGTTAGCATGTTATCCCCGGCTCTAACGCTGCACTGATGCTCGTTGTTCATAAAGTGAAATGATCCTAGCCAGAGATTTATGAATAAAATCAGTTGATTAGAAGATGTGATTCCGTGGAATGTTTGCTGGAGATGAGAGCGAGAGATTGCTTCTGAACTTACCTACTATCCCGGGGGTCCGTTTAATCAACTGTGTGGACATCAATTTGTTTAGCTTTGCTAGGGAGAAAAAAGTGCTAGAGACTAGCGATAGGAATCTGGCGTGAGGGGAGGGGAAGCCAAATCGGAATTGGCCATCCTTATGACTGAAGAGCAAATATAATAGAATTCACTCATTTGTGTAAAGAGAGCATTTCCGTAGAGATGCACCTGAGGGTGAAGTGGAGGAATGGAACATGGCAGAGGAGAAGAGGAGTCTTAATCCTGTTACCTTTGAGGGGAAGACAGAGAGAGAGAGAGAGAGAGAAGGAGAAAAGGAGAGGGAGAGGGACAGAGAGCCTGAGAGGGTTACAGATGGTAAAGATTGTTAAAGAGGAAGAGAAAGAGAGAAAGGATGAGATAGAAGAGAGATGAAGGGACATTTGCTGCATGGATACGAAGAGAAAGAGAGAGAGAGAGAGAGAGAAGGAGAGAGACAGAGAGAGAGAGAGAGAAGGAGAGGAGAGAGAGAAAGACAGAGAGAGAGAGCATGAGAGGTGGTTAGAGATGGCAGAGATTGTTATAGATGAAGAGAAAGAAAGGAAGGGTGAGAGAGAAGAGAGATGAAGGTACATGTGCTGCATGGAGAGAGAGAGAGGAAAGAGAGAGAGATAGAGAAAGGGAGGAGAAGGAGAGAGAATGGGACTGACTGAAGATAGACAAAAACATGGGAAGGTGATAAAAGAAAGAAGAGAGAAGATTGAGATAGAGATGAAGAAAGACTGAAAGAAGACAAAAAATTCTTATTAATCCAGTCACTTAGAACGGACCTTTCTATGTTCTTTTCTATGTGTTTTTTTCAATGCGACTGTTGCCAGGTTAGACAAGTTTTACAGTACGCTGGCAAAAATCCCATTCTGCTTACGCTAACGTTAACATAGTGGCAATTTCCAGCCTGCCTTGTTCCAATTAGCTCCAACACGCACAGTCCAGCTCAGCAGCGTCACATTTTAAATGGGAAACACTCTAACAATCACTGCAGTTTTTCACTAGGTTGAAAGGGAATTTTGCCAGCATTTTGTAAAAGTTGTCAAACCTTTTTTTTATACCGAAAGATAGCAATTGAAGCAAATCTCCTAGGTAGAGCTCAACCCGAGACCAGAGTGTTTCTGCAGTTGCAGAGTGAGTTGAGGGCACCGTTAATATCAGCATAGGGGGTTCAGCTAATGAACTCCTTATCTAGTTGTCATCTGACAACAGCTAGATGTTGCAATTAGGATAATTACATTTAAATGGTAAAATAGATATGACCCAGCTATAATCTAGGTCTAAGTAAAAAACTGTGGAACATCTTTGTCTGATTGGAGGACATGTGGCTCCTTCAAACTCTTTGTAGGGTTTTTCTATATTTCTGACTTTGTCTGATTCCTCAATCAGAACTGAGACATAAACTAAACGTAAACTGTACCCCCCCAAACACACACACAAACACACCCCTGAACTGAACGTCCTCCTTCTCCTAACACAGTTCCCACACAAACTGAACTGTTCTGCCTGAAACAAACAACCCCAACTGCCACTGCAAATACCCTATATTTATTATTTATTATATACTACACATTTTCCGTCCTGCTGCTTCTGTTATTTGTGCAATTATTATTATTATTTATTGCTGTCTACCTATATTCTGCATTTCTGCACACTAATGACAGACTCCACTGCTAGAATCTGTCAAAATACTGTAGTCATTCAAACATCAACTGCACTAAATTGTGTCTTGCCTTGTTGTTTGTGTGTGTTTTTTGTTGTTGTTTGTTTCTTGCACTCTCTCTGTTGTTCTCTGTGCACTCTGTGTATTTTGTCCTGTCTGCATTCATGTAGTCTTGTGGTGTTTCTGTTTTTGTTCCCGTGTTGTTTTGTTTCACTGTGTACTGTGTATATGGCTGAAATGACGATAAACCTACTTGAACTGACTTGACTTGACTTAAAAGGCAGCAGTAGGTGACTCAGGTGCATTACAGAACGTGCCTTTTCCTCAAAAGAACTGTTTTTCTTTCTTTTTTTACTCCCAGCCACCTCACCTTGCCGACTGTAACAATGTGCATTTTACGCTTTTGCGAGGAAAGAAAAAGCCCTTTAGAAGAGGTTATTGAAATGTCAGTGCGTGCTGAAGATTAGGCCGTCATTTCCTAGAAACAATGGCAGTGGGTTAATTAATGCTCTGTTTTCGCCGCCCTGGCTGTAATACGTATAGCACCTCAGACACCAACTACTCTGTAAATCTCGCGGCACAGCAACAGCATCTACATAATGATCGTCTATTTAGGGGTGCTTTATTTTGCCCTCTACCCTGACTGTATTATTTATAATTGCCTGCATTTACACTTGTGGCAGATAGATGGCAGGGGCTAGGCCATTAGTTGATAATGTTCTGGGGATTTCTCACTGTTACTCATATCCAAGGAGTGTTTCAGTGACACCCAGGCTGAAGGATGGCAGACGTGATCCCCAGTTTGTGTTTGTGTTTGTGTTTGTGTTTGTGCACATTGTAGTGCGTAACAGAATGAGTGTGTGTGTGCTTGTGTTACTCTCTGACTTTCCTCAGACATAATTCTAATCCCAGGTCTCCAGAGGAAACAGCAGCGCTAATATCACTTCATACAGGCTTACATCTCTATGTGTAAACTCCTGCAGGATATTAAAGGCGCTCAACGTTGGCCCATGATTGATCTGCTATCCGCGCTCGTTATTTACATTAGCGCCCCAATTACTCAACGTAGCCCCGGCCCAGGGGCACAATAAAGCTCCCACGCAGCCTGGAATATTCTCAGCCCACGAGCACTAATGTAATCTACGTGTTTCCAAACAAATCACATACAATACACTAAATGTCCCTTCATCTCTCGCTCTCCCTCCTGTTCTCTCCCTCACAACGGAGGAATGAATTTGTTCTAATATCCGACATGCATTTGCACAGTCTGAGTGCATGGAACGTGGCACGAGACGAGGTCACCGTGGAGCCCTGCAAAATTTGATGCATTTGAACACATTATCTGAATGTGAGTACACAGCATTAAAGCCAGTGACTGTGTTTTGGATGACATCTAGTTACTAGAGTATGCGTCTCCCATTCTCCACAGCAAAGCAGAGCAGCATGGTTCTATGGCCCCACCCTGTGGTCTATCTCTGATGCTCATCCTTTAAAAGGCCCATATTCTCCATGTTCCATCTCCTGAGTTCTACTTCTGACATTTGTGTGTTTATGTACCAAAAAACAGTCATAATTCATCTTTACATGACCATTTCACTGCTTTTTTTCCCGTAGAAACAGACTCTTTTGTTACTCTGTATGTAAATGATTCCTGCTCTGATTAGTTCTCCTTTATTGTGCCTCATTCAAAAAGTAATCTATGCTGAATCATAAATAATAACTTTTATATGAATGCATGGGGCTTAACTACTCGAATCTGGACTGTTCATATATGTAAGTGCACTGTTTTGCAGCTTAATTCACATACATAGACTGGAGAGTGAATGGCATTTTTGGAACATGTTTACACAAAACATCAAACCCATTTTAAAAACTGAGAAAAACTGGCCTTTACATGATTTAGGACCTTAATTCCCTACCTCTTTCCCCTCTTTCTCTCTCTCTGTGCATTGTCCACACCCTCCTGTTACTGCCGAGAGAAAGAAAACAGCGCTCCGAAGTCTTCTCCCCAGCGCAGTAAGATTTATTGAACGAGGTGAAGAGAATATTTCACTGTAATACACACAAGCTAATACCCCCACCCCCGGTCCACGAGGCACAGCATTAAGGCTAAGCATGAATACTCCGGGTCGCTCACAACCTTCAATAATCAATCAAAGACATACAGGAGGTGTTACTGCTCGCAGAACCCTTGCTTCTTTCCCATTACACCCACAAATCATACTTTACACATCCTTCCAACACCTCTTAAGACTGAAAATCCACTGCCAGGAGATTTGTCGTTGGAGAGAGTTTGCAGGGCTGATGTCTCTTATGGGAAAAGGCTCAGCGCCATGGGAACAAAGCTGAGAAACACACAGCGGAATCATGGAGGAGCCCGAGGAGAGCAGGTACCAAGCTAATAAATATTACAACGTGAAGGATATATGAGGTGCCATGAATAAAATTACATTTAGTGTCTCGCAAAATGTATTTGAAGGCGCTGCCGAAGAAAATCAGACATGACAAACACATTCTCCAACCACATTTCATTCTCTAAGAGCCGAAAACAGCATCTCGCCACTGAAACGCCTGCAAACGACCAACTTTTCATGCTGCACGTCTGTTTCACTAGGGAACTGGCCAGCTCCGAACTGTGAAGGGACAAAAAATGAGTACAATTCCAAACTTTAACATAAAATAAAATCAATCCTGGAGCAAAGTCAGACCAGACTAGACTGCAGCAGGTTTAACTGAGAAACTGCAGGCAGCAGAAAAGCCGGGACTAAAGCACAAACCCAACAGAAGAGGAGCTAAGGTGTTCTAAGTCTGATTAGTTTTGGCAGGGCTCAGAGCCTAACTGGTTGATGCTGCGAGTTTATTTTAGGGTTCAGAGGTTGATATGTGGTCTTCAGAAGCGGAGGAGGGGAGGCTGCTGATTTCGAGCGTAAGGGGGTTAATCCAGTCTGACACAGTAGTGCCAGTAGAGCAGGGTCCGTCTCTGTGGCTAAAACACTAAGAAAATGATACTGTGATGCTGCCACCCTGAGTGGTGGTGATATGGCAACAGTGGATTATTGTGATACTTTAAGGTATCTTCAGGATATTTAGCCTACAGAGAAAAGGAAAAATGGTAGAATACATCAGTTTTTAATTAAAAAAAGAATATTTAGGGCTTAGACTTTTTGTCCTGGGGTGTCAAATTGCAATATTTGTTGTAGGCCAAAGACCAAACAAACAAAACAACATACAAATAAAATATGTATTTTTTAAATGTTACACTACAATTTGGTATTAAAATAAGAATTGAACAAGTTAAATATGGTATAAAAAAGTTTATTCTCTCACTGGGTGAGGAGGTGGGGTTAGGGTAACTTTCTTTTGGGTCAAATAAAACATACCTGCAAGTCACACTTCGGACAGTTCTAATTTTTAACGAGACATTCATTTCAAATGATATTTTGTAACTGTGTAAAATGAATGTCGTAGGGTTAGACTTCATAAGTTCTTTTCTTTTGTTCAGCTAATGTTAACATGTTGGCAAATTCACTGTCCTTTCCAACCCGACTAGTTTAGATTCAATCTAGTGTAATTACATCATCCAGTTTGTTGTGTAGTGGTGTAATGATCTCTACAATTTATATTGAGGTTGAATGGAATTTTTACCATTGTCCAACCTCAGAAATGTAGATACAAAAGAATGCCTTTCTGGACTTAGATAGACTATTTTAATTCTGAATGAATGTATCTGAGTAGAGCTCAGCCCTGCTGGTGTAGAACTGGTGGCTTAAAGGTCAGCAAAGGAGGTTCAGCTAATTAATTACAGTGTACTGGTCAAAGGGTCTAAATTTACAGTGTTTTAAATTTCAAAAATTCCAAAAGGTTTTTAGCTTGCAATCCATTGCTGTTTCTTGCACAGTTTCACTTCCTAAGCAATGATGAGTGGGCTCTCTGGATGTGGGTGAGTGGGTGAGTTGTACTGCTCTAAATTCAGAAACTGTGTCTTAAAGTAAAAGTGGTGCCATACAGTATTATCCAGAGTATTTCTGCACAAATCTTACTGTGTAATACCTAGAGGCAACGCGCTCACACACAGACACATGCGCGCACAGTGATGGGTGGCAGCTCGTCAGGCCTGTCTCTCAGGCCGATGTTAATATGGCAGGCAATGCTAAGCCCTTAAAGGCTTTAAGCAGCTTATAAAGTAAGTAAGGAGAAAATAAACTTTCCCAGTCCTCTGCAGTTTAGAAGCCTTTTAAATCCTAAAGAGTTTGATGTACAACCCACCACATGGTGCCTATATCCCGACTGAATAGACTTCAAACTGCTTCTACTGCAATTTAATACACTCTAGATGCTCTGGCACTTCAGTAATTAAAAGTTTGGCTTATTTTATGCACAAAATACATATATGGGATAAACATACAACACTGTAAAAGCACTGCTGCGATCAAATATGACCAGGATAAACATATCCATTCTTTGAAATGAAGTAAGTTGACAGATAAAATAAGCCACTAATTGCATTTACCAATCCATTGTAATTGGCTTTGCTTTGAAAATCAAATGCTTGTCAGGCTTGGGACAGCATCGGTCCACAATGAATGGAACTAAACAGCATATCGATTTATGCTCTTTCTTCAAGTTCCTCTCTTTTTTCCACTCTCCCATAAGACACAGAGAAAAAGAAAGAGGGCTTTGAGCATAAACTTTGATCATTGGGACTCAGCAAACACATCAAAAACCAGTTTCCCCTTCTGTGTGGTGTTGTTGCCCACTTTCTACATTGTTTTCGTAGACTTTCGCAAAGACTCGGATCTGCAGGATGACATGAGAACAGTTAGAGGAGTCAACGGTTGGACTCGCAGATGTAGCTGATACCATTCAGCAGTTTCAATTAAACCACAAATATCAGACTCCTGTCCTTGAGCAAGAAGTGAGCTGATGCATTCAAGAGTGCTAGTTTCAACCTCATCAAAGGCAAAAAACAGACACCGGGCATTAATGTTCCTCAAAAACTCTCAAGGTCTTTTTCTTATCTCATAGAAAACACTGCAGTAGGTGAAGGGGAGCGCCCACATCTGCATAACTCCGAAAGCACTTGAATTTATTAAGTCATGTCAAAAAGAAGTCAAAATGTAAATGTTTCAGCCCAGTAGGTAATTCATCAGGGCAAACATGAAAAGGTGATCTCAATAGGCTTATAAAGTTAATACACACCCAATTACATGATACATTTTACTGATTGTCTACGGGGAAATTAAATATGGCATTATTCTGCAAATATTGAATGTTTGTTAATGTTAAATATGGCATTATTCTGCAAATTTAGTGCCCAACTTCTGTTTATTTGCTGAGTTTAAGTTTGTTCCCTTATTTTTCAATTAGAAGATATGTCATTTGACTGGGGGTGCACAATGTTTGCAAGCAAAGTTTTAAGCCTATCATGATAATTCATTCAAATTACACATTTTGCAGAAAAATTAGATTTCTGATGTCGTAAAACTCTACATATTTTCCACATTTTCCACATTTTACCTCCTATTAAGCATTTCAGTTCTGCTCATTCGTACTCAAATTATGAGGAGAGTTTGAAAAGGCAGTCTGAGCTGATACAAGACAGCCAGTCAGAACAGAGCTCCTTTACATATACATAGCCATTAAGATTTAATTATAAGGGATAAAAGAGGTTGGAGAAATAGTCATGTAAAATGAATTAGGACTATGTTTGGTATATAAACCTGCACAAAGGCCAACATTGGACCTCAGGAAGCTATTCAAGAAAAAATCCAATGCATCTTCAAAGTGGTACCTTTACAGTAACAGTTTCTAACAGTTTATTTGGTCAAATGATGCAGAAAAAAATCCTTGACATCTGAAACAGTGAGAATCAAGCTTCCAGTAAAGATCCAGCCATTTGATTTCTGATGGGCAGTGTAAAGCTGGACCTTTGTGGCTGCGTCCATCATTTCAGAGCTGCTCTAAGACCAGCAGTAATAGCAGTATCGCAGAGTGGCTATTTCTGTAGTGTTTCCCCTTCTATGTAGCCAGCATGCCTCCCCCCACCAACCTACGCATTTTGCCCCCCTCTCTTGAAAATTTCCCTCCGCTTCTCCTCCCAAATCACAACAATAATCTCTGGCTCAATTACAGCTTTCTGGAGAGCTGGATTAGGGTGGGAGATGGCAGGCAGCAGCACAGGGCCGTCACTCTGACAGCCAGAGAGAGGAGGAGAGGAGGTGTGGGGACGCGCCGTGGTGGCGGCTAAAATCCCAAATAGCCTGTCAACCGTCGACAGCGCAACCAAGCGTGCAGGGCCAAACGCACTGAGCTCATTGTGAGCGTATGTGTGTATATGTAGGTGTACAGGGTCGCGGGGTTATGTGGGAAAAGCCAAGACAGTAGATCGAGCCCTGGATTCTTGGCTTGGCTGGTGGATGGAGAAAGACAAGAGAATGGAATCTGAGGTGGAGACTTTTTGGGGGGAGGTATGGGGGCAGATAGGTCAAGATTTTTTGTGCTTGAGAGCATCACAGTCTCCACTGAGAGAATACAGGCGTGATACACCAGCAGAAAGCTTCAGGCAAAGACCTAGGATGGCGTAACTGAGGACAAACAAAGAAAACAGCTGGCACACACAATATACACAGACACTTTAAAAATTTTAATTTCCTAACATACAGCATTAAAAAAATAATAAAAAATAATATTTAAAAACTGTTTAGATGAGCAGTGAGCATTTTTAACATTAATATTACTAAATAAACTAAATAACACAAAACAGAATAAATATAAATCACATTATACAATTTTCTGTACAGTATATCAATGTGTCCCTTGTGGAAGTCCAGTATTACTCGTTTTCATCAGAAACCTGGTTTGACTCCATCAGTCCTTCATTAAATTAAATCAGGAGCTGCTGATGGAATTTCACAAATCCAAACAACGGCTG
>JBBPCZ010000001.1:15363947-15378424 GCA_037974445.1 Brycinus macrolepidotus
GGATCGATAACTTGCCTGAGAGCACAGCAGCATGACGAGCTCCACTACAGAGCTGCTGGACTTCATGCACACCAGACATGAGAGAGAGAGAGAGAGAGAGAGAGAGAGAAAGAGAAAGAGAGAGAGAGAGAGCGAGAGAGAGAGAGAGAGAGAGAGAGGTGCCAGGGAAGCTCATTCCCACACTGTAGCGGGGTGCAATTTATTCTCTGTTCAGGTTAAGTTTGTTTGGCGGTGTAATTCGACATCAGGCAAGCGCAGTAAATTCCGCTAACTTGTTTGTTCAGGGGTGTCTTTAAGCAAGCACTCTTTGGCAAATTAAATTTGTTGTGGAGCACTGCGACCACGTTCGGAGAGGGGAATGCTTGCGCATGCACACACACACACACACACACACACACACACACACACACACGAAAGTAAAAAAAGGAAAGTTTCACTGTTCACTGATCTGTTTGACTACGTGACTAAGCCCCACCTGCCTGGCTACCATACCTGCCTATTGAAATGTTAAAACGATTCCAGGTATGGGTGTGGTTACAATCCTTACACGACAAATTATAACCAAAAAGCCTTTTCCCATCTCACCCACAACCTGAAATACAGCACAAATAGTTATTAGGCCTGTAGATAGCTGGGAAATAAGTGTGTAAACTAAGCTCAGTTCATCAGAAGCATTTCTAACAACCCCCTCCCTTCCGAAAGTCCATTTAAAACAAGCACCATTCCCATTTCTGTGAGCTTCAACACAACCTAAAGCCACAGAGCAAGATTCAGCCCCAACAGCAGAATGAGTCCAGTATTTGAAATGAACATGTAGGCCTTCCTCTCTCTCTGCAGGGGAGCTGAGGCTCGACACACCAACAGCTGCCTTCACTGCTTTTTCTGGCCCGTGAGAAGACTCAGCACAGCACGCGGACTCTCTTCTGTGCTGTTTGCAAGCTGCTGCTGAAGGACGCAGGGGCTTGGTAGACAAAGTTCACTCCAGACTAAGAGCACACAATGCTAATGCGATGTAGGGATGGATGCAAGCTGGCCTCAGTGCAACAACTCAGAAACCGGTGGTAACAAATGCATGGAATAACTTGGTCTAAATTATTCATCGCAAAAACAATATGACAAATACAATTTAAGAATCATTAAGGTACAACTTTTTTTTTTAAGATATCTTCCAGGCTGAGTAACAAAAAGCTGTCATATTTTCCATTTTTTCCTTTACTTACAAACAAACCACATTGCAGACTTGCGTCCATTACTCTAACCTGCTGGTGGAGAAAGTAAACTGAAATGTAATCATAATTCATGGCACAAGTCAGTATGTAATAAAACATGTAGCTGTGTAGTTACATGAATATGATAGCAAAATCAAAAGAATTATTCCCAATGTATAAAAACAGTTACATACCAAACATGATATGAATAAACGACATGAAACCGCAAAATATGTCTTTTTCCACATCAAAAATGTATACACCAGATACAATGCAATTTTCAGGAATCTTGCATTCTGTACATAAAAAACAAAAGGCAAACAAAAAAGGGCAAACGACAACGTAGCGTGGGTTCGAAAAAACAAAAGAAGAACAGACAGTGCCACCACCTCGAGAAAGAGGTTGAACTGGTTTACTCAGATCTGAGCTGCGTGAAAGCGTTCAAAATTTCAGCTGATTGTGAAGACACTGACTCCATACTGCATGTGATGAAGAAACGAACAAACTAATCCATTTTACATTAGTCCAATGTTGCAGTTGCAGGGACACTGTTGATCTGTGAACGTGGTTATCACCCTGCCAGCATCAGAGATGCCCTTGATGGGTTGAAAGAGTTACTGTGAAAATTTCTGAAAAATAACAGAGGCAGCATATACATTCATATTGCATTTCTATCATGTGAAAAATTGTTTGGTTCGTAAAATTTAAATTCTATTCAGAATCTATTTCTACGAAATCAGCAAAAAAAAAACATACTGCAATCATATTTTAGACACAAAACAGACACCTCACTGTAGACATATGATGGTCTGAATCAAAACTGTGTGTGTGTGTGTGTGTTCTTATAAATCTTTGTATGGACATATACAGTACACACATTACTCTGTTGTGGCAGCAAATATCACATATTCCATAAAGCAGCCCATATTTTCATATCCTAATCTTCATCACAGAAACATAAAAAAATGGAAAGTGAAGAAAAACACTATAAATCACCGCCCCTCAGTCATGATTATACCTTTTTACGAGCCTGTTGACACAGCAACCTCCTCAATCAGGCACACATCTATTACATTAATGGATCAAATACACTTGCAGGAAACCGAATGTCAAATTAAAACTTTATTGATTAAGAAAATGGCAGGCTGGTAATTTCTGGCTCCGCAGGCTCTAGTGATACACCAATTCAACTGAGTGTCATGTTATTATCCCAGGAAAATAAGACCAAATTACACAATTTTAAACACAGCCTAATTTGATAAATTATTGCACATAAAAGCAATCTTTCCACTAATGAAATGCGGCAGTCTGCAGCAGGAGGTATGTGTGGGTGGGTGGGTGGCTGCGTGGGGGGGTGCCACAATTGTTGGTAATACAGCTTACACCGACATTCATTGAAGTAATTACAAATCTAGACTTACTCCTCATAAAGCTTCATCTAGCAATGATTCACAGATGTTCATTCAGTCTCTGCTGTGGAATTTTTTTTTTTTTTTTTTTTGGAGGGGGTGGGCCAAAAAAAATTACATTTGAATAACTTCTAGAACATGAAGCTACATCTGGCCCCATAATTCAACTCATCTCGCTACAGTACGTCCAGAAAAAGAACCTTTGAAAGGTGCTTTCCAATTCCGTGTTAATTTGTCACGCCTTCTCTCAGTTTAATTAAAAGCAAAACATCAGCAGAGAGATGTGAAACGTGTGGGTATTAGCGTGATGACCGATAATGTGCGCTGCCAAATAGGGGCCTCCTTTCGTGAAAGCGGGGGGGTGGCGGTGGTCTCTGAGGGCCACTAGCACCGCGTTAACATTGCGGCTTAGCCTTAATCCCCCCTGCCAGTCAGGAAACACATTTTTCTAATTGCCTTTTAAGTTATGCGAAATTAGCACCTACGTAAGGCAAATTATCAGGCCGCCGTGAGGACGGGCGAGAAAAGGCGCAGAGATAGGCCCATCTGAGAAGCCGTTAATTACAGGATAGAGAGGAGTGGCGGTACAGAAACGGCAGGGAGAAGGAGGCTTCAGGGCTGGAAACACGGCCTCGTGGGGGAAAAGCTCCAACGGCCCAGGATCTCTTCCTTCAGGGCCTTTCTCTTCATAATACGCCAAGATGACACCCTCCGAAATGAAAACGACTGATATTTCATAGAAAGTGCTGAGCAAAGGACTTATACCAGCAGCAATAATATTAGAGCGTCCCATAACGGTGTTAATGGTGATCAGTGTGCACGCTGGCCACGTCAAGCTGGACAGACGTTTATGGGCAGATGACCATTTGGTGTAGAACACTGAGCATTTGGCTGAAGGGATATGATCGGATGGGATGGTGGGGTGACGGGTGGGGATCTTTCAGCCAAATAACACCATGTTGACTTTCTCTAGATGGCCAGATTGATCATGACAGATTGAGATGTAGGTTAGGACACCAAGGTTAATCCGCTTATGATATTTGTAGATAGAGATTATTTTGTATTTGTTTATTTTTTGATATCTAATATTCTTTTCAGCATTTTTTTTTTCATCTTTTATCACAAAATGTAATTGTATTTAATTAGAATATTATTAAGTTCTATATTTTCTCCAGTATGCAACATTTGCTCTGGATATCTTCTGCTTGGTAAAGATTTAAAATTAGCTTTTCGCTTGTTTTGCATTTTGTTTCGGTTACTGATTGTATGATCCAGTGTAAATGGGGACTTGTGATTTGTCTTGGAATACTTCGGCAAAAAATCCAAGTAACATGTTCAGACATTTTGCTTCTTTATTTTAGTGCTTAGAAATCAGCAGCCACCCAAATCATTTCGTGAACACATCCCCAAAACTTCTCTTAACCTGCTCAAACCACTTCCAGTTCTTCAGCTGAGGTGGCATAGATCCGTCAACGTGGTTTAGGTTGGAGTTTCCTCATATTATAAGTCGCTTTGGATAAAAGCATCTGCTAAATAAATGTAATGTAATGTAAAGTAATAGAGTTACTGTAAGCTAGAAAAATGAACAAAACTAGGAACTGCCAGGAACAGCCATTTCAGACAAAACTGGGGCTGCACAGGATTAATCTTGGATCAGATTCTTTCAGATTTACAGTGGTTAGAGCAAGCTGAGAGAAGTTTTGGGGATGAATCTACAGAAAAGATTTGGGTGACTATTGACTTCTGGTGTTACTATTGACTTCTTTAGCTAGTAGCTTCAGCGCTAAAACTGAAGAGGCAAAATTTGGATGCTAAGAAAGTCTTGGTTTATCAATTCCTTCTGGCACAAGCAGAAAAATAGCGTAAAATTAGATTTGTTGCCGAACCATACCTTTAAACGCCATTGGACCTCTGCCAGATCCGGACTTTCATTCCTCACTCCTCAGAATAGTTCAGCCAGTTTGCCGTGCTCTGAGTGTAAATCTTGAACAATAATCCTAGGCTGCATAAAAGTCTCAGAGTTTAAGCGCCTAAGCAATAAAAAGCCTAAAAAAGATTTAAACACTGATATATTCCGCTACTAGTGATTCACGCCAGCATCCGCAAGCCAACAACTTTTGAATGAGAGCCTGCTAACAAACTACTGTTGAAAATGTCAACTCCTTTTGCGATCAATGCGTACTGCTGAGAAATACGTGCTGCGAAGCCTTGATGGATGACAGAGGGCCTTAATTTGAGCAGAAGCCTGCTTGGCATGAGAAAGACTTTTGACAGGTATTTTTCTGCCTCCATATACTAACAGACGTTCCGGGGCTTAAATTAATTCCTGACATTAACTGCTTTTGTGTTTAGTCTTGGGCGTGTGTCTGTAAGCTCTATATTTAGCCCTTAAAGGTTCAGCTGATTTGCATTTATGAGAGTTCTCCCTGCTAGGAACTGTTTGCTGTCAAACTGAAAGAAGACAGATACATGCAGATACACAGTTCTGAAAAAGAGCATTAGAAATGCCCACCATGGATAAACACTTCGCGCAATTACTGAAACTTTGGCCATTTACTGGAACGATCTGTACACGCATTTCCAACCTGGATACGGATGCGTTGAGAGTTACATTTAAAATGCAATGGGACTGTATGGCTGTCAGATGCACAAGCACAGCAGAGGATGGTTTATCAGGCATCTTTGAACCGCTTCTGGGAATCGAAGTTTGCCTCCGACTAAAAATATACGCTGCTCTGGTTGAGAAATGCGAGCAAGATATCAAAACACTCCATGCATTTCCTCTCACGAGAACTCACAAGTGCAATTGTATATGAATGCATTTAAAAACTGAATGAAAACATATATACTGTTTGGACAAAAGTATTGGGCCGCCTGACCATTACACCAACAGGGACTTTAATGACACTGCATTCAAATACATAAAAACACTTTAATATGGAATTGGTCCCCCTTTGGAGCGAGAACAGCTTTCACTCTCCTTGGAAGGCTTTCCACAAGATTTTGGAGTTTCTTTGGGAATATGTGCCCATTCATTCTGTAGAGCATTTATGAGGTCAGACACTGATGTTGGACGAGAAGGTCTGGCTTGCAATCTCCGTTCCAGTTCATCCCAAAGGTGTTGGATGGGGTTGAGGTCAGGGCTCTGTGCGGGCCAGTCACGTTCTTCCAAACTGAACTCATCCAACCATGTCTTTATGGACCACTGGGGCAAAGTCATGCTGGAATAGAAAAGGTTCTTCTCCAAACTGGGTTCACAAAGTTTGAAGCATGCCATTGTCCAAAATGTCTTGGTATGGTGAAGTATTAAGATTGCCCTTCACTGGAAGTAAGGGGCCTAGCCCACACCCTGCAAAACAGGTGTGTCCCAATACTTTTGTTCAGATAGTGTACATGGTGATGTGTTCATACGTTTTCACATTTCCTACTGTTTCATACAGGCTTTAAAGAAGCCTGGACAACAAAGTCTCATCAGCCAGGTTGGTTTCCCACATGCATCTTCCATCTCTCATGGCGCCCTACACCACCTACTTTCACAAAGCTATGCAGACTCATCTCTTTCTTTTATTCATATTCTCACTTTTATTCATGTTACCAGTTTTTTTTTTTTATTCATCATCAGAATTTAGATTGCGTAATCATTTTCCCGCTGTGAGAGGCATAATAAATATGAGGCCTGTTTTGACTTCAAAATGTAATACACTTTCCCACTCACATGTACCTGCAGGTGCTAAGAACGTGAAAGTTCACAAAAATTGTAATTCAGCCTTATTCAGCATGGTGGTGTGTCAATTTAGTGCACTTTCCAAAATGGCAAAAATAAGGTGTACCTGAAGAGGCCTTGTTTTAATAAGGTAATACTTTCATTTCCAGTATATTAGAATGTTTCACATACTAAAAGTGAAATATTTGAGAATTTATAATGACACAGTGGAGTTTGCCTTCATTTGACTATGTTTATTATGTGCATATCAAAAAAGAAAAAGAAAAAAACAGAAAAAATGTGTAAATCATTTGAACACACCAGCTGCCCTTTACACTGTGTGAAACTTGCCTGATAAATGGACCAATAAAAAAGGTAATAAAATTTTTATTCACTTACAATGAAAGTTAAGAATGTTTTTTTTTTGCCTTCCCCTGCAAATTTTCCATTTTAGAGATACACTGACATTTCCTTTTGGACAGCGATAATAAATATACACATGAAAAAAAATCAGACATGGAGAAAGAAAGAAACTGTTCCACTTTACTGAAGCGCAGCTCTCATAAGTCTACATGACACCTATGTATGTCTTACAACTGACATAAACTTACATTAACATTAAAGGTTGCTTCATTTTCTCTGCAGAAAGTGTACTGAAAGTGGACCCATACTGGAATAAGCCTTTATAATAATGACTTTATAAAAATATTTAAAGCCAACACAAAAAACCAACAGGTAATACCTCGGAATGACAGAAGGGTGACATGTGCACAGATGAGTGACCATGCTATTGCTTCCACAAGTTAACATGTTAGCTGTGAGCTAATGCACAAGCCATGAGCTAATATGTAAGCTATGAGCCAATGTGCAAGCTACAAGCTAATACATTAGCCAATGCACTAGCCAGTCCCAAGCTAACAAGCTGGCAACATGCTAACATACTACAAAAGATTTGCATCATTGTGGCCGGGATGAAACATTGCATCTCCATTTTTATCATTTTTTTCTACTGTCTTTTATTTACATATTTTATTATAATTACATAAATTGAAAATATCTTTTTCCACCAGATTACATTCAAATTTTAAAATGTTTTCCCACAGAGGTTCCACTAAATATACAAGGTTTTGTTCTAAATGACAATATGCTAAACTACAATTTGATTCTGAGGTAAAGAGGATGTGACTTTTTCAGAGTGGAGAATCAGGGGTTTGCATAATTTTTAAATGATAAATCATTAAAATAAGTACTTGAGTGCTTTCATTCATATATATATATATATATATATATATATATATATATGTATGATGCCCCTTGTCTGAAACAATACCAACACAATAAAATACAATATGTGAATGATGTCCACTGCTTCCTAAACTCACTGTTACCCCTCTCTAATGCACGGCCCACACACTTCTTGGAGATAATTCAGTGCAGTGCTTAATTTGTAATGCGGCATCAATTACACTTAAGCATAAAATGTGCTTTCTGCCAGATGACTGTAAAGGAATTGTTTGAGCTACTACATTTACCAGTGTTAAGCCACTGGCATAACATGCTTTACCGTTCCAATTTCGGCTCGTGAATAATTTCATAGATAGTGCCCAAATAATTCCTCTTTCATCTTGGCTGGATAACAACCACGCAACCCCGGAATGCATAAAAAATGTTCTTACAATGCGAGAAAAAGGGGGCGAACAATTCCGGTTTGACAATCATATACAGTTTAAGGCAACTCTGATCCACCCCCTTCTCCTCGCTAGCCCTAAGAAAACATCACGCCCAACCCTCGCCCTACTTATCAAGCTCCGCAGCTCAGCTTCCTTTCATCCCCATGGCAACAACTTCAGCTGCTTATCCTAATCACTTGAAGTTAACCTTGATATGAAAACGTGCCCAGGGGACTACTCATGCCATTGTGTCAGCTTCTGAAGGCAAGCACTTCCAATAATAGCCATAAAAGACATCACTGGCTGAATGTGAGAAGAGCCAGAAGATAAATGAGAGTGAGGATGAGAGAGAGAGAAAGAGAGAGAGAGAGAGAGAGAGAGAGAGAGAGAGAGAGAGAGAGAGAGAGAGTTTCAGACAAAGCATCACTTCAAAAAAAAAAGAAAAAAGAAAAAGTGACTACAGAAGGTGCTTTAGACTTTTGTGGAAATATTTGTGGTAGCACGTTCCTTTAATTTCTTACAGTATCTTCTTCTACTGAATTTCTGTTCACTAACTAGTCCCACAGCCTACAGTTTGAGAGATCAGCACCGTTACAATGTTGGATTTATCAGCCTGATCGGGAATGGTGTGCTTGTATACAGTTTTTTGATCAAATGTAAGATTTCTGAACCTTTTTCTCCACTAGGAATGAATGATGGGCAAATATTTATGCACCTCAGTTCTATGAGAATATACAAATACACAACCAACACACCGTCAACAATGTGGAAGAGCTTTCAGGTAGCAAGCACCCGGAACACCACTGGAACCACTCCTTAACAATCACCAGGAGAGCAACCAGTGAGCAACACCCTAGCAACCACTTGGGATACCATAGTAACCACCTGACATCACCCTCGAAATAACCTGAAACACCATAGTAACCACCTAGTAACATGTCAGCAACCACCAGGTCCTACCCAGCCAAAGAGAGCAACCCAGTTGTAGTCTCTTGAACTCCTGGCCACAGATAGTGGTGTCATTATCAGGGATTGTGATCTCCCAAAGAATGCCAATGCTTAGCTGCCGGCATTACTCGAGAGCCCGACATAAAGGATGGTATCAGTACATGGTTACCACAATTAATACATTTTGAAACAATATGATTGTCATTAGGCTTTATATTGCCGTATATAATTAAAAACCAACAGCCTGCACCTAACATTTAATCAATAAAAAAGAGAGTAATTACTTTCTTGCTGATATTTGTTTAACAACTTTGCAGTTTTGTGTTTGGTCAAGCAGAATGTTGGCATATTACCTCCTTACATGTTCTGCCTAGACTGCACGACATTGTTCAAGGGGCTGTGTAGTGTGCAATTGCATGAAACCAATTAATCCTGCTTAGTGGGGTATCACTGGACAATTACGTAAAGGGCACTCTCTTAAATGCAACCTAGAATTTGTGGAGCGCTGTGGAGTCATCCTTTGATTTGATACACCTGAGCACCTGAGTGTTTATATGAGTTTATTTAGTCTGATATTCTCTCCATTAACACGTGTCTCTATCATACCGTTCGCCCCCTTTTGGCCAAGTTCTGAAACATGCCTGGCTTTAAATGATTGCAAATGCAAAACAAGAGATCTCTTTAGCACTTAATGCATCAATGTTAGAGTCGTGATGTATGAGAGATGTCACACTCACAATACTCTCTTAAAAAGGTCTTCATTAGCCGTTTCCATCTGACGCTTTGACATCATCCATTACTATTAGCTGAACAAATAGGGTTATAATAATGATGAACTGAAGTCTGCCAGCAATGATTGCAACTCATGCCTAGAAGGAAAGAGATTGAAAGAAAAATGATGGGGCAAACAAAAAAAATCAAATGTTTTACCAAGGGTCCGGCTAAGTTAAGCAAAATTGTGCCACTTCCTTGACACTCTTGACTCAGTATGTTTTGTGGAAACACATTTGTAAAGAGCCATTTCCTTCGGTGCGAATGCATTTTGAAAATGTCTGGGAAGACAGACCTCGTCATCAGGTGAACATTTTTGAAAAGCCCTCAATCAAATCAGAGAAAATATTAACACTGGCCTTAACGCTCGGCTGCACAGGAATATTGCTTTGTGCTTTATGGAGGTGTTTTGCGGAGGGTCATTGAACACGTTTGGAAAGCACCACAGGGAGAAGATTAACCCGAGTGGAAAAAGATTGAGGTAACCCTGCTCCATTTTATGCTGCCTAGGGGCAACAGGCAAGCTAATTATGAGTGACCCGGAGAGCAGAGGGAAATCTGCTCACCCCTGGCCCCTCTTCTTCCATTAAAGCCAATGATGCAAAGCCTGCCTGCAACTCACTTTACCAAAGCAGATACCCAGGCTCGCCATGGGGAAAAAGGTCAGGTCCACGGTATACTGAGAGCTGATGCTGCTTAAGATTCTGCATCAGCCCTTTCATGCCTTAAACTAAACGTTAATGGCACAACAGTAAATGAATAAAGGTGAAAGTTAAGTGATTCATTTCACTTAAACAGGCAACACACTGTGAAATACCTAGTGCAGCTACAAGCAAAGACATATGGGTCAGAAGTTCAATCCAGTCACTGCCAGATTCATAAAAATAAAGATTCTTAAACGGTTCTTGGCTTTGATGTGCAATTCTAAAACTAACTGGCATAGAATTTCTACGCTGCTCCAAAAATATGAACTTTTGCTCCTCACACATGAACAACTCATTTACAAAAATGGTTCTTTCAGGAACCATCCATAGAAAGGTTCTTTAAGAAACTTCAGCACCACTATTTTAAAGAACTCTACTGGCACCTTTTCTTCAAAGAGTGCTACCCAAATTAACGCAGTAAGAGAATTCAACACCAGAGGTTATGCTGTGTACTCAGAAATCAACCACTAACTTGGATTTGGGGGAAAAAATGAAACCATTGCTTGTGAAGAGCTTGGATAAAAATGATTTTTGGCCTTTTTTTTGTACTGTTGTTTTCTCATAAAATAACACTAAACAAATGCATTTATCCTAAATCTGCCCATAATTTTGAGGTACTGTAAGCAATAGCTGAAACGAAGTATGATAATAATAAATATATACATTAACAATATAGCTGCTGCATCATTTACCTGCTTTAACATATTAACAAGCCGGTCACATGCCATTTTTAGTTTGCTAGACAGGCTGTGTGAATCAGTTTCCAGGATGAGCTGATGCTATTTCTTCATGTGAATTGATTATAGCATTTTTTAGTTCATAACCAGTCCTATGTATCTAACTAATGCATTAAACATATTGACTGGACGAGCTACTGCATGTTCAATCATATGTGAAAGCAGTTGCTAAAAACTTCAGATGAACAGAGCAGATATGGCTTAGAATAAACTAGTGACTAATGTTAGCATCGGAGCTTTTTGTCATTCTGTCTAATCACTGACTGTGTGACCTGGGATTAGTGGTTCTTCAGAACACGAGCATGGAGGGAAAGCTACTACTGACCATTTTGACAAGGATGAGGATCCTTTCTAGCTGGTTGAAGGTTCTGTGAAAAGATAAGTCAGACCTTCATGTGCTATATGACTGCTTTATGCTTTGTCTTCAGAAAATGACTGAAGTGTCCAGACTGTCGGCTGCAGTTCTTTTACTTTCACAGCCTGCTCAGACATATCTCTCAATAGGCAAGTCAATGACTCACTCTGACTGTCCAATAGTGCACAAAGCAAGATCCATAAGTACACAGCTGGATGAGTTCGGTGTGGAAGAACCTGACTGGCCCACACAGAGCCCTGACCTCAACCCCATCCAACACCTTTGGGATGAACTGCAACGGAGATTGTGAGCCAGGCCTTCTCGTCCAACATCAGTTCCTGACCTCATAAATGCTCTACAGAAAAATGAGCACAAATTCCCACAGAAACACTCCAAAATCTTGTGGAAATTCCTAGAAGTATAGTGGAACGCTGTTATAGCTGCAAAGGGGGCCAACTTCACATTAAAGTCTATGTATTTGAATGAAATGTCATTAAAGTCCATGTTGGTGTAAAGGCCAGGCATCCCAATACTTTTGTCCATAGAGTGCAGATCCCCATCATGGGCAGATTTGCTCCATATCCCTACATTCAGTTATACTGCCAGACACCATATGTTTCATTTGTAAATTACCATTCAGCACATCCAATGGAAGGGACTTTAAACTGTCTCTGCCTACTTCTGCCCACCCAAAGACCTGAAGCAGAGCAGAAATGGGATAAACTCGACCCACTGCGGCGAAAGCAGTATGTTGATGCCTGGCCCACAAATCCCTGGATTAAATGAACACTCACTTAAACATCTGCGTGGAACAAGTGGGTTTAATCCTGTTTCTGTAACACCTACCCCGGAGTGGATGTAGATCCTGCACGAACCCCCCAATCCACAGGGAGTCAGCAGAGAGGACACTTCTCTCTATGCCCCCTGCTGTTCTAAGAGAAAACGTGATGACTATGGTAAACAAAAACATGTCTAAAAACATACGGCAAAGCTGCAAGGCGCTATCAGTTCTAGCATAAATTTGGGTCCCATTTACAGAAGCACGACTGCCAAGAGGTGTTTCATGGCCAAAGGATAAACCGAATTCATGGGTCATTTCAGTAATGAATCATATTATGACTTTAATCTTCTCAAAGCGAGGAACATGTGGACCAATGGTTTCAATTCAGCGGGACTATAAACAGAACGCTCTGGTACACAAACACTCGAATAAAGCAGATGACAAAGAATAATTGGCCACATGTCTCTGGGTATTGCACCGCCTGTGCAGGTGTTGAAGGAGGCCTAATAAAAAGTGATGAAAGAATGGCAACAATAACGCAATAATGCAGAAGTATAAGTGAGGCCAGCCATGGGACCCTGACCTGCTTTCTTTATCTCAGCTACAGAGGGCAGGGGACAGAGCATCAATAATACATACAAACACCAGTGTGTTCCGACACCACGCTCTCACACTTTCATTAAACCTGCTCTCTGTCACTGGTCTTGCACATGACGAGCAAAGCATGGGGGTGATGTGAAAATGTGCAGCACAGAGGACTGAGGTGTGTTGGTTTAGTGTGGGTCTGGAGGAGCGGAGACAAACCTGTGTAGAAGACGGACAGTTTGACATCAGTGTGATAGACTGCTATATGCATAAAGTTTTGAAATAACAACTAAAGTTTAATTTTAATCCGTTTTAAAATGATTCTTTCAACACAATTTAAATTACCCAGCATATTAAAATGAACTGGCAGGTCCTGGACATAGGATAATAATAATAATAATAATAATAATAACAACAACTCACTTGGCAACAGGAACACCAGGGATATATTGTACAACACCTAACAAATATATGTTTAAAAATATTACTAAAATTGAAAGGCACAATTAAGATTTGTCTGTATGGTTTACCAGGACAGATTATAACACTCAGGACTACTTGGGAAATTAATAAGTTAATATTAATTGTTATGCTGCATGCATTGGAGAGTAATAAGTTGTTGCTTTTTCGCTTCACCTTCCACCAATGTCTTTGGTGGACAGTGTTATGTAACATTGAGATCTCGACATTATGGAAATGAAAACTATTTCACCAAGCGATGGTCAGTCAGATTGTCGAAATGTAGCACAATGCGTTTTGTCATGCGTCAGACGTATATTCACACTATTCCCTCCCGTTCCGCTGTGTGTGGCAGACTGGCAGCATCTGTGCATGAACAGTGTGCAAAGTTTCACAGTTCTAGTACATCATCTGGGTTCCCACTGCAACCGAAGGACGGCCTTTGATTATTAGTAACACTACAAAACTAACGTTTATCTGACTCTGTCAGAGCCCATTATCTTCCGAGAGTAAATGAAGAGCAGAGAAGAGAGTTAGACATCAGGGTCATGTGGGTCAATATAGCTTTCAACTCATCAGGCTAAAGCCTGATTCAGTGAAGGTGACAGACTAGGCTGGGCTGATAGGCCTTACCAGACACAATAGACTGTGACACTCTCTCCACGCAACACGTAGACTGAGCTGATGGAAGCAGGAGTGTGTTTTCATACTTAGCAAGAAAACTAGAAAAGAAACAGATTAACCTTATTATTATTATTATGATTATCATGATGTGTTCCATTTGCTATTATATATAAAAAGCTCATTAAATATCTAACATTTGTCTGATGATCCACATTATATTTATAATTATATTAGGTGGCTTTTTATAAGTTAGAAGTGATAAATCCAAAATATTATATATTTTCTGGCTAATAAAGGTATGGTGAACATACTATATATTCATTTTATTCATTTGTTAAAAAAGAATAATGAGTGTATGTTAGTCTCAGTGCGTACAAAATCGCAAAATCATTTGTCTGGAAATGTAAAAAATATATATATGTGTGTGTGTGTGTGTGTAACGATACAAATATATATATTAGGGCTGTCAGTAGATTAAAATATTTAATCGCGATTAATCGCATGTTTGCCATAGTTAACTCGC
>JBBPCZ010000001.1:15378524-15391580 GCA_037974445.1 Brycinus macrolepidotus
TTGTCCACGCAGAGCTCTAGGTCTCGGCTGGTTTTCGCGGGGGTCAGGCGTCCCGTTACTTTTGTCCATATTATATGTTACACACACGTGTTTTTGTACAGAAAGAGAGAGACTGGACTGGATGTACTGGAGGACATGTGGTGTGATTTGTAATTGTCATATACTCCACGTATGTGTGTGGGAGTGTGTGGTGGGGACAGGTGGTCCATTTTTTATTATGTAACTGCATGTGTCTGTGCGCATGAGCAAGCTGTCTCTTTCGTCTCCATTGTTCGCCATAATCACCACCATAAAGAAAACGGAGGCAAGAGCAAACAGGAAGCGGCCATAAATGACACTTCCTCCCCAGGGGCTGATAATGTCCTGCTTCACCACTCAACCTGCTCCCCATAACACTTCCTTCTAGCACACAATCACTCTTGCCCTGTCTCTGTACTCTCTCTCTCTCTCTCTCTCTCTCTCACTGATGTAAATACAAGCACAAATGACAATGAATAGCCAGTTTATTAGGCACTCTTACCTTACACTCACTGGCCATTTTATCAGAAACATCTATCATACAGGTGCACTTTGTAAGTCTACTATTACCTACTGCAGCCCATCTGCTGCTGCACAATTTATAAGGCCCCCTCAACATGGTAGTGGCATGTTGGCTTGGTACAAGTATTGCATTGCTGGGATTTTTATCCACCTCAGTGTTACTGCCAGGTTGAAAATAGCCCTGTGACCAAAAATATCCATCCGGGAGTGGTGCTGAGGTCAGAAAGAACTGTCCACTGATAAAGGGCCAGAAGATGACAAAAACAAATTGTGCTAAGTGTGCAAAGTGCTGCTATGCTGATACACTCACACCGGTGCTGCACACTGGTCCCAGGTGGGCATCAGTGAGCGGCTCTAGTGGCAGATGCTGCATTTTGAGGTGTAGGATAGGCATTTCAAGAGTTGTCTTGTTCTATTTCGGTATGTCTTAGACACTACATTCACAAATTGAAGGTATATAAAATGCACACTAAAGTCACCACACATTTCAGAACCTTCCTTTCATGGGCTCTGAGCAGCATTGTTACGAGCCCAGTGGAAAACAACTGTGTATCAACTTATACTCATAAAGCGCTGCACAGAAGCCATAAAAGGGAAGGTTCTGAAATATGTGGTGATTTTAGGGTGTGTTATACGTATACTGAACCTTTCAGGGCCAGAAATAGTTGCTATTGTGAAAACGTTCACACAGACCAATACCATTTTTAAATGCCATTATTTTGCTTTACTTGCACTTAAACGACATGCACATGTTTACCAACTAGTACACTGCAGGTCACTCACATGCCGTGCTAAACGCTCTGTGATTGGTCAGTTTGCAGATAGTCAAATAGCACATTTCAGTCAAAGCAGGTGCTTTTCAAAATCCATACAGTCTGGTTAAGCAGACTATTTCATTTTTTTTCCCATCTTACAGTGGGAGTTGTTTCATCTCACGTAGTATTTTCACACCAAGTCCTCCAGGTACAGTGTTTAGCAGAAAACTGGGCTAGTTTCCGAACTGGGCTGTTGTTTATGACTGGTCAAACATATCTGTAGTGCCAAGCAGTGGATTTATTAGACAATTAGTCTATGCAAACTCTAGAATACACAAACACACCCACACGCACATGCAAACGAAGGGATGATGCAAACATCCCACTATGAAATGCACAAACTGGAGATCTCTTCCGTCTATTGAGCCGGAATTCAACTTTTAGCATCCTCATATTTCTTTCCCTTGGAAAATTTCTGCTAGTTTAAAGCAACAACGACGACTGTGTGGAAGGCTGAATTTAAAGCACGTAGCCCTGCACCAAAGTCTGATGAAATTCTTATATTTACCGCACACATATATTCTGTGACAATGGAGCTTGCATGCACACGGGCAGGAATAAATCTTCCAGCAGCCAGATTTACTGGCTGAGCAAGGTCCTCCATGAGATCGATTTCACACCATATTCCTGTAAATGATGGCTGCTGTGTCTCTGCCCTGAGCCCGGGCTGGTCGCGGACATGTAATATGTGCACATGGAGTGTGTGAGGGGAGAGAGAGGTGAGGGTGTACACGCAGAGGAACAAGTCCCAGGTTCCTCCGAGGAAAGCATGTTGGCCGGTCTCAGGCGTGCAGCCTTCAGCTTATTTATCTGCAGGCAGAGGCCATTCGTCAGAGTGGAGTCACTGGCACTGAGACATCATCACTTACCTGTCTCACAGTCATCCATCCTCCACCTGCGCTGATACGGCGTGTGCAATAAGCCTATTCACACACACAACACCTACAGACCTGCATGCGAGCGCACATATGCTATTGTACGTCACTGGTCATATTGCTAATTATTTTAATATATACAAAGTGCTGCCAGGAACCTATGCTGACAGGTCAGTGTTTTTGTTTCTTGTGTCTAAAGTTAAAAAAAAGAAGGTGGAGGTTTGTCTGTACTCTACAAAAAAATCATTGTAAAAATCTGCCAATATAGTGAGAAGCTTTCTTAAAACAAGAAAAAAAACTACATTATTTATCTTACATAGTTAAGTCAGTTATATACAAAAATAAACATACAAAAAAAAAAAAAGATCTGTTACTTCTTTTCAAGATTTTCTGGCTGGTTAGGATTTCATGTTTTGCAGTGCAGTCTCATTTTGAAGAAGTGTGACCACTTAAGCGTAGGGCTCTGGTTTCAGAATCAGAGTCAGAGTCAGAAAACTTCTGATCCCGGAGGAAATTGCTTCTGTTACGACTGCACAGATACACAGAAACTCAGGGACAAGAACAATATAAACTACAAAGTCTAAATAAATAAAATAAGAACTCTGCAGAAGATGCTCAATAGGAAATACACTATGTTATATACACAAATGCTGGGTGTAGTAACACTATAGATAAGTAACTTACAGTTACGTGAATTACTAGTAACATTATTGCACATAATAGAGATAAGTAGTATATAAGGTGTGGACCATATAGTACAGTTTTGAGCTCCCTTGTCTAGCTGGTACCGTTGACGAAACTCCAGTTAAGTCCCACTCTAAACACACTGCGCTCTTCTGAAGTGCTGTCCTCACCCTGCCGCTGTGCTTCTCTCTTTCTCTCACAGTGCAGCGGCATTTATGTGTATAATTCACCAATCACAAGTGATCATGTCACCACACGTGTGTAGGGGTTTTCAACTGAGGCTAGACCTGAAATGCTTTACAGACTGACCAGAACAAAACCACATCCAGGTAAATGCAGTTAAAACTGAAGCTGAGCTGAACTTGACATTGTGATAGATTCATGGTTATGGTTCTCTTTTTTGCCAACTGTTAGGCATAGGGATGGGTCTATTATGCCTTGGAGTTGTGTGGCAACTAGTGGCAGAAGACATATTTTGGGAACAGATGGAAAAAGGATTCTACTCAGTATAAACAAATCCTGAAGTCTAACATCCCCCAGTCAGTGAAGAAACCTAAGAAGGAAAAAATGTTGAATATTACGAGAAGACAATGATCCATACATCCATACATGCATCAAAATCAACCCTGAACTGCTTCAAGAAATTCAAGATTTAGGTTTTGAAACGGTCTTCTCAGCTCCCAAACATCCATGATTAGATCTTAAACATGCTGGGCATGTAAGATGAGCCAAATCAAGTTGAGAAAGACTGTTACAAGAAACAACTGTCGAGCTACGGTTTCAGCTAAAGAGGATCAAACATACGCACACACCACATCTAATACTTCATTATTCTCCATTAATCAGTTGGATCGTTCACAATATCTCTAACATACGGCCGAAACATTATACTGTAAAAATCTTTGTCAAACTGGTCAGTAATTTTGAAATATGATGCACTCTGGATATTAATTTAATCATCATTCTCGATGCTATGCAGCTTTCTTAGTCATTTTATAATGGTCCATAACTTATTCATTCTAGACACTGATGGAATACTTATTATTTGAAACCTGTGAAGTTGCTTTTTGAATATTTTTGTAAACTGAACAGTGAAGTATTTGGTTTTATATCACTGAAAACATTGATTCCACACTTTTGTAAGGTAGTGTAGACAAACATAGTCGTGCTCAAACTTCAAAATTACACAAATACATCTTAACCTCAAGCTGACGTCAGAGAACAACAGAACTAGGCCATTACGGATGAACTTTTAAACATGTGCATACTAAAAACTCGTCTCTTTCAAGTGATTAAAATAGTGCACAAGCCAGTCTATTTATACACCCAATACTTCCAGGACTTTAAAAACTTCCGACTCTCATACAACATCATGTAAAAGCTCCAAGTGACTTGCTCCTCTCCCATCCTCTTAGATCATTCCATCATTAATAATGCACATTGCTTTATCCTCCCTTCTCTGACCTCCTAAATCACCATCATGCTTCAAAGCGAAACAAGAAAAATCGCCTTTTGTTTCTACTGCACCTTTCCAAAGCCATTTCTCTTCCTCACATTCATCTGCTCTCCTCCCTCCATTCCTTCCGTTTACTAATGAGTCCATCAATGGCTGACAAAACGGACTGCAGCACCTCTATCACTCTAAACTGCGCTCTAAACTGTCAAATTCGCTAAAGGTGGGATTAGTGACGAACATCGGCATGTACTTCGTGCTACATTGGGTCCATTTTCCCTCTTATTCTTGATATGTGCTTTACGCTGGTGAAAACTAGCGGGCCTTGTCTATTATCTCACAGGGCACTTATAACATCACCCGAGTTCCTCTTTATGCTCTGATGTGAAGGTTCTTATTAGATACCTGCTAATTGTGCTAACTGCATATAGGACTGCTTACTTACTAAGCTAATCCAAAATCAAGGGTTTGGAGGGTCCATATCCTACACATTTGTAATGGTAATTGACATGTGCCAATAGCCAATCAGAACAGAGATCATTTATCTATACATCTATACATCTCTCTCTCTTTCTCTTTCTCTCTCTCTCTCTTTCTCTCTCTCTCTCTCTCTCTCTCTCTCTCTCTATATATATATATATATAATTAATGTGAAAAGATTTCATAATTATGGTAATCCATTCATCATGGCTATTATGACAATTTGACATAAAGGTCAGGTGAGGTTTCAAATTATGTAAAAAATGTAAAAGTGTGTGTGAGTATGTGTGTGTGTGTGTGTGTGTGTGTGTGTGTGTGTGTGTGTGTGTGTGTGTGTACAAAAACAGTGACTTCAAAAAGGAATCTCTTTGCAGCTTAATTTCCACATATGGACTATATGGACTAGGATGGGAATGGTGTGTTTTTAAACAAAAAATCTCCATCAATTCCATCAAACACTTTATTTCCAAAACTGAGGAAAATTAGGCTTTCCACAGTTTCGCCCCTTTAACGCACACTGAGAGAAATGCATTTTTCCACATCTACATTGCATGTTTAGGTTTCTTTGCCAATTTAGAATATGCCTTATTTATGCCTGAGACGTGACACCAACAGTTTAACATGTCTGACTTATATATTAAAGAGACATCCTGCACATAAGAGGAGAAATGTGTGTGAATTCCACAGCACGGACCCACAGTGTTAAATGGAGAGCAGAGAAAGCTCTGCTGACCTCAGCTACAGCACTCACTGGACGAAGTGGTGGCAGTACTAGTTAGTGCACTGGTCTGAATGCAGGTGGTCAGGTCCATATTTCTCCTTCATCTATGTCTATTTCACACAGCGCATGTACAATCGCCCCCAATAACCGAGCGGTCTACCTGGGCCCCCTCATCATCAAGCATTACAAATGAAAAAAAAAGAACTTAAAACTGCTCCCAGATCAGCCACTCGGGGCAATTTCTCCCAACAGCTCACATCCATCAGTGGCTGTGTGATTTATGGGCTTAATAGCAGGTTCATTCACAGCACAGTGGCCTGGTGTTTTTCTCTGTTTGTGCTCCTGTCAAGCAGCACTGCGCAAGCAGCCGGCCGGCCCTCTCTATTCAAACCTCCCACCAAGAAGCTCCAGTCCAGCAATGTGCTGCTGGGCAGTGCACAGGCCGCGTGTGCAAATGAGTGGTGGACTATTTCTGTTTGACTAAATGAAACTGCTCATGAAATTCGGAGGCAAAATCGCTTATTCATAACGCTTATACAGAGCCGAGCTTTGTGTGATCAGCCTTCATTAGGAGAAAACCAACAGGAGGAAGATAAAAAGGACAATGTAAACAGTTTTACTTTTGCTACTCAGTAGACCAGAGTAAAAACATGCAGAAGAATGAAAGAAAAAAAAAAAACAGCATGAGGCTTTACAGCTTTGTCTCAGTTGTGGTTTCTCTCTAGATGTGGATGTGGTTTCTCTCTAGATGGCACTTCCCCGCTGGTCTCTGACGACCTACTCTGCAAAAAGGAAGGAGTACACAAAAACAGGTGTGCAGAATCAGCTGAACACAGCAGCTTCCTAAATGGACCTCAAAGTGGTCAGTGAGTAAAAGTACAAAGTAGGTTTCTATTGTAGGTGGACAGCAAATACATTACACATGGAAAGATTTTGATGTAGTTCACATTTTTCTTAGTATTCTGGGACAGAATTTCCTTATCAGTGGTGCAAGTGAAGTGCTTCTGAAGCCGAAGGAGGTGAACCAACTGATGTTCAGATTCTCACTATGCTTGAAGCTGAAGGAGCTCCATAATCCAACATAAGTGAGTTTCTCTTTCCTTAAGTTTCCAAACTTCGCTGTTACCATGGCAACTGTAACCATGATGTCATTAATGTGAGGTCCACTGCAGTTAAAGTGTCAAACCACTGGAAGTGAACAACGCTTCATTCTGATGTTTCAAGAAAGTTGACACCTGATTCAGAAGGAGGAGAGAAGAGACGTGAGAGAGAGAGACAGAGAGAGAGAGAGAGAGAGAGAGAGAGAGAGAGAGAGAGAGAGGAGAGAGAAAACCCTGAATAAGAGATCAGTTTCATACGCTATTGTGTGTCTATAAATTGGCTCATTTTATAATGGAGTATTCATGTCACAAGTGAAGCTGAGAACAGATGACTCTGAATCCCCCAACCATATCCTGTCGATTTCGGCAAGCTGCTTAACACAATGCACACATTTTCGGAAAGCTAATCTGCTCTGGGGAACTGGAGAATTGGGTTTGTGAAGACTTCCCTGCTCATATGGGAATGGACATGCCGGCTCCGAGGAGATACAGGAGGAAATTGGGGTGGGGGGCTAGGATTAGGACAATCAAGATTAAACATCACTGATTAAAACAAGATCATATATATATATATATATATATATATATGTACACACACACACACCCTGTTTACACATTCAACAACATGCATTTACACTTGGTGGTACAAATGTGTCTCTGGCCCGTAATATGCAAATCATCTCACATACAACAACCACTTGCCTGTGTTGCTCCTCGTTTTTCTGTTCTATTACAAAGAAAATATCAATTTTGCACGACACTGTTCCTCACACTGGTAGTCACCATCCACTGGAAGACGGCTGTTTCGAATAATTTGCCTCTCGTTCTTGTTATCACCGCTGTGAACCATGTGCATGAAAATGCATTGTATTTTTGCGAGATAGTGAAAAATGGTGAGGCACAGTAAGGGAAAACTGCACTGACGGTTTGTTTAAGCTAAATGGCTTCATAAAAGGCAGTCAAAACAGGCTTCCCAAATACATTCAGAGAAGGAACTTACACCAGACAATGAACTGGGCAGCAGTAATGGCCAAGTAAGCTGTAGGGTCTCAAGACATGTTATACAACTAGGTGGCATAGTGTTTATTTCATCATTTTCAAGAAAGATTTGTAATATTTATGAAATCAATCATTTGAAATGTAAAATTTATAAGATCTATGAAAATGTAATCGTTTTAAACCTGTAATATTACAAATTCTTTAGAATCAATCAAGCACATTAATTATAGCCTGGTATCGTTCAATAAAATATTCCAAATTCAGTAGATCAGGTTTATAGACGCAGCTAATACAACAGTGACAGCACTAAGTGGGACAGCAACAGGATAGTGACAGCACTAAATGGCATATCGACAAGAACACGAACAGGACAAAAAGCAGGTGTGAGCAAAAAGAATGAGAGAGTGGCTTAGCATGCATGTAGCAATAGTTACAATTGTGTATTGGTGTGTGAGACTGAGGCAGAGGCTGAGCAAGAGCTCATATTAAAGCGGGTGGGAGGTGAAATTGAGTTTTGCCACATAATTGTGCATATTGTCTCATCAATTCCAGGCGGATGCCAAGGAGGACGAAGAGAGACACCAAACACTGGGAAAACAAAGTTAGACAGGGTGCCGCCGCCACAGGGTGAGAGGAGACGGCTGTAAATAAAAGGGTTGGGAAAGAGAAGAAACTGAGGGAAAATATCACAGAACTGTCAAGTCTGTGGCAGAGGAGCGGCCCTTCAAAAACCCTTCAGACTCTGATCTTCAGAAACAGATGAATGATCTGAGTGAACGCCAACAAGCAACACAGACTGTACTATGTGCGATACTCATGGACCCATTGTGACGTCCCCGAGGGGCTGGTTGTATCAGTGCAAACACTAACGGCATCCGATCCATGCTTTAGTATGAAGCTCAGCATGAAGCGGATCCTGCTTACTACACATTGATGGCACCAGGTATTGCCAAGTAACGTTCTCGGCCTCAGACAGGCTGACTGAGAGCGCTTAGTGCATGCAAAACGGTTTGCGGTGAGGTGGCGTGTGACTATTTCAAATGCAAATGAGCATGTGTTTGGTCGAGGTATTCCAAATGTTCCAAGCGCCGGTTGCACCGCTGAAACCGCAGCGTCTGAATGTGCGCTAAAGGCTCTGATAAATGCGCTCTGTTTAAAGTGTTTGACTCATAAGGACCATGATTAATTCCACCCCCCCCCACATGATTATCCTTTGTGCCTCAGCCACAAGCGAGATCAGGATGCAGCTGTTTAACTATAAGCGCACGAAAGTCATACGCTTTAGCTGGGCTAATTGCCGCATTTGCATAGGTAATCAAGAGTTTTGAAATGAACCTAACAAATTACAAAATTACATTCCCACGTTTCATCTATTGTTTAAAAAAAAAACAAAAAGGAAAAAAAAAGGTAAAAAAAAAAAAAGTGCTGCGTTGATTAGCAATTAATGCAATCAACGGGATCGCTTTTCCATATACAATTACCATGATTTCCTTCCCTATTTTCAGACCCTTTTTCAAGCAAGGCAGTCACATAACAGAGATCTGAAGAGGACCTTTACTAATGTATGTAGGTACTGTGCTCCTAAAGGCACAGAGCAGCAGGAAGAGCTCCCTGCCGCCAGGCACCGGGTTTGGTAGTGCAGCTTATGAAAGGTTCCACACACTCAAAGACACTGAAGAAGCCTCAAAGGCCTGCTGCGTAACGAATGTGCTTCTCTTACAAAGAAAGAGAAAAAGAAAGAGAAAGAAACAGAAAGAGAGAGAGAGAGAGAGAGAGAGAGAGAGAGACTGAAGCTTTAAAAGGTACATTAAAAAAAGATTCCTGGTGCTCATTTATAACTTTGTTTCCAAACACACACACTCATGCACAGTCACACACATGAACACATAGAGATGTTCACAGTGAAACATCACCACACAAGCTGACATAGACATACGGAGCTGATCAAAAAGAGACCTTGATGTGGTAAAGGCAGCCACTGAGGGCAGAAAAAAACACTTTTCCAAGTGAGAGGATGATTGCTGGGAAATGAAATGGAAACAATGATACCCATCCACAACAAAAACCACTCTGTCCTTAAACTTCAGCACTTATCCCACCTAAAAGCCACCCAACACACCTTAATCGCATTTACCTCTAACTTCCACCCCACCATGAAATCAAACACACCCCAATTAATTATGTACATTCCAAGCCACATACCCCAATTAACTGAGCACCCCAAGCCAAACACCCTGATTAATCCCAGACAGCCTGAAGCCACACCTTGATTAATCGTATAAACCTCTAACTGCATCCCAATTAATAGTGTTCCCCAAACCATACACCCAGAGTAAAATCCAAATCCACACCCTGATTAATCATGTACGTGTGGGGTTTGGGGTGTACTTGACTCAACCCATGCCTTACACCAGGGATCCCCAAATCCAGTCCTGGAGGGCCAGCACAGTTTGGTGATCTCTCTCCTCAGACACACCTGGCTCTACTCACCTGTTAATTGTCAGGTTTAGTGAGTGTGTTTGAGGAGGAGAACTACCAAAATGTGCTGGACATTGACCCTCTGGAATTGGAGTTGGGATCCCTGCCCCACACAGCACTGATTAAATACATACAGACCTAACCTCACCTCACACATCCAGATTAATTGATTTATCCATGCGAAACACAAACAGTCTTGGCCTTACCTGTTGGACAAGTGTTATAGAAATTGTAACACACACAATTCACAACATTAGCTCAATTACATAACTCAGAAAGCACAACAGTGTGACCTACCACCTTCATTCAAAATAAATTTCTGTTAAAATGAACAAAGCATGCTAAATTTAGTGGAGTTATACGCTACAACTTCTCATTATGTTGAATGGGGTTTTTAAAAATGTTCTGCAAAGCTTTGCTAAAATTCTTTGAAAAACGATTCACTTCAACCAGATCTCTACATCTCAAACTCATTAATCATTCATGTCAGCTATGCTAGGTGTTATCAATGCAGAAATGAAGCATAGTTTATTTTTGAGTGACACCTGTGATTGCAGTTTATGGCAAATAGCACATTGCAATCATGACATTGAACTCTATGGAAATTTCTATGAACTGACAGGCAACATCAGTGCCTTGGATTAGCCAAAGAATTGGTCATGGCAGTGACAGAGTGACAGCATGCACATGCATGAGGCATGTGTTAATTGTGGTCTGTAGCTTAATTGCAGAAACCAAAATTGCTATTTCAATTAATGTGCAATTAATTGTCTAGTCCTACAAAGGATAACACAAACACACCCACCCACCAACAGGCACCCACCCACCCACAGGCACCTCGCGTCCTCAGTAATCGCTGCAGTTTTACAGCAATTGGTCTGCACTCGCAGCAGCCCTCATATCAGTCCACATTTGCAATTAAAGGGTTGAAGACAATCACTTCAGAGTGACTCTAATTCAGCAGGCATTCCTATACAACTCACTAGCAGCTGATGAGCCTGCACCCTTATCTGTGTGTGCTCTCCACATTAAAGCGTTGTTTTTCTCCTTGCCCCCCACAAATCCACCCTTCCTCCCCCCTTTAACTGTTGTTTGTTGCTTGTTTATCAAGCGACTTCCAATTCCTGCATCCCAAGTCGAAATTGTTCAGGGTTCAAACAAAATGCCTTCTCCACTAATTATCCACAATTCTTCATCTTCACCGGTCTTACCCCGCCCTCTCTGAAACGTGCATGTATTTGCATAATAATGACTCTTAGCCCTCCACGGTTTGGTAAAGCAGTGGCTGCTGCCGGCCTGGCTGCCCTACTTCCTGCTGCTTGTTAGCGAGTGGTGCAGGTTGTAGACAGGCCTCTAGGGGGTGCTGCTCGGGGGGGAAAGACACGTGGGGAAGGTGCAAGCTGAGAGAGGGGTGTGTACGACTCTCCAGGGAAGAGAGCGTGTCAGTTTGAACACACATCAAAGGTTAGCGCGCCTCTTCCAGAGTGACGCTCATCTCTGGAAGAGGAGTGTATGAAAGAAAGAGTGGGAGGAGATGGGTAGATCAGGGATTAACCACTATTGCTTAAAGTGGCCTGAAAGCATCTTGTGTCAAAGCTTTCAACTCTATTACGCCACATGAGACATCTCAGAGACTCCAAAATGAAAAAAAAAAAAATGCTTTCCCAATTTCCCAATTGAAAACACTGGAAAAGTAGGGGTGCGGTATATTTCAGCAGCCAGTATATCATTAGCCAACAAACAAAAAACGTAATTTCTATTATGTCACTTAGCCATGGGGGAAGGGCCTTCTCAGGCTGGAAGGCCTAAAAGCTGTGATGTAGGTTCACCATGATGGCCGGCCCAGGATGCCCCTTAACTGGGATGTAGCATTGCTTTGATTGCAAGCATGGGAAGCCTTAAAACTGCAGTGTAGTGTCGCTCCAATGGCTGGCCCAGGAACCATTAAAGCTGTAGTGCAGCATCGCCGACCCTGACAGCCAACCTAGGAAGCCTCCTAGCTATGATTGCTCTGATGGCCTCAGACCAGCAATAGCTAGGACGCTTCCTAGGTTACTAGCTTCCTAGGATATTACTGGACTGATGGCCTCAAGGCTGTGGTGTAGTGTCATTAATGCACTCAGCCCGGGAAGTCTCTGAGCCATGGTGGTACGCTACGCTCTCCTCACTCATTAGAGACTCAAATCATGCTCACCGTGCAAAAGATCACAAAAAGCAAACAGAAACCTTAAAACCAGAAGGCAGAATCCTGCTCTGTGTTTCTAGATTTCTCTCTTTTCCCCCCAAGCATGATGTTTCACACATTTTCTTTCCAGTGCCAGGGACTCAAATCATACACACAAACAATACAAAAGATCACAAAAAGCAAATAAATGAAACAAAAACCAGAAAGTAGAATCCTGCTCTGCTTTCCTAGATTTTTCTCTGTTCCCCCCAAGCATAATGTCTCACACATTTTTATTCCAGTGCCACCTTTAGACAGTTCCAATCATCCCTCAACCCTGGAATGAGACTTAAGCAGAGAGAAAAGATTAAAGTAATAACTGCATTCATAATGAGTGAGCACATTTATGATAAGACATTAGCAACAATATTGCAAATACAAGCCTGTGAGAGTCTGTGCCCTGTTTGTGCTTGTAGAAAAACCTATTGCTTTCCTGCACAGGCCAAACAGCACACACTGTTTCATACCTATTGCAGAGAAATGTGCAACTTCCCGCCAGCGTGCCACTGTTGTTCATTAACCTGACCATTATTAATGACCTTTGAGACTAATGGACTCAGTTCTCTCTGTCTGCTCTTTGCGATATCACTCGATGTGAGTGTGTGTGTGGGTGTGTGTGTGTGTGTGTGTGTGTGTGTGTAGACTTGCTTGAAAGCACTGAAAGCGCTCCACGTGTATTAAAGATTG
>JBBPCZ010000001.1:15404365-15417849 GCA_037974445.1 Brycinus macrolepidotus
TTTAAAATGAAACCTAAAATACTAAGAGGTAAAACATCACTGACAAATAAGTCAGTGAAGTTAATAGTGATGTTAATAGTGATGTTAATGGCGTATAAATGAAAGAGGATTGTACCCAATCTGGCAACAATGCACATGTGATGAGTGGTGGAGTAGAGAAAAAAGCATATTGTTAACTTAAAAGAATGTTGTTTTTTGGTCAGCTTGTCAGTGTGCAGGCTATAGGTCAATGTTCTAAACAGATAAAATGGTTTTATAACACAGCACAAGCTAAACTCATCCACATTGGCTGAGGAGGTTGCTATGTACAGCAAGCATAAATACAAAAGAGAACACTAAAGTTAGCTGGCAATCTGAAAAAATAGGAAATTCATTTGGAGTGCAGCTAGAGTTAAAACCGACAGGACTAACAGGCCAAGAGTCTCACAAACTGCACAGTCTGGCGTGGAGGTGGAATACTTTCAAATATTTTAATTTTCAAATACTGTTGCAGCCCTAGTTCTTGCCACAGAATAACTATAAACTACAAAGTGCATCTATATGGTCAGAGAAGCTGATAAAATGGACAATGAATGGAGATACAAGGCAGGTGTACCTAGTAAAGTATGATACGAGCGTATGATTCTGAACTTCAATTAGTTTTATTATTAAAAAACTTTATAAAGAAGCAAAAAATACATGGCATTAATGATTTAACTAGTCTCACAGGAGTCACAAAGATATAGGAGTTTGTGTCCCTCGCAGATATATCCCCACCCTTTGCTACAGACTTACTGCTAGCAGTTAATAAGCAAGCTGCTATGGATTTAGCAGCTCGTGTCCGGGGTCATTCTGGGAAGTTTAAAACATTTGCTTAAGACAGACACGGAGTATGTTGGACCCACGCCCTGCAATAGATCAGAGCTCCTCTGCTCCGCCATAAGGAATTCATTAAAGTTTTAAATCACCACTTCCCAACAGCATCCGCTTCCCCGCCCTGCGCCGCCACCCACGGGTGATGTGGCGGAGTGGGTGATCTCTGCGGATGGCTGCGTTCCATCTCTGCACTCTGGAGGGCCCTCCTGTCTAATTACAGCTGCCCTCCTGAGTCTCCTCTGTGGCCCCAATCCCATTCGTATGGCCGGCGCTTAAATTACCCGACGTAAGCACCCTCTTCACCTCACTCGGAACAGTTATGTCACTCGAACGCGTGTGAGGAGGTGCGAGCAAGTGCGTGTGCGTGCATGACCTCTGAGCGCAAAAGCATCTTGAAGCATGTGGGAATTAGAATGCATTTCCTGTAACGTGTGCGTGTGTGTGTGTGTGTGTGTGTGTGTGTGTGTTTACTTGAGAGTGGCGATCAGCCTAAGCAGACTCTCATCCTTAGATTACCTAGCATGGTGCTAATCACTGTGCTGTTGGAGTCAGCAATCCAGGAGCACTGCATAGGGAACAATAGCGAGAGGACCCGCTCTCTTCAGCTAATACAGAGCGAATCTGCAGGACAATGGCGCGCAACAGACACCATTAACAGTGCAAACCAAATCAACTGAAAAAAAAAAAGATTAATTTCATCATCCAAATGCTGAAATTACACTACACAAGATGACTTCACAACTCACATCACGAAACACAAACATAAATCAGTGCATCAAGCCTCCCTAGTGGACGTATCTCATTACAGAACGAAGGGAAGAAAGATTTTCTTTATTAGCAATGACATAAGGCACATCTAATCTCCGCCGATGGCTCTTTACAGATTTTTCCAGCCTTTGGGAATTTCCATTGATGTCCTCACAGTGATGGCTGGGCCAGATTTACACAGTGTCTCCTTTACTCCAGATGTGGCTGATCAGCCAAGAGATGTTTGTGTCCAAAGCATTTATCTTTAGTATTGCGCTGGAGCTTCGAATCTAATGCACAGTGATGGCTGGACTTAATATTGGATGGTATCAATATTGAGAGCCCCTTAGTTAACAGCAATTTGAAATGTTGATGTATAATTACACCTGCTACAGCACTTTTGGAGCAGTTAGCAGTTACAGGTACAGTAGTTACAGCACTCACTAGTAGTTATGAGGAATTATAATGTCTGTGTTACATGTTCCAAATGCTGTACTGGTAAGTGCCTCAGAAAATCCTATTTAGGGGCTTATAGAAATTACTGCAGTAATGAGTAAAGGATAATAGATAATGCTCACAGTTTCACTGTATATGACTCTAAGTGTAAGCAAAATTCAATTTTATTAATATAAAAATGTATATTTATGAAATTAAATAGTTCATATTCATGTGCCAGCATGAATATGTTTAATGATCTAAAATACTTTTGCTTGTGGTGTTTTACAGTGCATGGCATACAGTTGAAATCTACAAAAACGGAAAAAGTACACAGTAATGTGCAATCGACACTGGAATGAGTAAATGCAGACCATAGGCAATACATTGTGGTAAAAATACAGTTAACGCGATGCCATACATGTTAATACTCCTACTAATAAAAATAATAGTGCAATATGCAAGGGACTGTTACTACCTGATCTGCATAACCTGCCTGATTTGCAACCATGGACACACCACTGTCAATACAAACACTGGCGCCAGCTATTCCTACCTAATCTGGGCCACACAGACATTTTATGTCATTATTTCCCCAATTATTTCCACTCAGTGAAAACACACAACTTTAAGGTTTGATAATCTATCTGAGAAGTTTTGCTTTCTGTGTGTCATTCTTAGCCTCTATGGGCACTGAAATAACAACAGCATGAACAAAAGGCTGCATTTCAAATTCCTCCCTGCTCCCTATGTAGTGCACTATGTAGGTCATGAGATAACGATTTTACACTCAAATAGTGCATTATGAATGAAAACTCATTTATATTTAGCTGCATGACTCCCTGCCTAACACTCAGGACACTTTCTGGATGCAGAAGTCATAGTTTCTTGGTTTGCGTAGTGCACTTTAAAGGGATCAGGAGCTCTATAACATTTAGTACATAGACGTGCTCCTGCTACTGCTGAAACACTGCTTTGTAGTGATATTCGTGTTACTGATTTGATCATTTCACAGCAGATCTCTTTAAATGTGTTCCCACATTTACAGGTGTTGTTAAATGTAATATACATGAGTGACAGTGGTGCACATGCGCAGTGCAAATCAGGCAGGGATGCAAGTCAGACAGCGACAGGGAAATAATTACATAAGTTCTCAGAGAAATACAACAATACGAGTCCATGCATTTCCCTGTAGCTCCCTGAAGTCTGTCTCTCATGTTCGGCAATATACAGCAGTATTAGACATCCACGTTTTAAACAAAGAAACAGCAACATTAAACCAAGCCTGTAATATAGTTTTTCCCTACTGCAGGTGTAGCAATAAGAAATCTGCACTGTGAAAACAGAGAGGCGCAATAAAGAATCATTGTTTTATATAAAGAAGAAGGGTAAAGCCTTTATATCACGACACAGTGCATCAGGCAGAACACCCTATACCAGAGCGTTAGGATAGCGAGGTAATCTCAACACATGTATTATCGTCCCAGCTGCTTAATTGTTGCGTACATAGCAGAACGGATCATTGGTGTGATTTATTTGATTGTGTTTCAGAGAGATGTACTGTGGGTAAGCTTAAAATGGATTAACTGGTGAGCAAAATTCCTTGATGAGAAGATTGTCCCAAATTTTATCTCAAATAAAAGGTAACATTCAGCTGCAGCCCCCTTAACCATGATGCAGAAGCAGAAGTTTTTCTGGAGCCCTTATAGAAACATGAGGTCACAGTTCTACTTGTTCAGAAGTATTTGGCTAAAGCATGACTGTGGCAGGACTGTTGTCCAAATTTACAGGCAACAGTGTGTCATGAAGTGTCATAAACCACATAAACAATCCCCAACATAACTTGACGCAAATGTGTGATGACAGACATTGCTAGCTACATCAGCCTCATAGCTCCAACGCATTTGGGGTAAGGAGAAAACTGCAGTGTTTGACTGAACTATCACTTTAAATGCAATTAGTGTCTTAAGGCTTGTTCTCTATCTCCTCCAGCCCTGTCTCCTCTCCATGCTTCACCTCCCCCCATCCTAAGGTAAGGATTAGAGTTTCTGGGCATCCAACTCCACCGTAACCTCCACATGTCTCACCTTTTCAAGACTTGCCCAGTGTAAGCTGCTCCAGGAGCCTGGCTTGGCCTGTTGTTTTGCCCCCCCTACAATGTTCATTTATCTTCCCACACACCTCTCTGACAGCCACGGGCTTCGCACTTGGCTCCGCGGGCATGGCCAAAGCCACTCCGGTTCTCCCATCTGTTTGGCCCTGGACCGCAGGCATCTGCTCATCGCTGTGGTGGGGCACCGTCAGAAGACGAGCCAAAAGGCCCTCTCGGGACCGTACGGCCATGACTATGGTGTCTATGTGGTGTGTGTGTTTATGTTGGTGACTCAGGCCAAAAGAGCCACAGTGGGTCATGGCCCCGGTCAGCCTCCTCGTTGCGGAGTGTTCCAGAAGCAGACATGCTGTTAAAGCCCAGACTGCCCTGGCAGAACTGTCTGACCGACCTCCCTCCGCAGGGACTTGACTCCCCTCTACTCTGGGTCAATGCACTGCATATCTCTGTGCAGCAGTCAGCACACGTCCGGGAGATGAGCTGTCCGAAGGACTGTCCAAAAGGGAACGGGCCTATTTAGTCTTGGCAAGCCTTTTAAGGCATTCACATCATGAGGTGAATGTTACGGCAGAATTGAGTTGCTTATTGATTGCACACTTCATTGGGCTTACTCAGAAGACGTGTACAAGCATACAAACTTTCTTATGCATGCAGCAGTAGTTTGGGGGCTGTTGAAAATGTTATCCCAATCTGAGTCATTTAATGTTGTCTGCACCAATTTTAATCAACAATCTGTACTACAGATGAAAAAAAAACAATGCACAGTTCAATTTTACAGTTACTATAAAATGCTACAGTAAAACAACTTCATTTACAACGTATGAATCTAAGCAGATATTTTTTATTACCATTTTATGGTTTCTCTTGAATGTACTTTCCTTTTGTCAAGTAAAAACACATGCATTAAGTGGCCTCCACCCTTTTCTCAGCTGTGAGCATGCTGTTCCTCTATTAGACTGTCACTGCTAAGTGTGTAATAGCTGTGCACTCCAATTTTATGTGTGGCTGCCTTGACGAAAGGCAGCTAGCTTGACTGTGGCCGATACCCTGGCACTGCAGGTATTACAAGCGGCTGCCAGGCTGTTTTCATTTTCCACTTTAAAATAGTTCCACACTGCAGACATTTACACCATTTTTTGGCTTCTGGAACTGTGCCTTGTTTCAGTATAATGTCAGTTTATGTCACGCATGTGACAGTTGTGTGAATAGAATGCCGTAGAATAAAATGCTCTCAACAAAGGACTGGAAGTGATCGTAATATATTCTATACTGACCCATTAAAATGCCTTAAATTGGCTCTTATAATGATCCTTCATTCAAAAGTAGTTCCGCACGATTTAAAGCCCCAGAGAACAAACAATGTGTTTGTATGATACTAAAATTGAGTGTTATATTAAACGTCCAACTAAGTTTGCTGCTTTAAAAGCACTGAGAACTGTCGGTCCTAATATTCTAATGAGAACACATGATTGACTTCTCTTTGACAAGCCTGCTATGCCACTGAAGCAGAACTAAACACAACAGTGCAAGAGCGAAATGAGTGAAACGACTCTGCATGGAGACCCTGCAGCGTCTGCAGACTTTCTAAAAACACTCTCCAACTTTTATGTAGCAAAGTAAGGTGGACTCAGTGAGACACACATGCACAACTTCAGCCCTATGTCCAACTCAGATAGCGACCTTGGGGTGTATCTATGTAGGTGGGACAAGGTTACATCAGCCTTGTGATTGTTGGGCTTATGCACGCTTTACCCCAGATTAAGTGTCCATTTGTCATACGTGAACACACCACAGTACACAGTGTAAACAGTGAGCGGCTACCGATGCAGTGTCCGGGGAGCAGTGTGTGGGGACAGTACCTTGCTCAAGGGTGCCTCAGTGGTGCCACATGCAGTCCTGGGATTCGAACCCATGGCCTTCCAATCGCAGGGGCAACTCCCTAAACACCAGGCCACCAGCTGCCCCACAGATTAGGACTGCACAGGACCATTTTGGCAAAATATCAGCCTTTTATTAAACACTGGAGCATTATTCATATTGCATTCGTGCACATGTATACTGTTAGCCCACAAGATCAAGAAAGAAAACACATTTTCAGGTTCCCTCGGGCTTTAAAGCTGATGCACTTTAAGATGCGTTTGTTCTATTTGGTGTTTAAGGTCAAGGTTAGTGACCTTGCAGGTGCACCAGCTCACAGCGTCGTAACAGAAGGAGAGTCATTTTAGCCAGTACCTATCACACACACCCACACACCTGTATACTGCAATGGAGGGACCCCAAACACACACCAGTGGCTCTCGGTCAGAGATCCCTTCTGCACCATTTAGTCCATTCTGTTCCTGTTATGGCTTTCTCCCCTACACATTAACATTTCATCAGGTAATTACACCCATCACAGCCTGCAAGCTCACGTGCCATTTAACTGTTAATGACAATTCAGTCAGAGAGAGAGAGAAAGACAAAGAGACGGAGAGCTTTTCACAACATAGTGAAGTTACAAACCACACCATCCAGTCTGAGATGTGTATTTTGTCCCTGTGTTTTTTTTGTCTTTCTTTCACCGACATTCTTTATATTCAGGTTTCGCTGCATTTCGGAAGCTTGTATAATTGACACTGTTAGTTCCCAAATCATGAAAGATTAATGTATGGAGGATGTATAATTAAGCAGTTTAATTCCAGGCTTTCTGGAACATTACTCATTCTTTTTGCCTTTCATTCTTTCTCTCTCTCTTTCTCACCCCCCCCCCCAACCCCCAACCCCCCCTTGGCTCTTTGGCTTGAAGATAATCAGAGCAGGCAGAGGCGTTTCATCTGAGCAATGGGATGATCTGAGAAGGGGGTTGTCTGGTGGACTAAAACAAATCATCTCAAGTGTATTGGAGAAGGGGTTTTGTGTGTATGTACTCGTGTTTGTGTGTGTGTGTGTGCGTGTGCGCGTGTGTGTGTGTGTGTGTCTGTGTGTGCATATCTAATAGATTCCAACAGAATTTCAGCTTCAAATTTCTTCAGTCTCTTTGATACACCATATTGTACATCAAAAATGAAGCACAAAAACAACACTCTTTACAAGTTGTGTTAGTTTTATGACTTGAAAACTGACTGTGAACCAAAACCCTCTCAGCAAATATTTCCAACACGTTCTCTCTCAGGTCCCAGAAGAAAACCCGAGCACTCTACTTTGCCACTGTAGTTTTCCTGATGAATGGAAGCTACCATTCAATGCATAAACGCAGTGGAAAGAGAAGTATGCTAGGTTGCTCTGAAACATTTAGAACTGGTGCCTCAGCAAAGTGCACCAACCTGTGCTCAGCATTTTCTCTGATCAACGGCTTGTCTCGTACTCCGCAGGCGAGTTTCTGCATATTATATAGCAAAGAAACAGCAGAAGTCATAAAACAAAACTGTAAAAGTCTGCATTTATTTGCTTTTTACATCGCATGGGAAAGTCACTTTCCACCACCAAGATCACACGCCTATAGGGGGGGTGGGTGATACCGTAAAAATATATCACAGCACTTCAAGACATTTTAGATGCATGATATGCATTTGATTAAAACAAGATCCAGGAGTGAAAAAATGACAATATAAATCAAATCCAAAACAATTCAGGGGAATACATTTTAGTAAATATTTAACATATGTAGCACTTTTAATCAAAACAGTCCTCATGCTGTAACATGCAGTTAGTCAGTGTTCTTTAAGTACTGATATCCACAATGTGCTCAGAGAGGCATACACAATGTCATTTATGATGGTACTAATAAACATCATATTGCCAACACTGACACCACTTAAGCGTTGTCTTTTCATCAGGGTTGTCAAATTAATAGGATAAATTAACATGTTTTCCTAGTTTAATCCTTCAAGTTATCCATAGTTGTGCAGGTTGAAGCCCAGCTGCATATGTATTGTATAGTGATATGATAGAAACCATGCCTGTAGCCCTCTGTCCGAGTGGACAGTGCTCACGGGACACCTGTGCAACTGTGGAAAGTAGTTACCCTCGAGATCCTCAAGACTGAAGCAATCTACGAGCTGCATGAATCGTGGAGGAGTAGGAACCATTGACTGTGTATATGATTATGCATTGACTGCATTTAATATCATTGGTTGGAACTTGCAGTCACTGTTGCATACTTTGAACATCGTGATGAAATTGAGAAAGTAGAACATGGAAGTGCTTTCATAGTATGGAAATAATGTTTACATGAACCAAAAATATTATTGAACTACTGAAAGTGCTAAATACAAATAAATTTGAACAAAGAATGTCCACTGATACAGTTACCAGAAAATGTACTACTTTTAAAACAGAAAAAACAGGGTCAAAGTCAAATGGGATGAATTGCGTTACTTAAAGTAGTTATCACAATTCAACTGTTTCATTATTTTAATAGTTTGACAGCCCTACTTCTCAGTACCAACAATCTGAAACCCACTGACAGTGACAAAACGCCAAACCTCCAAACATCAAACACGCAGAGGATTTTACATTTGTCTGTAGGGTGTGAGTGTGAACTACTAGATTGTTTATTCTAAAGCCTAAATCTCACCAGCAGTTCCACACACACACCGAGAGACAGAATGGCTAAGTAGATTTGTATAATGCCTATAAAAGTGGGTCTGTGCTGTCATAATCTGATTATATGTAGCCCGTATACAAAAGACTTCAGCACTGACTCCTAAATGCTGCAGGAGTAGTTGAAGCAGCGCTGCACACGGTCTCGAATCTTGCGGCTGAATCTAGTACACAAGGCCGAAGGGGTTGAGAAGAGGGGTCAGTGAACATCAGGCAGAGACAGGGGCTTTGGGTGTGTGCATTTAAGCTGCTTGTTTTACAGCAGTGAAAATGGCCCGTGCATGTGTTGACCTCTTAAGCTCATTTTTAAAACACCCAGTCTGAAATGCTGCTTAATTTACATGTGAGCATTCTGAGTACACAGTGAAATAATAGCTTGTAATGAAACTAATGATTAAAAAAACACAACAAACAAACTCCCCTGAGCAAATTATTATACCGAAAACGGCCTTTCAAGGCGTTCCGAGCAGACTTGCCTTCAGGCCGCGAGGAACACAAACGGGCGCTTTTGAACTGATTAGCTCATTCTGTAGGAGAGACATTTCAAAAACCAACCTGTAGGTCTGAGAAGACTGTGAATCATCACATTTGGGACAGGGGCAATAGTTTCAGTGTCAGCAGATACTTCTGTATCATGGCTGGATGGAAAAAAAATGTGCCAAGAGCTTCACCTGGCAAGCGCATCCACAGACATGGAGTAGACAAGGAGGTGGTTGTGGTAAGTTCTTCCTCCCAGTAATTAGAACCCAGAGGAGGGAGCAGAACACTAGAAGGAGGACGAGGATTTTTTCCATTGAAAAGATAAAGCATTTCAAAACAGAGAAACAGAAATTGCCGATATGCATTTGAATTGCACTACAGAGATTATGAGATATTACTTTCACGCTTACAATATTTGCGTTTTCCACAACAATCCAAACCATCAAATTAAAAAGACTGTCATGCCAAGATCAAAAGCACCGATTGCATCTTAAAACATGATTAAATGGAACACATCATCTGCACATGGATTAATTTTAGAAGATCTGTGTTATTAAATCCAAATAACCCCAAATATAGGATCCTATCTTACCACCCCACCATATTGGCCCAACATGGGCCTGCATGATCGACTATTGCTAAGATCAGAGGATGCCTTTAGGCAACAACATTAACATGTAATTAAGGGCTGCATTATCCCGATTTAGACTGTTTTTCAACTAATTATCGCTGCTGAATGTCGACAGCCCCCCCCCCCCCACACGCACATGGACACACCCACTCCTAAAGAACACTGCAAAAGAATGGAGAGATTAATCTCATCAGCGAGCGGTTTTTGACACCCTTCTGATTAACTGTCTTCGAAATGATGAACAAATCAATATGCTAAGAGGGACCGGATTGATTTGCATTATAAGAGCAAACAGCTTAATCCCGAGTGTGTGAAATCCAAATCTGTCGCAGATTTAGATTCTTGATACTTGCAAACTAGGTTGGGCGGCTTACGACTATTTCGTAACAAAAATATTTACAGTCCAAAACGCGTGAGGCCATACATTTTTATTTTTCACCACAGTCTTCCCTGATTTCCACAAAGAAATCGAGATTCAGTTAAGAATTAAACCAGCTTGACCTATAGACGCTAATGTTAATGCTATGAATCACATGCTTTTCAGTTAAATTTCTGGAAAAAATCCATAATCCGCATACAAAAATATTTGTCACACAGTTCATTTTAGTGTTTTAATCTAGCAGAAGGTGGTAAAGTCAAATCCACATTGTTTTTTAATTTGATGGTTTGGGTTGTTGTGGAAAAATCAAATATTATTAGCATGAAAGTAATATCTCATAATCTCTGTAGTGCAATTGCCTATGTAAGGCTATGTGCCCTCTTATTTAGCCTTTAGTCTAATTAAATGATGTGCCTGTAACCTGCTTAACCTAATGCAATTTGAGAAGCAGGTTTCAACAATGATCGCAACACACACCAATCTGATGGGTTGCCAGCTTTGGGGGTTTGGCTAATTTTATTTTTTCCGGAGTCCTGCAGCAAACCTGATTGACTGTGTGTGTTCTTATTTATTTTTCTGATTGTTCATTTTACCAACATTCACCAACTTTACATGAGAAATAACATTATAGACTATATTAGCCTCCACAGATGGCAGTGGGTGATTCATGGATCAGCTATAACAAAGAGGTTAAACTTACTTGTTCAGAACTGTCTGGCACTCGACTGCTGCACAGGAGTCAATAGACTACCAGGAGACAACAACTGGGACAAACATGATTGTCTCGTGCACTTATAATGGGGATGTTATCGAATTTCTGCTCTTTCAAGAACTGTCACGTGAAAGCCTCTTCCAGTGTGCCAAGAGGGAAGTGTGTTATCTGTGCTGTGACTGTATTATCAATAACAAACACTGGCGACACGGTTGCTGGTGTTTTTTTCTGTATTACAAATGGGCATTTTAAACCACAAAAAGTATTGAGAGCAATCTTGTGAGGAACTCGAAGGTGGTTCTGATTCTAGTTCTTTCTAACAATCAGTCAAGTGTGGGTGAAGCACTTGTACCACTTCTCTCGAGCTTGAGGTATTAGACATGTATAGAAATATGGCCCATGTTTTGTACAGTCAAGGTTTTCTATGGTTATTTCTTTCTTAGTGGACAGTAGAGGATGGAATGACCTAGTGGCAACCTTCAGCAAATGAGTTTACAGAGTCTGCCATGGTGCTGTTTATGTGCAAAATCAGTAGTTTTTAGAGGTCCTGTTTCTGAAGTGAATCATCATAACCATAACAGACTCATCAGAATCTTGCTATGTCATATCTATTTCAATTTTGTCCTGATATTTGAAGGCAAAAATGTCTGTGTGAAGCAGTCCCTTTCCATATTCAGACAAATGCAAAATTTTAAAAATGGTCTGTCAGATTAAGTTTAGTTGATTTTCTAAGTGGAAATAAGTAATCGTATCTTCTTCAGAAAAAGAAAAGAATTAAACATGACATTACACTCTACATAATATTTAGCATTATTCACTGAATTTAACATATTAACTTCTGCACAGCTAGATTTTGTGTTGTCAATTCAGTAAGTAATGACGGTAATATATATATATGTATATATATATATATATATATATATATATATATGGAGAGATGTGTGTTCTCTGTGGAGAATCTGACTGGGGAGCCCAAACATTTGCCCAAAACCTTGCGTGTTTAAGTTGGAAAGCTGTACTACTGAATGCTACGATTAGCCCCTCTGTGTATGGGAAAAGTGGAAAAGTTCTTTTATTTCTACTCACGGCTCTCAGCTGACTGGTTAACTAATTGTCTAATTGCAGGTGCTGGAAACAAATGTTTATGTTTTTATTTGTAGCAGATGTGTAGGTATGAAAAATGTTAATCTTGCTTAATAACTAATAACATTATTTGGCCAAAAACAACAGTATTTCAGGCTGTGTCCCCCTCTCCCCTACTGTACGGCAGTCAAAGATCACAGACAAGTGACCTTAGATGTTATACGGAGAAGCAACGAAACTTAAAGAACTGCACTGATGACGCGGTGAAAGTCAACATATCTGAGCGTGCAGGGGCGAGCTATTTGCTGTACCTCCATAATGCAGGTGTGCTTGTTCTCTAAGGGATACATACAGCTGAGACTCTCTTCTAAAACTGGGTCAGTCAGCATGCAAGCTGGAGAATGTGTGATGTGTGCAGACTTAAAGCCAAGCGAAGGCATCCAGAGCTTGTGGCGAAGAGAAGATAAGATACCTGCAGCAAGCGGCCTGCTGGAGATTTTAGGGAAGGGAGAGGGAGGAGATTGGAGTGTGCTGCAATTTAGCGTCCTGCGGCAATTAGCTGAGAGATGCAAGGAGCTTCTTGATTATGGAGTGTGTAAAAATTGAAGGAGATAAGAGACTCAGCCCCACTGGCTGCTCGTCCTCCAGCCCAGGCTCTGGCTTCAGGCTGAAGAAGATAGCAGAGGCACAGGCTTCACTAGTCTCCCCTAGTCTGGCTAAAGAAAGCAGATAGACCACAAAGCAGAGATCTGCAGATAACAGGAGCTGCCAATCACTGGCCTGGGTTGATAAAGTCATGGAAGTGGTGTGAAGAGGAAACCAAGAGGGAAACTTCAACTAAAGGCGAGTGGACTTAAATGAGAAACAAGCTGGGGAATGAGAAGAAGAGGAAAAAGCATGGAAAAGGTGGAAACATTCTTATTAGTCAAGCTGTTCCCTGGCACTACCTTCGGGTAGAGCAATCAAGCACATCATCGTTTTTCACTTGTTTTCTTTTGCACGCAGGGTGATGAAGTTGCACTCAATTAGAATTTAAAAGGAAATTTCAATGATGAAATGTCTGCATAATTCTAAGGTTAAGATGTAAACAGAGTCATTCAGACTCAGACACTCAGAGTGGTTTGATGTGAAGTACTCTAAAACAACTTCAGAATTGTTCACAGCTTTGGTGAAAGGATGTTGTGATAAAAAGGTATTCATGTAACCTAACAACACAAAAATTATTTTTGGTTGATCTTTAACCAACAAAGGTGTTGGTGAATTGGTGCATAAATGTGTGGGGCTAAACTGCTGTAGGCTGTGTAAGGGCATATATTTAAATGTGTTGTTTTTTTCAAAACTGTTTGAAAATGGGATGTTTTTGTTGCCTGGTTCACACACACACACACACACAGACACACACACACACACACACACACACACACACACACACACACACACCCACACACACACACACACACACACACACACA
>JBBPCZ010000001.1:15417949-15431839 GCA_037974445.1 Brycinus macrolepidotus
ACACACACACACACACACACACACACACACACACACACACACACACACACACACACACACACACACACATATACAGAATAGGTTCAGAAAGACTAAAACTCTAAACTCCAAAGATGCCTCATATTCTTCAGACTAAAAGTCCTCTGCTGTAGCTGAATCCAGGTTTCAGTCATGGATTTTGTAATGATTCAACTAAAATGTAACAGACTGGACACATCGTGATACACGTGTCACACTTATTACAATGTCATGGGGCTAGAAATTGAATTTAAGGCCTTTGGTTGAACACCTCTGCTTTAAGGTCCAGCCATGCTAGATTTTATTTGGTGAAAGTTCACTCATTTGTTTCAATGTAATGTAATGAAGAGCATGTAAAACATGTAAAACTTTCCTTGAGGTGAACTTTGACATATGGTATTATTGACCGACAGCACAACTGCTTGGCCTGACCTCAAGGAACCTGTGTCTAGCAACCCTGTGTCTAGCAAGATCCAAAATGGATGTTTCAGCATGTCTAAGCACGACCCCTTATATATTTCTCCCTGGCTGGCTATAAAGGAACCCATCAAAGAGAGACAGTAAGATACCCAGTTGGTGGGAGGTTGTATTAGAAGGTATAACTTTTTTTTTTTTTACCTTTGTGCTTCTACCATTTATGTCTGCTTATGTACTAGTTCTCCCACAAGAGGGCCTTGCATTTGTCAATAGGACGTGACCTCAGCCAAATTTCATATTTACTAACTCACCAAGGGACAGATTTGTAACATGTTAACCCCAGCAGGTTCTGCATCCCTGACCCAACCATCACAGCAGGTGTCTGTTCTTCAATTTGCCATATTTTGCTTTACTCAGGTACAATTGATTGATGGCTCTTGGACGCGTCCTGCTGTCCCAACAATTCAACAGATAATGTTACTCACTCCATGTGGCCAACAATAGAGAGAGCAAACACAAGGGTTCATTGGTCTGTCTAAATCCCTTCCCAGCTCACCTCGTCTCAACCCATGCACTACTTTGAAGAATGATACCTTCAAACCGCCAAAAAAATCCCTCGCAACAGTGGTTTGTTCTTCAGTGAGGAAGCATTCAATTGAAACCAATCCATGCTGACCCTCGAGAGAGCGGGGAAGGTACTTTGAACTTTTTCATATCTGATGCTAGCGTGAGATAAACATGGTGCATTTCCTCTGCTGCACTCTCTCTCTCTCTCTCTCTCTCTCTCTCTTTCTTTCTCTCATTTCACTGGGGGAAGCAGCAGTGGTAGATAAAGGCAGCAGCCAAGCCATTCTAATCTGCAGTGTTTTAGAGGCGCAGGTGACATGGAGGAGCCCCACGCTTTCACTGGGCAAGCCAGATAAAACCGTCTGGGAGATGGAGATCAAGGGCCTCGATGCTGAGAGTACGATAACACAGGGACAGGGACATCATGCCCTGAAAAAAATTAAATAAATAAACAAACACACCCCACCCCAACCAAAAAAAACACACCTCTTCTTCCCCCCACACTCCCCCTTAAACGTCTGCCCTTAGGGGGACGGTAGGATGTCAGAGAGAGCGCCTGCCAGCAGGGGGGTTGAGCAAATGAAAACACCAGGTTCTAAAGCAGAACCTGGCTTTCTTCCCACTGGTTCAAGCTGCACCCCGTGCACAACACGTGCAGCTTTCCTTTTTTCTGTCCCACTTAAACATGCACAGCAAAGCTCTGAATTATTTATGTTCAGGTATCCTTTCCCATAGCTCTCTGCCGCTTCCATGGCTTTTATGACACTATTTTTTACCCCTCCCTAAGATCAGGAAGGAGTGTGGGAGTGGGATGTGTGTCAGTCAGCCTCCTGCCAGCTTTGAACCCACTATGGAACTCTTTATCGTTGCCTATCGGTACATGTCCTAAAGCTTTTACAAGCTCGGTTTTGCCAAACAGCTGTTATTTTCTCACTGGGTGTGTACTCTTGTTGGAGGGACTAAATAAGTAGGTAGGGGTGGTAGGTAGGGGTGGGCGATATGGCAAAAATATATTACAATACTTAAAAACTAAAATCTATGACACACAATATATTATGATATGTATTTCATGGCATCTTAAAAGTGGACAAAAAAGTGGACAAAAATAGCCAGTATAGTATAATCCCATTATAAAAACTCCATTAAAATATATTAAATACCAACTGCAAGTCAAACAGGACTAATTATGCTCATTACTGCAGGTTTGCAGTTACACAAGAGAATTTCTTCCAAACTGTGGATCGACAGCACAGTTCCAGGAGTCATATTTTCCAGAACATGGTCTTGGACTAAACTTCAGTGTTGATAGTGAATCACCACTGAAAATTCATTTCAGTCTAGGCTCAGACCTAATTTGGGTCTAGGAAACCAAACCTTAGAGTATTTTATCTGACCACTGCTAATCTGTATCAAATAGGACTTGGCATTACACATTACGGTGTAACTATTGTCCACTCTTTTGACATGATTTGGTATAAGAACTTCAGTCTTTCCAAGTCTCTGGTTGTCTATGGGGTTGTGAAAGCAAGTGAAACGCATGATAAAGGTTTCATAGAGCTACATTCCTCACTAACCTGTACGCCATCACATACAGTGAAATATTTATGGAAGATCACTGTGACCTATTTACTTTTACACTTCCCCATGTGTCTGGCTTGGGTTGTCAGTGGTGTTCGCTGGCCTCTCTGCTGCACTCATCTGCAGTCAGTGAATGCATAGCGCTAACAGCAAGGCTCTGTCAAAGTCCAGACAAAGACATCACCGGTGATGGTTCCATATTTCATGAGAGTCATTACATGGAATGCTGTGTAAATGCACTAATTGCTTGTTGCCTCGTTATAAATTCGCTTTGATAATGGAGAGATTTTGTCTCCATTAATGAAGTGTTGTTGAGTGCATTATTTAGGCTATCCCAAGAAGAGCCAAGAATCTTGGCCTCCTTTCAAAACATCCGGCAGAGTAATTGCTGCGCAAATGGTACCATCAGGGTGTTCTGTTTTGCACAATGCCAGTCAGCAGCTATTTGTGCATGATCGAGATTGAGAGTGCCCATCAAAATGCAGCCGGGCTGTTTTAGCTGCTCCACTCCTTGCGTGGAGTAACGTCTCTCCAGAGCGCGGCTTTATAGGAAGTGACAGCCTCCTTCAGCTTTTCATGGCACTTGCGAGACCCTGATTTGGCATGCAAAGTGTGCACAGCAAGCAGGTATAGTGAAGCTGCACTGTAACAGAAGAGCAATGTAGCGCTCCTTACTTCTTATAAGTAGGTATGAAAAACAGGCAAAAGTGGTAGAGTATTTAATAGAAAAACACACCGGTATGTTGTGAATTGGGACCAAAAAAGCAGATACAGGTCCGGAAATATCAGCAAAAAAGACTGAATATTGTAAACTGTAAATAAGAAAAAGTTTTCTTTTCACCTTGCATGTACCTCTTCACCATGATAGATCCTAGGCCAAAAGTATGGTAAAACCTACGGTAAAACAATGTCTCAGGCATTGGGTAGTATCTTTGTCACCATTTCATGCAATAACTTGTAGGGGAACTTCCTGAGGGACATTAAACTTTTTTCAACTTCCCATCACTGCCACAGTGACTCTACGTTTCATTAGAATGGTGCATTTCACTGTGAATGACTCGTAATGATTTATTTATGCGGAAATTGTGGAAAAATTGGCAGTTTTCCCCTTTAATGATGTACACACTGAGTGGTAAGGCTACACATAACCAGCATTAACTACACAGGATTGAACTTGCATGTTTACTGCTTGCTTCATTTTTCTCCTTTTCAAAAGCAAAGCAAAGCAAAAGCGCGGGAATAAAGCTGGAGACCATTCTTCCCAAGCTCTCCATTTGAATAATCCCTCACTCTTAGAAAACAGGGGGGCTTCCTTTTTTGCCTGGCATCATTTCTTGCTTTAATAGACTAGTTTGAGAATGAATGAGGAGATTACCACGCGATCCAGTTTGGCAAGCGCAGGCCCCGCAGAAGCTGAGGTGTCGCTGTATTAATTGAAATAGGGCCGTTTCACTTCTTTCACTCTGCCCTGCCAAAAGGTGTTTGTGCTGACTGCCTGGTGCCTGCCGATGCTCCAGCGCCTTCAGAAAGAGCTTGCAGACTTGCATGTTCTTATCAGGAAAGCGATGCCACTGCCGCTGATCCCTAAATAAGATTTCATCCCTGGCTCCGTGGATTAGACGAGTGAAAAGATTCAGTTGTCACACATTATCTTTTGCCCTGTGGAAATGGAGATGAGGCGGAAGCCATGGCTGTGTGAGGGTGATGCAGTGGAGTTGCACGCCTCTGCTTGGGGGTGGGGGGATGTGGGGTCGACGCATGAGAAGGCATTTGGGAGCATGTGGCAGCACTTTTTTTATCTGCTTTTGCTCTACTCATTGGGGTTGAAATTGAGATAGTGTGGTTCATTGAATGAATGTTTGATCAGATAATTCCAATAGGCATATCGGAGCAAGATTTTTAGACTGCATATCTTCATGTCAGTGACCAGCCCTTCATTTCAGTACAGTTTTTAATGTGCTTTTGTTGACTCTGGGGGGGATTGGGGTCCCTGGGACCACCTTAAGGGCAATCCCAACACTGCATTATCTAAACAGTAGAATTCATTAAAAGAGTGATGGATCAAGTCATGATGAATTTCGACTGCAGAGAAATCTGAAGAAATTCTCCCATAAAACATGGAACAATTCATTATTTTAAAAACTATAACATCCAATTTGTTGTGTTGAAACGGCCCATGTTACAGACTGCTGATTTAACTTTATTACTTTATTCTTAATGCAGACAGCTCGACAGCCATCTCAGTGACAGCTTTCTCCAATAACCCGTTTCAGCGTGAAAGGTAAGGTAGTAACGTCACAGAAAAGCTGCTTAACCTGAAAGAAATAAACATTTTTCTTTTTCTTTTCACAAACAACTTTGTTCTTGATATGGTTTAATAACTGCATGATATATTCACTGTCTATGAATCACTTCTTTTAAAGTAAAAAAATGGCTAAATCCTACTTTGCTGAACATTCTGAAGCTGCCTTCTAGGCCAATTCAGGACATTAAAAGAAAAACTCATTAAAAGAAAACATTTCTAGACAAACATGATTACCTGAATGCCTCTTGAAGCCATGGGTGGCATGTTTTCCGACATTTAGATCAACCAATTTTAAAATATCGGTGATTAAAGATACCATCACTCAGCTTAACATTAACACGATGGCTCTCATTCTAAATGCAAAGTCTACAGCAGACTGACTGGACAAACACAAGCATTCTAATGTCCGCAGATGTCCTTAGAATACTTAGCCTGATGAATAAGATGAACTATTGTAAAGGGAGAGGGAACATTGTAGAGCAGTGGTTTTTAACCTCTGGGCTGGAGCCCGCACTGGGTACTGGTGTTTATTATGCTGTATGGTTAATATTATGCTTATTGAAATATATTTAATTGCATCTATCGGTCTCTATCAGCCTATAAGTATTGATTCAATTTTCCTATGAGCCGTAGAAGCATTTGCAGCTAGGTGTGTGACCTGCGAGAAGCAGCTGCAACTAGCTGGGAAGTCATTGGTGCACCAAACAAACACTTGTGTTTGATAATGTTTGTCCCATCACTCCAGCCTTAAAGCTTAGGCCAGTTCAGTGAAAAATTCAGTGATTTATGAATACTGTTTATAAATACACACACACACACACACACATATATATGTACACACACTTTAGTATAATATATACGTTCTGACTGAAAGCAATGCCTTGTTCAGTTCACACTCTTACTGGAAGTGCATTTCTGCTTCACCATTCAACTGTATAAATGTGTCACATTTGCTTACTGCATAACGGGCTGAATGGATGCATATTACCTGAATGGAATAACAGGCACTTTTCGGAAAATACGCTGGCGCAAACTAACCCGCTGCTAAACAGCATAAGCACAGTGACTGCATTAACGTCGATGACCTGTGGGAATTGGAAATGTCTTCGACGCCGGGTGGCACGGTGGCACGGTGGAACCGTGTACACCCACACGCTGGAACGAGACCTGAGAGATGTAATTGGGACTGCCTTGAGTGCTAATGTGTTCCACCTCCTTACGCTCCTGCCGACATCACACACTGCTCATTTCAAAGCCGGTGCCAGATCCAATGTCTCCATCAAAGAGTAAGCACTTCATTTCATCAAAGGAATTTGAATATGTGTCGTGTGCCATGTTCCATAGAACCTCTTTCAATATCTCATGAACATTACAAATTGAAGGCACTTGTAGAGCAAATGCTAGTGTTCGGGCTAGAAAGGTAGTGCACAGTGCAGAATGCCAGGGAATCAGACCTCTCTCAAATGTCTCACTTTTGACAACAAGGCTAGAGCAGGTCAAGGCCAGCCAGGGCTCATCTGAGGAATTCAGCCACGTGTTTGGACAACTTTGCACTGGAAGGTACAGAACACAGAACACAGTGAATGCAATGTCTGTCAAAAGACTGAAAGAGAGGAACAAATGTGTCATTATCGGCATTACTTATACACTACGGGTTCCTTTCTGGGATGTGAATTAGGGAGCTAGGTTTAAATTGTAACCTCAATGGCAACTTGCCTTTTAATCCAGGCATAGTCTTATCTTGTGTCTGAGAAGCCAGACCTATATGTTCAAAGGAAGACCCCAGTGCTTTCTCTGAAATCAAGGGTCTTAGTACAAATGAGGAGTTTGCACCCCTGTGCTTCAGTATCAGCCTCTACTCTTCTGGAAAGGCTTTACACTAGATGTTGAAGCATGCTGCGAAGATCTGATTGCATTCAACCACAAGGGCATTGGTGAAAATCACAAATGCCTCCAAAACGGTGTTGAAAGGAGCTTCATCAATCCAGAGAACACAGTTTCACTGCTCTGCAGGACAGTACAGGAGCTTTATAGCCATCTAGTTGATGCTTACTATAGGATATGGAAAAGCTTAAGCCCATGTGCATCTGCATTCTAGTACCAGTGCTTCGTTACGTCTGTGTCTACAGTAGGTGCACCTTAAAATTGGACGAATTCACTAATTATGGACATACGCACACACACATTTATGGTGTACACTTAGTTCCACCATTTTTTTGGTGTGCAAGGAAGACTACCTCTGGTCAAAATACTGGTTTTGTAGTAAGTCTGGATAATGGAAGTCAAACAAGCATTTGGCCCTAAGCAGACATAACATGAACCTTGCTGAAGCAAGCAAGTGGCTGAGGAGATGTGACACCATAAATATTTACAACGCTTACACAATGAATATTTCCGATGCTATAAATGTGAAAGTGGCTTATAAAGATGTAATACTGTCGCCTTCTGCAAACAAACCTGAGCCCAGAGCAGGCTTTAGGCATTCCAGCTACATGGGCATTACAAAGCCACAGTAATAATGAGTTAATGGTTCTTTCTCACCAGAGAAAAAAATCTGGGTCTTAAACACACAAAAGCTGGCATCAATAAGCGTCGGATCACCTGAGGGTCCCAGTTCTAGACCCAGTTGAGCTCAAACTGTAGAGAGAATGAAAGAAGAGAGAGAGAGAGAGACATATATATAGAGAGAAAGAGAGAGACAGAAAGAATGTGTGACACTTAAGGTGCTGTGAAGGTGAGATGCCGTGGGGGTCGAGCGAGAATGGCAGGTGATAAATACTCTCACAACCTCTCACACATCTCTCACTCTCTCTCTTACACACACACACAGCAAATCATTCACATCATGTTCTTAGAGTCTGTAACCCCTGTCCAGTGTCCACAGCCCCTCCGCCCCAGATTAGCTTTTCACCTTTAATTACTGCAGGCGCCGGCCACCCCGCTGCTCTCCGCGCCAATTATGTACCGGCGAAAAAAGAAATCTCCCATTTGCCACAAAAACAAATGTCTTCTCCTTTCATTTTTGAAGTGCATTTAACAATGTCCTGGAGCTGTCGTTTTTTTTCCCCCTCCCTCGTCTTATTTATTTATTTTCAGTAACACACATAGGAAGTGCCGGCGAACAAGACATCCATCACCTTGACAGACAAAACAAATTACACACCGAATAGAACTTTAATGCGTCACCCCGGCTAATGGTGTCAAGCCCGGCTCTGTCAGCTCACCCCTTGCTCTCAGGTGTCTCCCTCACGCTAATGCTCGCTCGTCCACTCCGAACAAAAAAGAAAAAACACTCCCCTAGCACTTGGAGTAAACAATGCACCTGAAATGGAGCTTATGTAACATTTCTAACTTTAGACAACATGAACAACTTCATCATTACTGTCGTAATAAAACAGAAACTTTTTGAGAAAAGGAACTTAACTTTTACTAATAACTTGTAATGTTTTATTTAATTATTTTCTGTGCAATTTTAATTCATTTCCATTAGTTCATTTTTTCATTAAATGTGGAAAAAGGATCATGTAACAAACCAAACTTAGAATAATAAGAGTGCTGATACCACACTTTTGACATCATAAGAAAACATAAGAAATCATAAGAAAATCATAAGAAATCATAAGAAATCTCCAAACAAACAGACTTAAAGAATAAGGAAAATGTGCTCTTAACATACGTTATGATAGAACTTAAGTAGCTGGTTCCAATTGTTGTACACAAAATCTGAAAAGAATGAAAAGTAACAGAGTTACAAGTTTTATTTATGGTTCACATGACCACAGCACATTCAAAAAGTCATTTCCAGGGGTGGTGTAAGCAGTGACATTAACAAAATAAGCAAGATAACATGCAAGTGCTAAAGGCATTATATTAAAATTCTGTAAAAACCATAAAGGGTAGATTTTGGTCATTGAAGGGTTCTCTAAAACCTGCCCCAACAGTGAGAACTTCCATATTTTAGTAGCTCCTCGTCATAATAAATAAACGCACTGGACTGACAGAAGAGGAATGAACAGTAATGGAGTTACAAGCTTTACTTATGGTCCACAAGGCCAGAGCACCTTCGAAAGAGCAATTTGCATGGCCTATGATATAAGCAGTGACATTCACAAAAAAAGCAATATAATATGCCTGTGCTAAAGGCATTATATTAAAATTCTGCAAAAAAACATAAAGTTTAGTTCTCACTGAAGAGTTCTCTAGAACCTGCCCCGACAGTGATAACTTCCATATTTTAGTAGCTACTCATCATAACAGACAAACGCACTAGACAAACAGAAGACCCTGGAATCAAATAGTTGGTGGCCTGGTGGTTCGGGAGTTGCCCCTGCGATCAGAAGGTTGTGGGTTCGAATCCCAGGACTGCCAGTGGCACCACTGAGGTACTCTCGAGTAAGATACCGTCCCCACACACTGTTCCCCAGGCTCTGTGTCGCTGGCTGCCCATTGCTTCACTTGGTGAATGAGTTAAATACAGAGAAAGAATTTCACACTGTTCACACTGTATGCTGTGCTGTGGTTTGTTCACACGTGACTATAAGGAGCCACTTTACTTTACTTTAATCACTATAGACTAGTAAACCCGCTCTGCCTGGGTGGGCTACTGTAGCTCATTCAGAAAGCAGTCCATGCTGAAACTACACGTGATTTTAAAGTAAAAGAGTGGGAACAAGCTGTTGTAGCTGAACAGGCCAAAACACGTAAAGAAGTCTCCATGCGGAGTGTCTGAACCTGGCTGAATGGTAGGCTTTGAAGTTTATACAAAACCTCAAACTCTGATTCCAAAAAATGTGAGGAAACTTTCGTAATATGAGCCCTTTAATACTTAATGCCTTTAATTTGTGAAATGTAATTCTAGACAAAGTAAGACTTTATAAGAACCCGCAGACGCCCCGTGGAACAGCAGAGATATTAAACCCTGCAGGAGTCTAATTTTCAACCTGTTTCTGTAGTCTCATTCCCTTCTTTCTCCAAAGCTGGCTTTGAGTTTTTTGCAATGCAAATGCTGCCGATTATTACTTCTGCTAGTACTGCAAAATACTGCCTTTATCGCAGGGCCTACGCACTGGGCCGCTGAACGGAGGAGAGTTCCTTTATCCTAGATTTCTCAGGCTTGATCTGTAAGTATGATCTACACACGCTCTGCCTCGTGGCTCTGAGAGGAGGATTGTGTGTGGATGAATGGTGCGGCCTTCTTAAAAGCCAATAAAAGTGTAATTACATGCCTTGGGCCTTGGTGACAATGCATGGTGCAGGTGACAGCTATGGGGCGGGCGAGGCAGGACGGATTACCGTCACCCCGCCACAGGCTCTCCAGCTCCGGCCTGCCATCACCTCAGCGGGGTCACCTTGAACACAGGCGCTACAATTTTACCAGTCATTAAACTCTTAATCCAGCCTGCATGCGCACGCCTCTCGTCATCGCTCAAAACTGACAGGGCTGTCATATTACCGCTGCCACGCGTCTCCCGACAGCAAACGAGGAGTGTAAAAGACGCAGAGGGAGGCACAGGCGGCTGAGCTTTTCACCCTCATACCGCAGCCTGCGCTGCAATTAGCAATGCCACGTCGTCAGCACTATGATGCTGCCAAGCTAATGATACCTCAGCCGTCAAAATCAAATTCAAATAAAAAAAATGTCATTAACTAAACCTTTATGATGTTCTTAACACTCAAATTCCTCACTCAAAACACCGTATCAATACTGTTCAATTCAACGTACTTGGCTCACTCTCTCCATTCATACGTCTGGCATCGTCCAAAGTATGCATGTCGATGCTGCTTGCTTAATATTCTTGGCATTTCCGAAGCGCTAGAGCTCACGTATCCAGTGATGGGTTGATATTTTTCAGGCCAGACAAAGCGAGCGTGATAAATTGGACAATAAACACTCTAATCCAATATGGGAGACGTGCAAAGGAGACTAATGCCGTGCCGAATATGAGCTCCATGCGTGCAGGGAGGCTTCTCCTCGAGCAAACGGCTGGAGATGAGGAAAAGCAGCCCTGATATTACCACAGCCACACTCAGCTGCTCATTACGGTCCAGTAGCTGGGAGAAAGTGCTGTCATAAGCTGATCTGTGATCAGTTTTGGAAGGTTCAAGGCAAGTTCTCCCTGCTGATTCAAGCTGAAATTCAAACTTTATAGGGATGACAATCTCCTAACCAAAAGAGAACTGATCTAAGGGCTATTTTTGGCACAATTCGTTTGGTGTATTTTTATCGATGGAGGAAGCTGAAATGGATCTACAGTGGGAGATAAGCATTGTCAGATGCAAAATGTTTCAAATGTAAAAATAGCCAGACTGTTATTTTTATTTGTTAAGTTATTTTTAATAGGTTGGCAAGCTGACAGCTGTTGTACATCAAAGAAACATTACACATACACACAATCAAGCTACTTTTACGCCACTTTGGCCAATTATCGTAGACAGTTACGTAAGTGAATGCACTACTGGCTGTAAAAATGGCACATAAAGGCATCCGATATGTATTGCGGAAACGTTCAATACTTTCAAGCTTATTGGTCCTAATGACTGGGGTTTGTTTTCGAAACCACACTGACTGAATAAAGTTGGGCGACAGAATTGAAGCTCAGCTCTGCAGAAACACCCTTTCACAGAGAATAAAGCCAATGGATCTTCAACCGCTTCCCTAAATGATGATAAATCTCTTTAAACACAGCATACGAGAATTTAATGTATTAAACATAAATGATGATGGAACAGTTATCTTCATCTATCAGTGGGACCACTGATGGCCAGAAGTTAATTCATCATTATAGACTATTAGTGGGCAAATTAAGGTCTTATGGGTTAATTAAATGGGATGAGGACACTGTTAATAATGTAGCTGTAACACCGGGGCTGATAAGAACATTTTTTGATTACAATATTAAGAAAAAAAGAACTCTATAAAGGTCTGTCATACCTACACAAACACAGCTTCTCAGTGAGAACACTGGAGGTCTGCATAGGCATGAAATCGAAGCCAGAATTCAGTGAGTGACCTAATACAACTCAGCTCCTAAATCTTAACCCCAAACCCGACCTCACTCAAACTGCTGTGGCACAACAGCCCCTATAGCCAGTGTGTCACTGAAGAGACGACATACTAGAACTGCTGCTATTACAGCTCAAAGTACTATCATAAGATCTCCTCTGTATGCGACTATACAGCTGCTTATTAATATAATGACCAGGTGATAATGTTTCCACAATGAATATGTCCCAGACTTGTTTGGGATTTTAAATTGTTCCCCTCCTGTGAACAGTTAAAATGACCTAGACTACACTAGACAGCGTGCGTAAGAGGAACCGTGTGAGAGTACACATGCACGGCATGCTGCTGATGCTAGTTTTCAGATGGGATTAATAAAGTGAACTCAGCCCTTATGTCACACCGCACACTCTCTTTTCCACCAAGTCAACTCCATCTAAAGCACTGCTGCTGCTGCTTAGGCGAGGGTTTAATTATGCATTAGCGAGAAATGCTTCTTAGCTTTTTGCCTCCGCACTGAGCTCCTGTAGAGCGCCCGAGACAAGATGAGCAATCCTCTTACCATTAAGGCTTCCTATTGTGTTCTCAGCCTTGCATTTCAGTATGAATCGTATTTCAGCACTACTGACTCATATTTTCCTTCCTCTATAAGCTCCTTTTAACAATCAAAACTTTCCCCAGCTAAACAAGTCTTAAAGCTGCGTTCATTGCTGGGGTCACGGCAAACCTCGTAATCCAGGGACACACTCCGTCCTGCTCCGTACACACAGTGCAATCACGGATAATTCCTCTAATTTTGCTTCAGAAATTATGGCAATTAAATGTCACTAATGTTTTTACTGGCAATTTCATCTCAATCTTCACAACAGGTAACATTCCAGACCACGATGTGTGCAAAAATGACAATAGGTGACTGCAGATTTTCAGACTTGGCCTCTTGTTTTTGTCCTGATCCCATTTTACAGTTTCTTCAGCCCTTTGCTGCCCCATACTCTACACTGCCATTGCTCCACTCTCTATATTGGACAAGACAGAAACATGGAACATTTAGAGGAGGCAGAAGAGCGTGGACCGTCAGTTGCAGCCTCGCCAGCTGTGATAATGATGTATAATTTAATCTAAGGCTGCGTTTCTAGCTTCCACAGGCCCTCCTCCCCAAGACCATGCATTATTGAAGCTAATGGTGACCCTGAAATAGAAAAAAAGGTTCTTATCTCTTAAAAGTTTCATTGCGCAGAGTGCGCTGAGTGCACAGTGAGCGGCGTGTCAGCTCTGATAGAAAGTGAAGGATGACTGTTTTTGGCCTACACAGCGTCAGCTTCCCTGACGACAGCAGAAAAAAAAATTCAATTGGATGAGGAAGTGACATAATTCCTTGAGGGATCCTTTGCCATGGTCGCGGTCTATGTGGGCAGCGCAGCGCGGGGTGATGTTTAATTCGAACGACATGATTTAGACAGTGACATCATCTGGGAGCTAAACAGGGTCATTGGATGACATCAGTGTTGATGCTCTAGGGTTTAAGTGTTCTTCATCAGCTGGGATCAGGAAGCCACCACCAATAGCAAAGAGACCAATGATGTGATGCAACAAGCCAATCACTCCAAGCGGCAACAGTTTCTCAATCAGTGCATCAAAGAAAAGCTTTAGTGGAGCTGAAAGACAGGTGGTCATGGCGAAGGGTGTAAACCTTCAGAAAAGTGTTCTACTGGTTTAGATAGTAGAGAGTTAAGGTTTATAATGGGCCTGCCGAATAAAGCCTGAGGATTTTCTGTCTGAGGCTGACCTAACCCCTCAGCATTATGTTTTGAGTATAAACCAGACCCAAGCCTGGCAAAATCATGTCAAAGTTCAGCAAAATTATGCCCAAAGTTCAGGTCACTGAACTTTGGAATTTTCCAACCCAACAAACAGCATCAGGTTTTGAGCCTGAAACTGACCTGAACCCATCAAGATTCTGCCCAAAACTGACTGATCTTACCCTGAAAGAACTTTATGAAACCAG
>JBBPCZ010000001.1:15444462-15456889 GCA_037974445.1 Brycinus macrolepidotus
AAAGAATTTAAAAATACATAATAAAAAAAGCATCTAACATACACAGGTTTCCTCTTTTTCCCAAGCGTAGTCAAACAACTTTTGGACTTTTTCTGGACTAACTGCTTCATTTGCTTTGTAATTCATTTCAAGAGAAAGAAGATGATAAGATAAAGTCCTATTATCCCACGTTTCTTATTCTTTTACAGTAACCATTTTTCCTCCCAAAATGAAACTGTTATCATTCACAGTAATACAAAGTCACGGGCGTGCCACGCCCCCGGCAGTCCCAGGCTCCGGAGTACTGATCCTGGGCACTTCACCCTCTGTCGCTGTTTCTGATTTGTTTGTTTTTTTATACTGTACTGTTGGTATAGTTTTTATTCTATTGTTTTTAATTTTTGCTGCTCTTATCTTTGTTCTGTCCACTTTCTGCCGTGACAATGCAAATTTCCCACTGTGGGACTAATAAATGATTATCTTATCTTATCTTATCTTATCTTATCTTATCTTATCTTCTCCCTTTATCTTAATGATGCACGCCTGTCACTGACCTCCTTTTCACTGTTTAAACCGAGCCTGACCCCGAAGACCCGGTCCGTTCACCATCATGTTTCACGTAACTGGCACCACACCTCGACCCGTAACCTCTCTCTCTCAGTGCAGGACTCCTAGCTCTGCTGCTGTCCTCGGTCAGAGGAGACACGACTTTCGAAGGACTTTCTTTGTGTGCGTTGGTTTTTTGGACTTGCTTCGACTCTGTAAAGACGAGCCAGATCTGGCCAGAACGCTCCTTTGTTCCGTTTGTTTCTGCCCTTCACTAACAAACACACCTTGAATTACTTCTGCAAGAGGGGTCAGTGTTCTTGTGCCAGTGGGCGTCATGACACACTGCAGTTATGTGGTTTATGGGTAGGAACTAATAATGATAAATGATTGCTATTCAGAAATAGTAATCCTTAGAAAAGGAACTGATTCTTTTCAAATAGATCCTACTGTTGATTTACTTGATACACTTGATTTTTGTAATCCAGAGGTCTGTTACTACCCAGCACCGGCGACATACATTCGTCCATTCTTGTAGCTAATGGTGTGTTAAATAGTGTCTGAAACCAAATCTATTATACACTGCTTAAAAACACAATGTGTTTTTGGCAGGAATTGATTTAGCTACATGGCCCAAATGTGAAACAAAAGACACAAACATTGGCCACCAAATACGTCTTGGCATAAGAAAATGTAATATGCTCATATACCTCAAAAATAAAGCTAACCTTAGAAATCAGGGATAAACACATTTTTATCCTTCAAGATTTAAACATTAAAACAGCATACAAAGTCAGGACATTTTTGTCTTGGAAAAACACACACACACACACACACACACACACACACACACACCCTAGCTCTTCTTCACTGCTGTAGTGTTAGGCTGGGTTTGTGGGGTGTGTGTGGTAGGAGTGATGGTGATGGTGAGGGCCGTTTGGTATCAATGCTCTCCTAATGGCCGGAGCGAGGCCGGCTGATTTAAAGCACCATCACTCTTCTCCACCGCCTCCGGGCCTCAGTCCTCTTAGACAAAAATAAAAACACCAGAAATACAGCCCACTGCTGTACAATAACACGGAGGAGAAGAGAAGAGAAGAGAAGAGAGGAGAAGAGAAGAGAAGAGAAGAGAAGAGAAGAGAAGAGAAGAGAGGAGAAGAAAGCAGAGGAGAGAAGAGAGGAGAAGAGAAGAGAAGAGAAGAGAAGAGAAGAGAAGAGAGGAGAAGAAAGCAGAGGAGAGAAGAGAAGAGGAGTAGAAAAGAGAGAAGAGGAGAGGAGAGAACTAGAAAAGAGAAACAAAGACCAGATGAAAAGAAAAGAGTAGATTGAGTTGAGAGAAGTAGAAAAGTGAGGAAAAAAGAGAGGAGATGAGAGAACAGAAGAGACAAGGAAAGAAGAGAGGAGGGATGGGGAGGAGAAAATGAAAGATGGGAGGAGAGGAAGAGAAGATGAAAAGAGAAAAGGAGAGGAGAGAACATGAGGAGAAGAGAACAGAAGAAAGGTGAGATGAGGAGTAAAAAGATGATGGAAGGAGATGGAAAGAGCAGGAGAGAAGATGAAAACAGGAGTAGAAAGAGGAGGAGAGGAGGAGTGAAAGGAGAAGAGAAGAGAAGTAGAAAAGAAAGAAAAGAGAGCAAGAAAAGAGAAAGGAAGACCAGATAAAAAGAAAGTAGCAGATTGGACAGAAGATGAGTTGAGAGGAGCAGAAAAGAGAGGGAAAAAAGGAGATGAGAGGAGAGAACAGAAGAGATGGAAAGAGCTAAAAAGAGAAGAGGGGAGAGATGAGGAGGAGAAAAGGAAAGAAGGAATGAGAAGAAGAGAAGATGAAAAGAGAGGAGGAGAAGAAAGTGAGAAGGGGAGGAGAGAAGAGAAGAGAAGGGAAGGGAAGGGAAGAGAACAGAAGAGAAGAGAAGAGAACAGAAGAGAAGAGAAGAGAACAGAAGAGAAATGCTTATATATCTTAAAAAGTAATAAAACCATAGTTTAGGGGGGGTAAAGATTACCAACATCAGGACAAAAAATGTGCACAGTCCAGCCCAGCATATCCCACCACAATCCAGAACCGCCAGCCACAGGTCCTCGCAAACCAGCCCCCCATAAAGGGAGAGGATCATGGTTCCTGAACACCAAAACCCACCCTGGGGGGTAACAGGAGCCAGCACAATCTACAGTTTGGGCTACCACACCTGCTTTCAGCTCACACAGAGGAACAAGTCCTCTGGAGCTTCTGACTAACCGCAAAGTTTTGGACGGAAATCCTCAACAGGGTTTTAACTCCGTTAGGTGCCAGTGCTGCTGTGCTCAGCGGGACAGAGGTCGAAGGGCACAAATGTACAAGAATTTATTTCAAGCAATGTTGGACAATTTCTCTAGGTCCAATTACCATGAGAATGTTCACACAATGTAAAGGGCAGGTGGAGTAAAACCAGAAGATTTTGATTTGATCTTGACAGGATACACAAGAAGCCAAGCAATTCTTTAGGGTTACAACAGTTACTTTAAGACACAACGCAAAAACTACACTCACTACTTCTTAAATGCATAAATGAACAACATAAAAACACAGTGGTTTGAGGTCATTTGCAATATGCATATTTTAGTTATTTAATTATTTGATGCTTCTTCTACTACTTTGAGGCTTAAACCAGTGCAGAGGGGCAAACCTTCAGATTTTAGCAGGTTCTAAGCAGTTTATTGTCAATGGCCTCTCTTGCTTGTGAAGTGAAGAGCTGATGTTTTGCCACACCAGTGCTCCAGGGACAAGGCTGCAAGGTTGTTAAAGCAGAGTACATAAAACGGATGCTTCACAGAGCCAGTTGGTGTACACACACACACACACACACACACACACACACACACACACATAGGCAGTGGCTTTAGTGTCCTAATTGCAGCTTCTGAGGGAAGTCATGATTGAGTCCATAATTTTTTATACACAGTGCAAAATTAATATTCGAAATCCACACATAAGCTCCATGGGCAAGTGGCACCACAATGCTCACGCTCTGTCTGTTGCCTGTGCCAACTTTGCCTTTTACACATTACTCTATAAGCGCGCGCACACACACACACACACACACAAACACACGGTTACTCTACTTCTCTCTGATCTCTCGCATCTCCACCTATCTGAAAAAATTACAATTTGTGCAGTGGGAAAAGAGCTGATTTTTGCCATTTTAACCTCTGTTTACAACCCAAGCACACAGAAGAAAGAGAAATGGCAAACAAACTTTGCCTTCTGTCAGTGACTCTGGAACATCAGCAGCATGAAGCTCAGCTGCACCTGGGCATGTGTGCACATCCCTGCAAGTGATATTGAGCCCCCTCCCCACCTTACGGCAAAATGTGTTCGATCGGCCAGGCCATGTTTGGTGTCTTCTGTAGATCTGTAGTTACAAAGCTAATGTGGCTAACAGTCAATGTTTTTAATAACCCATTAGCATCACTCACTCCCACCTCAAACCTTGTCAAGTAATGTTAAGTGTGTGTGATCTGATTAGGCCCTGGTGGAGTACTAACTCAAGCTCTAGTAGAATCTTTTTTTATTATCAGCTCTTTATTTTCAAGTCTAGACATGTTTTCTTTCGGACTACAAAGCACCCATACGCATCACTCTAGATATAAGTGTATGCCAAGTGCTATATATGTTAATGTAAATGTATATCCTTATGCAGTTTCACATGTATTGTCTATTAAAAATGCATAGCAGATGACATTCAGGCTAAAGAACACAGCTACTACTGCTTTTAGCTACATTTTTTCCTCTTTAAACTTTTTTCCCAACTCTAATGTTTGGTCATATCCTCACTATTAGGTAGCTTGGTGGGAAGTTTTGGGTAAGACCAGCCACTGGATTCCTGACGATCACGATATCACATATCAACCCACCCAACTGGTCAATGGTTTCAAAACAAATATTATTATTAATATTATTAATATTTAAATCTTGATTTGATTTTAAACAGCAGTACTCCTGTTCAGCAGTACTCCTGTTTTCAGGATTTCTATTGACCTAACACTTTTACTAAAAATGTAAAAAAATGAATAAATTATTAAACAGGTTTTAAAAAATTGACTATGTAAAAAAATATGTAATCATATTTTAGGGTAATGTATGAGTCAGCTTGTTGGGTCAGTTTAACCCAGCTTGTGTTCTGTTATATAGTGACCCAGTGGCAAGATACGAAATGACCCAAAGTGGGTTGTTTCTAACCTAGATAACAGTATATCATACAGTGTCAGAAGCCACATAAGCAATTCGACTTAAGATTAGTTAAGACTACGTATTGATAATTTAGGCATTGCTAATAACAGGGGCATAAGCTTTTATTACTTGATAGCTACTTTAGCCTCTTAGCGCCAGAGAAAAACTGAAGTGACGTCTGGACACCTGGTTGATCGGCTACATCGGCCAGGGGAAAACCATATACATTTGATTCTTTTGTGCAGGAACATGCACACATGCCCAAGTGCAGCTGAGCTACATGTTCCTGACTATAAAACTCCATCTGTATCCTGGTTCTCTATATGAGATTGCCAGGAGGACAAAGTTTGTCAGCAGCTTAGTTTGTCTTGATTAAAGCCTGGCTCCCAACCGGAGTGGCTGTACCAAATTTCTCCTCTTATCCTGGTTTCTGCTTTTCCCGCTTGTCTGTATTGGGAACAGATGTTGTTAAAATAGACAAACATCAGATCTCCTCACTGTGCATTTGATTTTTCGTCAAACTATTACTTTAAGGTCGCACTGAAGCGCTGGAAGCACATTAACAGTGGGGTGGAATAATAAGCCGGAGAACGCCAAGGGCACGAGCGATGCAAGACTGCGTCAGTGTCACAGCTCGCGGGAATGCGAGAAAACAAACCCACGCAATGTCACAGCAAACGGTCGCGTCATACAAAAGCATAGGAATGGCAGTGATTGTGTGACTTTTTGAAATTCATTTGCATAAGCCGCCAATTCCTGCCACAAACGGACAGTAAATTAAGAACCCAGGACAGGAAATATGAAAGCACAGTGTTGACGAAGGCCCTCGTGTCCCACCATCAACTGCAATAGCCGTGCAGGGTTTAAATGTTGATATGATGGAGATATGATGAGTACGGACCCTGGTGTAACATTAACTCTGACGAAGGCATAAATCTGCGCAGGCAGAGGAGTAGTTAGTGTCCGTATTGTCTTAGTCTAGCGTCCCCAAGAGGCCATTCGGCTGAGCGGCTCGCAGATGGGTTCACTACCCAAATCAATTCTTACCTCTTTATTACTGTAGCCACAAACTGGCGTAGGAAGAGGGAGCACTGGGCGTGTTCGGGCTGTGCAGAAAGCGATAGGCAAGCACGGGCCTCCGTTCGGGAGCTATAGCCCCTGCCACGGTGCTTGGCTGGTGGGGAGGAAAGGGGGTAAGAAGCCCCTGAATCCACGCTGAGGGGAGCCTGTTGGCTTATCACCCCCAGACAAGGGCCCCCCGGATAAACGGAGCCCAAACGGAGCCCAGGCAGGAGACAAACAGTGGTGGGGTGCAGGACAGTGATAAGCAGAGGAAGCTCCGCAGGGCAGCACAGAGAGAGAGAGAGAGAGAGAGAGAGAGAGAAGAGAGACAGAGAGAGAGAGAAGAGAGGGGGGAAAGGGACAGAGAGAGAGAAAGAGTGCAATACTAGTTTCTGCAGCTTTCTGTAGCTTAAACCTTTTAAAAAATTTACACATGGACATTTGCTAGGTGTAGCAGATGTAGGTTAACACAGCCCTGTGTGTGTGTGTGTGTGTGTGTGTGTGTGTGTGTGTGTGTGTGTGTGTGTGTGTGTGTGTGTGTCAGTTAGTGAGTGAGACCAACAGGAAAAAAAAAGACCCTTAAAAGGAAGATAGAGAGATAGAGAGTTTACTGAAATGCTAATTCACTTAATTTGTTTGTGAGTAAATGTACTTATTTACTTACAGGATCGAGAGGGAAGTGGGTTTGTTTATTTACTCCAGTGGCGGCGGCAGCAGCAGGCAGCAGTGGCAACACAAAAATAAACTTAAAAATAGCTTAAGCAGCAACAAAGCGGAAAAATAGTGAGACAAAGGCATATCTCTGCCAGAGTAAAGCCGTAAACAAATCACATAGTAATCACAGCTCATCAGTTTACATATGGACATACGGGAAAGCAGATTTATTCTGGTTTATCCCTCTGTGTGTACATGCCTGTGAATGAGTGAAGAGAAATACAGAAATAGAGTATAGATAAGATTATTACAATCAAAATCAACTGCTCTGGCCTCTGAACGTACATTCATTCATTTCCTAACACCCTAAAAATCATTGGTCCTATTTGCTGGAGAAACTATTCAAGATTCTTTAAAGAACCTTTTAAAAATGCTTCTATAGCTCCAGAAGGGTTGTATATGATAAACGGTTCTGTTGTTTTCAGTAAAAGAACCCATTTCAGTACTATACTGAACCATTTTTCCTAAAATTGTAGAGTATAGATGTGGTCCGATTATTACGAACTAAACTGGTTTTGGTGCAGCAAATTGGTGTAACATGAAGTATTATAGTACCTTACTGGAATTTATTCTCAGAGGTTGTTTTTTTAAAATATTTTTTTAAGTTAAGTTGATATAACCGTTTACATAAAATTTTGGTCTAGATAATATAAAAAGCTATAAAAGAAATGTTATTAAAAATACATATGACTGGGGCTGCCATGGCAAGAGCAATGCATTTGATTTTGACAGAGAAAGGATTTTGTTGTTCTTTTGACGTGAAAGTATACAGTTAGACCTTTGGGGCAAGATTATTCAAGATTTTTTAAGTATTCAAGATTTTTTGTGCCATCATCTTGTCTTCTTGTGCAGGAACATAAACACGGTTGAAGTTTCGAAACATACTGTTTGAAAATACAAACCACATATAGAAACTAAGCTGCAAAAAACAGCCTGTTTTGATTTGGCAGCAGCTGGCAGCAATAGCAAATGCCAGAAGTAGCCTAAAGAAGAGCAAACCATTTAAATATTGAGACACTAAAGCAGAAAAGAAAAAGTCTCTCTTTTCATTCACTCTGCCAGAGCACTCTGAAGCAAAGCTCTTGAAGATATGCCATGAAATGGGTTTTATTCACTGGAAGTGTCGGAGCGTGCACTCAGAATGGATCCCCCTGATGGAAATCTGCCTCTTGTGTAACAGGGTCCCTCATGCAACTGCTAGACAAGTTATTGGATAATCTGGGCACCATCTCTTTCTCTTTCTGTTCATAGTCCCAATCTCAATCTCCCATTTCTATTCCCCCTTGCGCAGCGCGGCTCTTTTACAAGGCCGGGTTTATGGTTGGTAAATCTGTATTGGGCCACGCTGGGCTATTTGTCTTTTTTGAATGACTGTAATGCAGCTGAGAATAATTCTGCAGCAGTATTGCTACCATCTGGCCCGTGATTAACATTCAGATTAGAATTCGCCACAATCAGAGCTCAGCAACTTCCTACACAGAGAAAAAACGCTGCGAACCGAACTATTATTAGCCTTCCAATGCTTCGGCTTATGAATTTTAATTCTACAAATACAGTGCAAGAAGATATTGCATTAAAGCCCCTGAATCGGTGGCAAGCGAGCTTTAAAAACACAGCGCCGGCATGCCAAGCGCTACATTTCAAAGTCAAAGCGCCACAGGGCCTATTGGAAAGCACAGATAAAGTGGGACATTTCCTTGTGAATTTAACCGCATTCGAGTATATCAGTAAACAAGGTTTGCCTTCAAATGCCTGTAAACACACAGTCTATGTCCTTGCATTTCAGCAGGACTACGGAATGACTTGTGTATTGAAGCCTCTCTCTAGGCAAAGCCATGACATTGTAAAAAAAATAAACAATAAAAAAAAAAAAATTAATAATAAAAACAATAACAGAGGTAGATTAGGTCGGCCCTTGCTCTGCCAGATCAAAAGGTGTAATTATCATGCCTTATCATAACATTGGCATGGGACCTCAAATTCAGTGCAGATCCTGTGATCTACACATTATTATGCATAATTTAACAGAATTGAGACTTAAATATCAACACAGAACAGCATGAAGTCTACGAGGCTCAAGCATGCGGACTAGACCGACTTCAGGACTGTAACCACAATCAAAATTTTAGTGAGGTCCAATCTGCAGAAATGTGACCTACTTTACACACTAAATAAACCACACTGCCCCGTATACGACACCAATTCTGATCTGCTTTGTTTTTCACCATTTCAGTGCTCCCTTTTTTACCAGTCCACTATTATATGTCTTTTTCCTTTCATTTTTCAGTTTTTTGTCCCTCTATCTTCCTATCGCTATTCCTGTTGACTCCATTCATACTGTCTTTATACTGTCATTTTATTTAGTAAATCATTTAACTTTTTTCTTCAGTTTTTATTTTAGCTGAATTTGCGTCATAATCAATATAATAAACAGAACAAGCAGTAATCTACTCTAACAAGACGTAAGAGAGCCTAATCTACCTACTGATTCCCTCAATTACATACTGTGCCATCAGTAGTCGACACTGCTTTTTCCCATGAACTTGCTTTAAGTTCTTATTTGATTGTTAATACAGTTTACTATTGAGCTTGTGGGCTAAACTAATCAGCTGTCGCAGTATAGCATGCTTCCGCTTGTAAGGCTAGGTAGAGCATGCTATATTGCTTCAGCATACCAAGACATTTTGGACAACACCACGCTTCCAACTTTGTGGACACAGCTTGGGGAAGAACCTTTTCTATTCCAGCATGACTGTGCCCCAGTGCACAAAGCAAGGTCCATAAAGACATGGCTGGATGAGTTGATACAATGTCATTAACGTCCCTGTTGGTGTAATGGTCACGCGTCCCAATACTTTTGTCCATATAGTGAACATATGAACAACAAACTGAACTGAGAAGTCAAAATAAACGAGGACAGTGGCACTGATGTGAAGCACTGCTCAAATGAAGCATAAAAGCTGTTTCACTGTTGTTTTGTGAAAATGTTGATCCTGCTAAACATGTATGAGTGAGCGAGTAACCAGTACAATTACGGGACTCTCAGATTTATATTATATGTTCTTGAATAAACTCTCATTTAAATTATAGCCATAGTATATAGCCTACAGTATGTGTATGTTGCATACCTGTACATCATAACTAGAAGTCACTCTGGGTAGTTTGTATGCAGATAAACATGGAGCAAACCACTAGTGTTGTGAGGTACGTTTTTTTGGGCAGTTTTGCTACATACAGTGGGCTACATCAGGACGTCTCAGAGTCTGCACATCTGTGCCCTCATAACTAGTTATGGTTATGGACTAGTTGGGCAACTTGCGTTCATCCTTAGTCTAAGTGAGACTCAAAGCACACTTTTATCTGATTCTTGTCACCTTCAGTTTGATAGCATTAAAGCTAAAGGTTATCTCTCCAAACACACTGGAAATAATTGGGTATTGATTAGAAACCTGTATAAGAAAAAATCAAATATCACCAATGTCTCATTATCCCAATATTCTTTAGCCAGCTGTGCAATAAACAAGTCAAATACATTGTCAAGCGCACAGATCAATCCCAAGAGCTCCCACTGAGTGATGTGACAACTCACTACTTCTCCCATGGCTTTTATTTAAAAAGAGCTGTTTCTGTTACAGAATGAACACAGACACAGTATTCTTCTCCAAAATCATAACTAGAACCTGACATCTGTTTTGATCTCACAATGATTCATCGAGATTGTACCTTTTCTAAGGAAACAGTTTAGTGCATTTCTAAAATCCCATGTGATTCAACTGAGACTCAGTTTAACCTCACTATTTTTGGTATGATTTAAGAGTACACTGAATACTGAATATGACTGAAGAAAACATATTACACTTTTTTTTTTCATTTTATTTTACATTTAAAAATAACTCAAGGATGTATTTTGGACTTAAAAAGGAGTGCATACTTTCTAAAATATTAATAAAAGTTATATGTTCCAAAATCAATTCCATTACATCCTCACCTATTGAGTGACACATCAGGATACATCAGTGCTTTTACACACTTCTACTGGGCGTGTACCAATTCATCTAGTACACCTGGTTCTGTTTACATGTAAACTATGAGTTTTGTTAAACTTATCATTGGAACACCCTTAAATAAGTGTGGATGAGCTCTATGCGAAGACTGAGAGAGGGATGCATTAGTCAAAAACATGAGAACAATACTAAAACAATAGTCAGTTTCTTGGGGTTAACCTAGTCTTCAGCCTAGCATGAGCACAAGTCACCTTGCCACGTTTCTGTTTTCTCCGCACTTCTATTTCAGCTGCATCAGGCAGCACTGTGGTCTCGGGTCCTGTTACCTACACCATCAAAGTCTCAGCCTGATGGTCATACATGTATGGAGTGTAAGGGGGAGCACATATAAGGAAAAAAGAATTATAACACAAATAACAATAATGCAAAATAACATTAGCAATGTGTGTGGCGAGCTTAGACAAGCCATGCTTCCATGTATGCACCATATGTCTTTCTGTCTATTGGCCAGTTCTGATTTACTTATTTATTTATTTTAACCATTTTTTACCAAATATTACAAAAATACATTGTCATTTTTCTTCAGTTGTTAAATATGGTGAAGGGACATAATCGGGGGACAGAATAAGTCACTACTAACGTTCAAAATAGATTTAAGAGACACATAATAATAATAGTAATAATAATAACAATAATAATCATGATAATAATAATAATAATAACATCAATAATAATAATAAGAAGAAGACGAAGAAGAAGAAGAATGCATTATTAAATAAAAATAATACATAAGAAAAAGAAAAAGAAGAAGAAAAGGGAAGTGGAAAAAGAAGAATATTATTCTACTACTTCACCATAACATACTGTTTGCATACACTATGTACGTCCTTACTGTGTGACAGAGACAGACACTGTAATGTCTCCATTACAGTTAATTAAACATCTCGACTAAGCCAGCAGAGCAAAGTTTATCAACTGAAAGAGTGTGTCATGACCGCTCTCTCCATTCAAGATGTGAATTCTCGCTCAGTATGCTAAAGAATGTTTATAAAAGATCGATCACATTTTATGCACATTTCAATACATCCTTTCAGCGACGACCCTTACACAGTGCTCATGCTCAATATTCTAGCTGAATGCCACTTTCAGAAGTGTGTGTGTGTGTGTGTAAAAAGATCCCCCTCTAAACACCTGACCCAGCTAAGCCACAAACACCAACAGCATTAGCGTCAGAAGTGCGAACATCTTGCTGAGAGGCACCTGCTGTTTTTCAGTGCCAGGCTCTCAGCTGAGCGGGTGCCGTCCGGTCCTATAGGAGGAGCAGCGGAGCACCAAGCAGAGGAATGTACAGGGAGTGTTACTGGAGCATGGCTTCACCACTCACTCCACATGAATAAGACATCATATCCACAGTCACATATAAAATATGAATTACTGCACTCACTGCACTCCATGTGCCACTGCAGGAAGCTACCAGGAGGACACTTAATGCACATGTGCGCACTATTTATTCTATATGATCTTGATCGCTGGTAATTACTGCTTAATTTTATAGCAAACCATAACTAAAACTGAATGTGGAAATTCTAAAAAAAAAAAAAAAAACCTCTGATGGTTACTGAATGTATTAATAATTTTCTGCTTTCACTGCATTAAAGGTTCTACAGATACAGCTATGGGAAAAAAATAACGCATTTTTTTTTCTGGTTATTGCTTTTGTAATTTGTGGGAGTGTGTCTGTGTAAAATGTGCATGTGACTACTGTTTTATACACTATTGACCACAATTGATTCAAAATTCCAAACAAAAAAATGTTTGGAGAAAATGTAAAAAAAAACACATATAAATAATTTATTATACCTTGGAAATGTTAAACTACACAACACTCTTACATTATTTTACAATTGCAACAATT
>JBBPCZ010000001.1:15456989-15467501 GCA_037974445.1 Brycinus macrolepidotus
CTCAGAGTCTCTCCTCAGCATCCTTCTCCCAACACACTCAGAGTCTCTCCTCAGCATCCTTCTCTCAACACACTCAGAGTCTCTCCACAGCATCCTTCTCCCAACACACTCAGAGTTTCTCCTCAGCACATGTCCAAACCAGTGCAATCTCTACCAATGTCCCTCTAATAAACTCATTAATGATCCTGTCTAAAAAAAACTGGACACTTTTATGGCTTTTTTGTTTGTTTGCATATATTATTATATTAACTTGTGTTTTGCTGGGAGAAGGACACTCTCACTGCTGAGATAAATGGCTTTAAATTACCTGCACAGGTGTGTTTTATACAGCACTGTATATGTGACAATGATGATCATTACTTTGGTTAATTAGAAACAAAATAAGCCTGGCATAGCTCTGAATGCTTTTGGTCCAGTTTTCCATGGGAGGTCACTATTCTTTTTCTTTATTTAAAAAGGAAACCAGTGGTTAAATGTGAATACTGTGTCTGATTCTTAGTATATCAGCCTGGGAAAAGTTCACGGTTGACCAAGGAGGTACCAAGAAATCACACAATTACAAAGGATCTGGCTATGCACATGTGACCGAGACAGGTGCCCCATGGAGAGCTGGACATTATCTAAGATTCCATATGGAATCCATTAACATTTCACATGCTTGATTCACTCCACTGACATTTAGTGAAATTGCAACATATCAGAACAGTAAAAACACATTTAAAATGGCACAATTTGAAGCCCTTGTATAACCCGAGGTCATCATTCAAGGTCAAGTGAACATACAGGTGACTGCCCATAGAGGCTGGCTCATTTTTCCATTATTTCAGCTTTAAATTGAGTTCCTGAATATAAAATTGGGTATGAATACAGCTTGATGGTGCCATTGTTAAACACTGCTTCCAAATCAGCGAAGAGCTTTTAAGAATAACTCTGAATTTAAATGATTATAGACAGACAAGTGCATTCACTGTTATATCAGGAATCAAAATGTTCATTAAAAAGAAAGTGCTTAAAGTGACCAAGACATTTCCACATGAAACACTGATGTACCGATGCATATTAAAATGAGCAAAAGCTACAATACAGCTACGCCATGTTTGGCTTGTAAACAGCATATGTCTACAGTGTATATGCTTGCGATTCAATTTGATTCATGATTTGTGTGTATGACATACATGTGTAGGTCGACAGTTGGGGGCGTTTGCAAACAATTGCGTTCACACAATTGATAGAACGTCCATCCTCCAAAATGCACTCATCTCCACAAGGCTATGCAACACACATTATGACACATAGGGAGGTTCATCTCTGCTCTTAGAGTGCCAGTGTTTGGCACAGTTTGGTGACTTCTGTGCTCAGACTGATCTAGTCACTGGCCTTCCAATACCAGAGTTGAACACCCTCATCAGACAGTGTCAGAAACCACATAAGCAAGTCTATTTATGTAGCAATTCAAATACAGTTTGAGGTGAGTGCATGATTTAGGCATGCAGTTTACATGATGCTAACATGATGCACATGCTTCCATTACTTGTTAGCTACATTAGCCTTGTAGCACCAATACAAAGCTAAAGAAGTTAACTTTGGTCACCAAATGTATCTTGACTGATTGACTACATTTGTGTAAACTGGATTTTTCAAAAAAATTGTCATTCAAGGATGTGATTTAATGATCATCAATATCCCAGTTCAAAAGTATATGTAATGTCAAACTACAGAAATGATACTGATATTATTGGTTAACTTTGCTGCAGATCAATAGTTAATCTCTCACAAAAGTCAACAGTGGTCCTTAAAGTAATGGTAACTCTAATGTGATAAATTAGCAGGAATTATTTTTATCTCACAGGAAATTTGTTAATCAGTGTCACTCAGCAGGCCACAGTCCTGGATTAACACTGAATATATGTGCTGCCACTCATGCGCAAGAGCGCAAGATTGCAGAGCCTGCTCTCACAAACAGATCAAAGGGCTCCTGGTGTCTAAGTGAAGATGTTGCAACATCACTCAAAGATGAAACAAAGAGAGGAAATTTGGGAACTTTTGGAAAAAAGAGAACATCCCTGCTGCTCCACTGTCAGACTGTAATAGTGATAGGGGTGGTATGGGTATAAATCTAAGAAAAACAAGGACACACAGTACTGCTGATGTGAAGCAGTCTTTCATAGCAGAGCGGGTGGTTTTTCTCACTTGTGATGATCACTACAAGCTAGTTGAAGTTTTGTTACTCCAGTCGAGGGTTTTGTTAAGGATTCTTATAGGGCAGCAAGCAAGTGTAGGTTCATTTCATCTACTACCAAGGTAAATTAAGCAAATATTGGGATACTGAATTTATTGAGAAAATGAGTTACAAGCCAGAACGCCCCCAGCTCCCCACCCCCACACACACCACCAAAAAAAAGCCAGGCGAAAAAAAAGCAAACAACAAGCCCAAAAACTTAATGACATGCCATCACAGCAAGGGAAATGTTTAGGAAAAATCATCAGCGACTCCCTCTGTAGCTGAAAACGCATTACACGATGCGAGAGAGCAAGAGATAGTCTGATTGCCAATGGAGTCTCCATTAGGAGCGGAGGGGCTGGCTTCTCCTCCCCATTTGGCTTGGAGGGGTTCACCTGAGCGCGTGCTAATTAAGGCCCGCATCTGCACTCAAGGTCGTCTGCTCCTCAGACAAGTGCGTGCCACGCTCCATCTCACACATTCAATTAAAGGACCCATCTAATGACTTCCTGTAGTCCCTACTCACCACTCCTCCTGCTTCTTTCACTCTTTCTCCAGTGGAACGCAACTGTGGCCCTCACGCATACACAAACACACACACACACACACACACACACACACACCAAAAACTCCATTACAACAATGCGCTCCGATCTGGGTGAAAAAACAATTTCCGAATCACTGTGTTCACAGCATATTTGTGGAGCATATTGCTAATGAGGTATTCTGCCAGGCGCTGTGTGAGGAGCCACATGGTACCGGGATAATGAAACTGGAGTTTAAGACAAGTACAAGAGAGCTCTATGTCACATTCGATTAGAAGCGAGGTGATAAACTATTTAGAACAAAGCAAACGCTTGCTTAAGAAAAGGCTAAACATATTTTGATTTTGTGACAGCATGGTCCATTCCTTCTAAACAAAGATGATCAAAAACATGATTTAGCAGCAATGAAATTAAAAAGATAACTGATGGAAGCCTAAGGAATGGTCCTAATGAGGTCCTGTGACCCTCACAGGTCCTAATGGTCCTATGAAGGTCATAGGACTTCATTATTACCTTCAAGAACAACATGGATATAGATCTTATCATGGACATGGTCTTATCCCAAGTCTTGATACCTGATGTCTTGCAATCTGCAGTGCCGTCTGGTGAAAGGCCATGTTAACCTGTTCTGGCACAGTAGAGAAAACATCAAATTCCGTCTATTTATTATTTGTTGTATTTGAAACCTTTTATGTTCAGATCTGCCATCATAGAAACGTAACAGTTTAAAATCAGCTGTACTATGAAGTACAGATATTTTGATCGTGCAAAGTTAGAATATTTCAATTATTTTAGGCCATGGGAGGAACAAAAACAAAAAAACCAACAAAAGTACCTTATAAAACATATGTTTTCCATACCTCTATTTGCCTTGAATGATTCAGGCTGAAAAGCGGTTTTGTCATACGTTTTTACAAATGATTAAAAGCCATAGCACGTACAATTCAGAAAATGTATGAGTGAGCAGTTCGAGTTAGTTGAAAGTGTTGAGACCAAGTCTTTGCTGTTGGTTTGGTTTCGTGATTGCTGAAATCATATTCTCTCGTTTTTGCACACACTGAGGTGTTGGCCACAAGAGGGCTTGCAGCAAAAGGTGAATTTTAGAATTGTATAGACTGGATTTCTATTGGGTTCGGTCACTTTCCAATCAGACTGCACTCTAAATGACTGTCAGTAGAAAGTTCCAAGAGCTAGTGAGCAAAGTTGCTTCACATGCTTAACAACTTTGAGTGTATCAAGGAGAATGAAGACTGAATTCATTATTGTTTGAGATCTGAACAAGATTGTTTCAATAGCTCAGTGAAAGAGATCTTTGCTTGCAATTATGGATTTTTGAAAACATGCCTCAAGGAGGCCTGATCCCACAGCAGTGACTCTGTAACCAAGTGATATTACCTGGAGTTTTAGTGGAGCAGGGTATTCACTCACTACTAAACAGTTTCTGCACAACAGAAAAGGTCTCTCAGTGGCACAGTGATGACCACTCATCTTACCGAGACCCTCCACTCCTGCTGAGGTGCTGCTAAGGCTCCTCAGCCCACCCCACCTGAATTCCTCCCAGGCGTTATCGGGTCCAGCACTTGGACTTGCCTGACACTTCAATAGCACTTTTGATCACTGCAAAATCGAATGAGCATAATGAGGCGGTCAATAGGTAATTTATGGCCCCATAACCAGCTCAAAATATAGCTTCTGTGGGATAAGGGGCTGAGAGAGGCACTCAGACTGGAGTCAGATGCTCCTTAATGAAATATTTCTGCTCTCTCCCTCTCCCTCGCTCTCTGAAAATAGGATCGCTTTTCATGTTAGGCACTGACATGGCGTCTGCAGATGGGACTCAATAACTGAGTTTTCTCTTAGCTTCACTCGGCCCAAAGAAGCAGGCTGACTGCTGAATGGGCACGAAACAGTCTTATGTTATAACAAGTAACAATTAATATTGATGAAGCTAGGCACCTGTACAAGCAACGCCTGCCGGCTACTATCTGGTAGAACTTGAAACATCTGTCTAGACCTTACAGAATCTCAAAGTTCAGGTTTGATTTGACTTTGGACATTGTTTCCCAGATATCTGTCAGTCTCTGGTCAAGTCAGGGTCAGATTAAGACCCTTTGGTGCATCTGGACTTTGAAGTTATGGTTCCCCATGCCCACAGACTGCATATCTAACATTATCACACACACACACACTGCTTGGATACACTTTGTGGTACCACTCTACAATAAGACTACGCTTATAAAAGGTTTATAAATGATTTCTAAGTTGTTAATTAGGTTGTAGGCATGTTATAAATCATTAATAGGCAGTTTTAAATAAGTTATAACAGTTGTCACACATTGATGAAGCATCACTTTTTGGCAAGATCTGGTGTTTTAATGGCAGTAGCATGTTAACAAAGACCTGATGAAGCTGGCAGTTTAACACTCTGCCTGAGAAAGGGACAAGATGAGCTAAGCAGCTGGTGGGCTGGTGTTTAGGGAGTTGCCCCTGTGATGGGAAGGCCGTGGGTTCAAATCCCAGGATGGCTAATGACACCACTGAGGTACCCCTGAGCAAGGAACCGTGACTAACCGTGACTAATTCACACGTGACTATGAATGCCACTTTACTTACTTTACTTACTTAAGCAACTAGCAAGATCTGAGATCTTGCCCAATAGTGACCCTTCACCAATGTATGACAACTGTTATAACTTGTTTATAACTGCTTATTAATGATTTATAAACTGCCTACAACCAAATAAGCCCGATTATAAATCATTTATAAACTCTTTATAAGGGTAGTCTTATTGTAAAGTGCTACCCACTTTCTTCCCTAAATGAAGGCACTGGAGAATTACCCTTTTGGGTCCCACCCCAATGATACCATTAGCACCCAAAGTATTAAAAGTAGTCTAGTACTTTGTTTTCTGAGAGTGTATAGAAAATATGGGCCACAAAATCTATGGTGGATCTGTCCAAAGGAGCATTCAGAAGAGAATCAGCAGAAGAGACACTTTTACAGCAACATCAACTGTCTACACATTCAGGAAATTCATCTGCTGATTTATCCTGCCTACATACAGCTCATCCCTAAACGTAGCCGGTACAAAGTGATGCGTGCAGACCCTCCAATGTTAATTGATGTAGCATTTTAAACTGATTGAACGTGACAAGAATTGTAGCAACACCCATTTTATTGAGACCTTGTTTTTTACTGCTTGCCACTACAGCAGCAATTAAAAATGGGTTTAGTAGGACATTATGATTGTGTTGTGCTGCACAATGCGCTAAGTGATCATTAAAATATTTCGAAAATGTACACTTGGCATTGCGTGTTCCTGGCTGTCATGGGTTGGGTTCTCATTTTGGGGTCTCTCAAAGTTCATGCCCATATTCAACCTTTACCCTTGCTTTCATGTGTTTTCATGTGTTTTGGGTCTTAAAGGCTATCATAAAACACATTGTGAAGTTTATCCAGCTAGAAACTATTGAGACGCTATTTCAAGGCACTGAAGCATAAATTTGTCAAAGTAAAATTTGATTCGGGAAGCTAATCATAAGACTGGTATTTTTTATATTATTATTTGTTCATTAATGTAGCAGGCTATAGTCATGTTCGGACAGTTTTGTCAAGTTAAAGTCAGGCTTGGATTCTAAACGTGATGTTGGAGGATTGATGGAGTGCTCTCAGAACGTTCAGGCCAGATTAAAGCTCTACAGCCTGGCACCGTGTTGCAAAAGCAACAACCAAGGAGTCTGTACAGAGCATTTTATCTACCAGGGGAGGAGCGCTGGTGTCAGCCTCAAAGAAAGGAGGTTTGAAAACACATTCTGGAATTTCACCAGGATGACAAGTTCCCCCCTCCTCTCAGGCCAGGCTGACAGGGGTGACAGCTCTCCGACATGTGCCAAGCCCCCGTGAAGGTTGGGGGGTAAAGGAAAGGGTGAGGCGTCCAAAGACAGAGGGAAGACAGGCAGGATGAGGCAAGCTGAGGACACTGGTGTGATTTAGGGTGGAGTTTGCTCGCTAACTTTTAATAAACTGCTCCACTGAAAATAAGGAATCTTTCACCTTTAATAAATATGGCAAGAGATGGAAAATTCATTGGCGGGGCATCATTTATGGCACCGACAACAGCAGAGGTCATGATGGCCCAGGGACTTGGGGGGAGGTTGATCCGGGGAAGAAAGAAAAAAAGGAGTCAGGAGGGGTTGTATTTTACAGACAAATGACTGCACAAATACAATAAACAAGGCCACAGACAAGATTCGTCTTGCAACTGTGTAGATTTGATGCCACTGGAAATGAATCCGTTCAAGATAAAAAATGGCCTGTCTTACAGAAGTCAGGGTGAGGGGTGTGCGTGTATATGCATCGTGTGTATCCATCTTTAGATGAGCCCTACTGTACGGTACATTTCTGTTAACATCATTTACAGCAGTCAATAATCAGTTGCAGCAGTGCTACATCCCAACACACATTACCGATGCATTAGGTTCCCAAGCTGGGAGCGCCGCAGCCGAGGAGACGAAAGTTCACATGTTTGATAAAACACACATCTAATGCAGACGACCACTGGCATATTGCATTCTATCGATCAGTCGTGATTGATTCTCCGCAGGGAACTTGACGTGGATCAATTCCGCATTAAAAATGTATGTTCCTGAGTCGCAGCGAGTGGCAAGGATGGAGAAATTCATTTATTAACTGGGATAATTGAACTATAACAGTGAATAACATGGAGGTATACGTTAGCAGGATGTGGACAGGAGCTGCTCAACACGAGCTGAAGAGGAGAGGAAAGGTAGGAGAGGGAGAAGTAAAGAGTGGGAACCCTCAGTGGAGGTCACAAGGTCAAGAAAGATGAGTGAAATAAGAAGGTTGTTAAGACTGAGGACAAACCCACCAGGGTTACACCTTCGTTTTGATGAATTTACAAATAATAAGGTCAAACACTTAAAGATGAGTATCAGCAGAGAGGATGCTTAATCAATATTGCATGGATTGCAGGGAAATGGACCCACACATAGCAAGGAAATGCACTTGGGATAAACAGAGTATTGGTTTAGGCCAGAAACACACTCAACGCAAGTGCAAATTACACCTGACCATCTTCTGGAAAAGCCCCGTACTCAAGAGGGCGACAGAGAACAAATCAGAGTATCTGTTTGAGGGATCTACTGTTATTCTAATGGCCACAACAACTAAACTGAAGAAAGAGAAAGTCCACCTCTTTACTTGTTCTGTCAGAATTAAGAGTTGATTGTATGTGTTCATATGAGTGAGCCAGACTCATTCAAATTCTGGTCTGCCTCAACGGTTGACCGGACAGAAATCTGGTGGTACAAAACTGCTTGGCCAGGCCTGGCTATTGCTATAGCGCCCCTTGCTACAATGCGCAGGTTACATTTTATAACTTGACCATGAAAAAACTGTCTTTGTGTATCTCAAAGCATTTGTGTTCACATCCTTGAGTGAAGATAGTTCCTGGCCTTGGTTTTTTGTGTCACGCCCACCAGTCACGTGACGCGCACTAGGACCCGGAAGTAAAGCGTGTCACAAGGTATATAAACAAGGAAATGGAGGTACTCACTGCTCAGTCATTGATTCTCAATGCCCAAGCCGATTACCAACTCTAACCAGCTTCCACGGTTCCGTGAGTACAGACCAAATACCCCTCTCTCCTTACCTTTGACTGTGTGTGTGCGTGAGAACGCGGATTCCCGGTGGGAGTCTCAACTCTTACGAGAGCGTTCTCATAACAAAGCGCGTGGTTTACCTACTCTCTCGTGTACACTTTGCTATTGGGTTTATCCACCATGCTACACTGGGCAAACAATGTCAGGTCAGTTCGTGATATTTTGTTTGAATTTTCATAAAAATACAGGAGGAAAAAAATCATATCTGAAATCAATGTAAAATCAAGCAAATGAGGGGAAAGTTTTGACCATGACATCATTTTACCCATCGTAGATCTGCCAAGACTATATTATTTTCTCATTTGCAGTTCAACTTAAACTCCGCAGAAATTGCTTTGGTAAGCTATTAATGCCAATCTTTCAGCTGATAGCATTATATCTAGAATGGCTTTTACTAACAATAACATTAGTAATTGAACAATCTTTGCTGACGATTAAATAATTATCATATAAATACAGTTTGCAACAGTAATCTTTTAATCTGCCTTCATATATGTGTTGTACACACAGTTGTAAGACCCAGCCGGTGTGGGTTTCCTCTAGGAAACCACTTGAGTGCTAACCTCTCCCCCTTATGGTGAATGCTCAGACTCCTGAACACAGCTTTATAATGACCTGCAAATTTCCAGTTTATTGGTTAAATTACTTTTTTTAATTAAGCTCATTCATTGAGAAATAAATTGATTAATTTTTATTCAACAGAGCAATTGATTTTAATAAAGTAAGAGTGACAGCCCTCATCTCTATTAGTATAAACCAAGACACTTCAGCTGCTCATCAAAACCCTCCATCCACTGCACAGACTCACAGGCTCTTAGGAGACCTCGCTGTCAGTGCCAAGACATTCTTCAGCTGATACGGAAACATGGCAAATAAGAGCGATTCTGACCTCTGACCTGTCTCCAGGCTGCTGACGTGCAGAAACGTCCCGCTGGTGCAGGGACAGTGCCAGCGGGCCCAGCTCCCGCCCATCTCCACACTTTCACAAGGAGATTTAGTGAGTGCCATTTAGACCATAACGATGAGTAAGTGTGCTAGATGGACAAGGGAGCTTCCACGGTGGGCCCGTTTGAAACAGGCCGGCCTGGGGTTGAGTGGTGGGTCGCGGCCCATTTGGAAGACTGACAGCGCAATCAGAGCGGTGTTAATCACAACCACACACCTCGTTAATCAGGAAAAGTGTCGGCGCTAACAGCGAGACAACTGCGGCCTGGCAAAGGCACTTCCATTTCTAATTTGGAGGCCCTCCAACACAAGGCTAGAAAAGTTGAGAAGTGGCACTTTTGGTGAGGTCAACTCAGAAGTTGCCAGTAAAAGTCTACCCCCCCAACACCCCCCGCCTTGGTGTTCTGAATTTCCAGCCATCTTTGGAAGGTGAATGATGCATCCCCTTTTCAGAGAGCGGCTGCCTATTCTGTTTCAAGAGATTTTTGCTGTGAATTAGGAATAAAAGAACATGCAGCCATGAACTTAAGTCGCCTTGAAGTTACATCCTGTTTTAATATTTCATGGCCATGAATTAGCATGAATATTTGCATTGTCGAAGAGTCTACACAGAAAAACCAAACAATTGCTGTTGAGAGCAGGATGGATTCCAGGGTTTTCTCTGTTATTTCACACTAAGGTCTGTTTCGCATCTTGGAGGCCTTCGCCATCAGACAGACATATACACCCTCATGTTTGGCATTCTTGTGGTTGCACATGTCAGCACAAGTGTCATTCCCTCCCCTCCCCATACACATACCTTGACATCCCATTATAGCCTCCAAAGGTCACCATGCCAACCATGTAGTCAGGTGTCTCTCACACAGCGATGAACAACACACATCTCTCCCTTTCCTACAGCATTTGATTCCTCAGTCTAACACCTTACAAGGACATTTAACATTTCGACCCAGGCTAGGGCATTGATTGCCCACCAATGTATACATGAGCAGAGGAGATTACCTGTGTGCTGTACAGAATCCACATACACACACACACACACACACACACACACACACACACACACACACACCCCTAGCAACGCATAAATGGAGTTTAGGAGTTCGCGTGTGTGATATAT
>JBBPCZ010000001.1:15472013-15485166 GCA_037974445.1 Brycinus macrolepidotus
ATATATATATATACGTGTGTGTATGTGTGTGTCAGACTGTGTGTGTGTGTGTGTGTGTGTGAGAGAGAGAGACAGACTGAGAGAGAGGGAGAGAGAGAATATAACTCATTTATGTTTACATGTTTACAGTTGGACTACTGTGACTGATTAATTGTGTTTACACTGACATTATTAATATTACCCATGTTATATGAACCTCTGTCCCTGGAATGAACAGTCATGATAAATGACAAGCAAGTATATTGTTTGTTCACATATCACCCCCGAACAACAATAATTAATCAAAATAGGGTCACAAGAGGCAGGGCTGACAAATTACTGTGACTTGGGGTCAGGAAAGAAAAGGAAAACCTGGGGATTTCTGTATGTGTAATGTATAAACCCACTAACATAAATCACCACATAATGAAAACTTTAACAAAATATGACAAACTGTTAAGTCCGACTTCCAGTGTGATTAAACGGGTTTTATATAAGGTGCTCAGAAGCTCTGCTGTGACGGTCAAGGTAAAAAATTCAATATATAGTGAGAAAAAAAAAAGTATTCAAACTAGTGTATTGAAACTTAATAGGGTATCATCAGCTCTACCTTCAGTCTCTTTGAGGGTCTCTTTCTTTGAAATGCCAAAACATTTTAGTATTTCAGGTTTGAGGAGTTAAAAATAGAGATATATGTAAGGTTTGAAAGAGGCAGCTTAAGGTTTTGTACTGCTATTATCTATGTTGCTTAGTTGCACTTAGACCTGTATTGTATAAATCCATGCTACTCTGAAAACCTTGTTTTAGAAACCAGACTTCACCACAAAAATTACTTCATGTTAGGGCTGAAACCATTATGTGACATTATCAATAACACTGGCAATAAAAAAAAAACAGTTTGCAGCGGTTCCGTTCCAATTCAACAGTGGGCTGCGTTCCAACTCAGCTTTAAGGGAACCAGGTCAGCTAAACTAAATGCACACAGAAACAAATAATAAATACACTATTTCATTATCTTCAGCTTTATCTATCAATTTTCACAGATTTCAAGGACACCAATCAGCCATGACATTAAAATCATCTTCTTAATATTATGTAGGCCCCGCTCATGCCACAAAAACAGCTCTGTTTTAACTTATGTGTTAGAATTTCTTTATATATTCTCTTTTTTGCCTCTTCAGCATCTGAAAGACCCATCCACAGAACGACCTGAAGGACCCGTTTGAATACTTGCAAGAAAGAGATACTCTGGGCTGTGTTTCTTAATCCATTCTCTTCTTCTTCTTTTTTTTCAACCAGCCTTTATTTTGCACAGTTTTTTTTTAAACACTTTTGAACATTTGAACACTCCTGTGATGTCCAGCTTCACTGAGATGTGCAGAGTGGGCAGAATCCATCTCAATCTAAAGAGGTACTGGAGCCAGAAAGAAAAGACAGGGAGAGTTTGAGAATATGAAATCCCTGGCACACTGATGGCTTTAATTTAATGTCAGTCATGCACACTATAAATACCGATTCAGACGTGCACAAAACGTATACATAAATAAAATGTATGACATCAACACACTTCTTTCAGTTTACTCAGTCCTGGACATAATTGTGCTGATGTTATATTTTATTCATGCTGATGCTGAAATGATTCAGTGCCTTACTCTCACTAGATTTCCTTCTTCTGTGGAGGAGTGAACTAACTGAACAGCTCTGAAGGAGTCGTTTTTTTACACACACATGTATAATAATGGAAAACTACCCCCCGTCCTCATTTTTTGGCCACTTTATGATCAACTGATAATATTATTATTTGTAAACCTTACATATAATGGGAACTATATGATGAATCTACAAAACATGAGATGAGAAGCAACAAAGCGGCCAAGAGAGAAAGAGCGAGAAAGGAAGAAAGAGTAAAAGTGCAGAGGAGAGAGAGGAAGAGAAGGAAGAAAGTGAGGGAGAGGGGGGAGAGATCAAATAAAAGAATGAGTTAAGAAGAGATTGGGGTGGTGACTGAGTAAGAAAGAGCGAGAGAGAGAGAGAGAGAGAGAAAGAGAAAATGAGAGAGAAAGAGCAAAATGGGAGAAAGAGAGAAAAAGAACAAGTGAGAGAGAAAAAGGAAAGCGTGAAAGAGAATGAAAGAGAGAGAGACAGACAGAGAGAGAGAGAGAGAGAGTGAGAAACAGAGAGAGAGAAAAAGTAAAACGAGAGAAAGAGACATGGACAAAGTGAGAGAGAGACAGAAAAGGAAAAGAGCAAGAGAGAGAAAGAAAAAAACAGAGTGAGTAAGTCAGTGAGTGAGTGAGTGAGTGTACAGAAGGATACTTAGGGTCTGAGCAAGACAGAGTAAAATTAGAGAGACAGAGAGAGAGAGAAAGAATGAGAAACAGTGAGAAAGAAAGAGTAAAACGGGAAATAAAGAGAAAGAGTAAAACGGGAGAAGGAGAGTGAAAGGACCGTGAGAGAGAGAGTAGGAAAAGAGGGAGAGAGAAATAAAAAGAGACACAGTGAGTGAGTGAGTGAGTGAGTGTACAGAAGAAGGACACTTAGGGTCCGGGTAAGAAAGAGTAAAATTAGAGAGAGAGAATGAGACTGAGTGTATGAGTGTAGAGGAGAGGGAGAGTGAGAGCGAGGGTCTGCTGCTGCCGCTGCTTTAGCATGTGAGGTTAAACCCAGACTGACAGGGAAACTCGGGAGAATTGACCAGCGTGGATCCAGCTGTCAGAGAGAGAGAGAGCTCATCTAACAGCAGCCCAGTCAAAGCAACCACACGCCAGCCAGACCAGGAGAGCAAACACTGCCACGTATCTGCACACGCACACACACACACACACACACTCACACAGCCGTGCCTCATCGCCTACTCACTTTCTACTATATCTCTATCTCTCTCCTACTCTCCATCTCCAGCTCTTTCTCTCTCTCACTCTCTCTCTTTGGCAAAACATGTGGGTTGACTGTTTTGTCTGAATAAATGTAAAAGAAAATTTAAGCCCAGTACCAATAAGCCAGTGCCAATCATTTACAGATGATTAACACTTGCTTACTGGTCAACCAATGCATCTACGCTTAATAGGAAACTATTTTTTCCTCTTTCATTACCGTTTGGCCACTTCGCTTTCAGATATTATAAAATTGTGGGCTGTTGATTAAGCCTGTCGGCCCCCCCTCAGGAATGCAAAACCAAAACTTTAATTTACAGCATTCCCAACAACCTACAAGACGACACGAGAGGAAACATGCGTTTTGAGACCACTGGCCATTGTGGGGGGAAAATGGGTCAGTAGTATTTCACCAAATATAATTAAGTGGTTATAAAAGAGAAGAGAGAAAATGGATTTTCCTTTGTCCCATAAGAACAAGGTTGTGTAGAAAGAAAAAGGCTGTTTGCCCCTTTTCGATTGATTGCAGAGGGTATTGATTTGTTGCTGAGCCCTGTGAGTTTGTTTAAGATGAATCTACGGGCGCGGGCCAGACTATCTTGTGGCGAAAAGCAAGCAGACTTGATAATGGAGGATCAAGCCACTTTATGGAATAGCAGGTCCAGACATGCGTCTGAAACCTCAGGGAGGGAGTTCAAGGAAAACAACTTGCAATAAGAATGAACAAATATTTCACTGACAACTGAATGAAAAACATGGATTTTCGTGAGGATTCCATGAGAGCTTGGGCGTGTGAGCAATAAAGCTGATCGGCTTCTTTCAGTGATAGTGAGATGGTCACGATTGGCTGGTGTTCCTGTTAAACTCACTACTGTATTTTATTTTTGTTTTCCCAGAGCTCTGATTATGAAATGTTTTAAAGTTTTAAATAGAGTTAAATAGAGTCGGAATAAACATTTAAGCCCTTAGAATTGAACAGGCAGTTTCTTACTGTGCCTTTAAGACTGATGGGTAAATGGGCTCTGTTTTGATTGGTTGCCTGTACTGCATCTAAATCCAAAAGCAGTTCTGGCTGAAGCACTCCTACTAACTACATGGCTCTGACATCATAAACACAATTTAAAGATGAGTTAATGGCTGGGTTATTCATACAGATGTATTCATACTACTACTACTATTATGATTATGATGATGATGTCAATAATAATAATAATAATAATAATAATAATAATAATAATAAAAGTTGCTCTGGATATGATCAATTGAGAAATTGTAAAAAATATATTTACACAGAATATCACATTCTTATTAGGAAGTTAGGAAAGTTCTGTTTTCTCTGATATGGGCTCTTTAAAAGATGCTTAGTTCAGGTCTACATGGTCCTGTCCAGGCACAAGTCTGCTCAACAGGGGAGCAGGTGCTTCTTTCATCCTCTTTCTGTCTCTATGATGTTGCTCCAGCAGGGGGCAATCTGCTGGAAGAGCAGGTGAATTAAGGTTTTTTCACAGCTTGATTCATGGCATCAAAGCATCGTGTTCATCAAAATTGACCTGCACAAGTTCACTGAGATTCTACCTGCCAGCACAGGACACCAACAAGACTCAGCTGACATGATGATCACACTTGGAACTTAAATGGCACTCTGAATATATCTACTCAGGAAACAATGTTTAATGCAGAAGAGAAGCAAAACCTAGTGAGTTTAAAATCATTTTATAAAAGCAACTAGAATTTTCCCCTATTAACTTACATTACACTACTGAAAAGTTGCATTAGTTTCGATAAAAACTAATTCAACATGTTTTCCTTTTGAACTGCATGATAAATGGTGCCTAAACCACTGCTTGAGTGGGAATCAAATATATGTGATGGCACAAAAAACTGAATTTTAACTATTGAAATCATCCAAAATATTAAAGAGCTTTTGTTTATATCATTATTACACTTTTCTCAGTTCTTGTATTATATCAAACTATTCATCCACTATCCATGATCTGAACTGCTTATTCTTAACCAGGGTCTCCAGTCTATCACAAGGCAGACACACAGACAAACAATCACGCATTCATGAACTCACACCTGAGGGGCAATTTAGCATCGTGATGCACATTTTTTTGGACTGTGAGAAGAAACTGGAAGACCCGACAGAAACCCACGTGGTCCGGGAAGAACATGCAAACACCACACAGAAAGGACCCTCAGCCACCGAACTGGGAATCGAATCCAGGACCCACTGCGCTGCACCATTATGTCATACTATAGAAACCCAAATGTCAGACAACAGTCCAATCAAAACCATGATGAGGAAAGATCATGCAAAAACTTTTATATCTGCAAAAAGCAAAAAAAAAAAAAAAACTTCTACATGCATGAAATGCATTATTAAATTTAATTAAATACATTAAATGTAAATGTGCATTTTATGGCTACTTTTTTTCAGCTCATCACCTTTACTTCCTTCCTAGCACATGTTTAATCATCTCTTTCCCAGTTTTGTTTTTAGGATTGAGTGGGCAGTGTCTGCCTAGGTGACATCTGATGCATCAGAGGCTTCCTGCATTAAACATTCCTGTCTTCAGGCACGGCCTGAACACGGCCAGCTGCACGTCCCAAAAGCATCCTAAAACGGATTTAGCATCGTCCGGTGCACTATTTTTACCCTTCCTGGGGCGACTGGATGGAGGATTCACTAATTCATTTTTGCTGCCTGTGGTATTAACCTTACTGCACTTAAAATCACTGGAAACGTTCCTCTGTTCTACAGTACATTCTGTTATCTTACATGTAACCCATCACATTTACTGGGCTGACATTAGCCACTTAAATGAAAGCACTTTCCCACTTATTGATGGGAGAAGACATCTCTACTTTTGCATGTCATGTATTGCACCATGATGTAATTCATCTCCCTTCTCCACCACCATCATTCAATATTCTTTCTGACTTTCTGATCTTTCTGTGCAATTTTTGTCTGCAGCGGCTAAAGTCAGAATGAGCATGAAATAGAGAATAAACTCCAATTACAAACAAAGAACCAAACGTCAGATAGAATTCCTCTATGAACTAGAGCAATGGTCACCAACCATCCTCCTGCAGATCTACTTTCCTGCCATGTTCAGCTATCTAACATGCTGCCTCCTCCCACTTACTTAAAACTCCAGCCAATCAGAGGCCTCTGAAGTTCATCCGCCAGAGCAAGTGTTCCATATTTCAGCTGGAAATGAAGTTTTTAGGAAGGTAGATCTTCAGGATCAGGGTTTAGGACCACTGACCTAGAAGGAAGTCCAGAAACAAGCAGAAAAAGGATGTTCCATACAGCATTTACAGCAACATAAGGGATGTTTCTATGAGTGTACTGTAACATGAGTGGCAGTTATTGAAGTCACTTAATCTGCATAACCTAACGTCAATTAAGTTGTGGCTCAGGAGTTCGTTGTAGTTCAGGTGTTTTCGAACAAATACAGGACAAAGCAAAGTAAAAAATTTGGGTTAAGTGAGTAATAATTCTGCTTTCTACTGATGACTCAAAGGGAGGATGATGGAGTGAACAGTGAGTTGTTGAAAGATATTAGGATGCAAGGGGAGTGCCTCTTGTTTTCTGTGTTACTCTGGACTTCTCAGAGGACAGAACATAGTTCAGATGCCGCCTAGCGCCTATCCATGCTCTTGAACAGAGTGCATTAGCTGATGGAATTCGCCACCGTTCATTAGCACATTAATGAATCCATGTTCGGACCCTCAGTGTGCAGCTTTCCCATCGGTAGGAGGCTCAGGCACAAAAGAAGAAGATGATGTTGTGGCACTCTGGTGTGGCTAATCCTCCTGCTGGCGGCAGAACCAGACTAGTGTCCCCTCAGAAAGCAAAAGGGCTCAATCCCACTTCTTTTACTTTGGGGAAGGAGTTTATTAATTGGATACTAATAATATGCTAATAACTGCATTTCCAGTCATGGCATTGAGTGTTTGGATGCAGCCTGTACCAGGATCTGGTGTCTTCTATGAATTGGGGGGCTGATTAGTGCTTTGTAAAAGTTAGTTATAAATCTTACTTTACTAATTATGTGCTAATAATTGCATTTCCAATCATGGCGTTGAGCGTTTGGATGCAGCCTGTAATAGGATCTGGTGTCTTTTGTGAACTGGGGGACTGATCTGTACATCGCAAAATTTAGTCGTATATCCTGCTTTACATTTGGCAGGGCACACATTGCATGTAAATAATGGAGAAAAAATTGAATATAATCACAATATTATGATAGTTTGAAGGAGAAAATAGTATCAATATGCAGAGGCCCTGATATACGTCTCTTATCTAATTTTTACTTTTTTAATGTGTAGTACACCCAGGTACATTAATTGAACCAGGATTATTTCTGAATGTTTTTGGAAGTCCTGAGGAACACTGGACTAAATGTGGGCCATACCACAATTGTATTCTCTTGTATGTAAAAAAAAAAAAAAAAACCAAGAAGAAAGTTCTCCCTAGCATCTTAAGATCACCACTTAGCATGAGCACAGATTTGAAATCTGTGGTTGGGCTAAACCTTTAATTTCAGGACTGTGGGGGGTGCTAATGACCCTGCATATAACTCAGCTAGAAGCAGTGAATCTAAACTCTCACAGCCTGCTTTGTGTAAACAATGTTTATAATTATCTCACCAATTTTAGGCCTGAATAACTCAACCCGCTAGGAAGATCTTCTATCACACGATGCTACCAACAAAGGGAGGGTGATGGTTAGCATTTGCTTCTTCCAAAATTATGTGAAGTGCCACTGCATCTTTTTAAACAGCCACTTTTTTCAATTATTGGATGAGAACTCTTGCTGTAAATTCAGTAAAGTTAGCTAACAGACACCTATGCTGTCTAGCAATGCAGTGAGATATGGGGAGAAGAAGGGCCGTCATACCCACCCAGAGAGAGTAATTAGACCAATTATGTTCTCTTACACGACCAGACAGGGATCAAACAGGTAATCTGATAACGATGGCCAATGCTTAGATGGTCACATGACTTGGGAGCCCATGTCTACCCTAACTTATATATACATACACATATATATTGTATAGTTATATGGCAGTTTTTGTCTCTTTTGTCCTACTCGAAAAATCCTAAAGTTATATTACTGGTTAAACTTCAGCTGTAATTGGTCAAAGTACAAAGTTTTGAATCTGACACAAATGTTGCAGGTTTATATTTATTTGTATTTTTTTGGTTTACTTACTAACTTTCTTACTAATGTAGAAAGTACATTTGGAGTTATTTTAGGTTGATCATTAAAAAAAGTGGATGGACCAAGTCCCACCAGGCTCAGTTATACCGCTGCCACTGTCTAAGAGGTTTATAGTATCACTATTGTTATAGTAAAATAGTTTCACCCCATGTCATCCACATTGGCTGTTTAAGGTTTTCAAACCTTAATATGATTTCTGGGAAAGATTGATATTTGCCATCAGCACAGCAGCTGGGAGACATGGCCTCTTGGTCAATAAACCACCTCCCTGAAGAAAAGGCAGTTGGAGACTTAATTAGCTAATTAATGGGCAGTGGAAATCAAGCAGAGCTCCACCACTTACCCTCAACTTCACCGCGTGGTATAAAAGTTCAGGAACATCTCAGTCACCTGTAGTTCCAGGAGCCCATCGGCGGAACTTTTGGCGAACTAACTTTTAATACAGCCTTGGCTAATTTAAAGGAAAGCAGGAAAGGAAAGCAGAGACATGTGTAAAAAGCAGTGTGGCCCCACCACGGCGGACGCAATAAAGCATGCAGTGATTGGTACAGTCTGTTCAGCTCATCCCTCAGCTCTCTCAGGCCTTTATCTACGCTCTGCAGCTCCAAGCACACAAACACCAGTGCTACATGTGGGAACCTATTATTCTGTTGCTCTCTCTCCAAAAGAGGCTGTGTGTGTGCCGAGGACAGCCACAGAAACATGGACGGAAAGAGAGAGTGAAAGAGAGTGTATTGTATACTTTTCAAGCCCAGCCGTGTCTGAACACTAAGGCCCAAATCACTGGTATCAGACTGTTTCTCTGGGACAGTCTAGTGCTGTCCGGTTCTGTAACTACAAACTTTTCTGGACTGTCACCAAAATTGAACTTTAATCCAAAAATCCAAACCTAATCCTAACCCTAAGGATCGCATTATACTTTTTAACCAGCATTCATGTTTGTGCATCAAGCTACCGGCATTGTTCATATACTCTACACAAAATGTATACACGTTTTGTCTGTCTGGAAGATTTCAAACTGTCCAGTAGAGGGCAAGTCAGAGCTGAAACATCTCCTGGAATATCTTCCTTGACTATGACTCCTGATTTTGCACAAGGTCAACAGTGAGCATGAGAAACTCTGAGAGGAAACAGCAGAAGCAGACAGCTGTTGTCTTGGCTTGTTTGGTCTTCTGTTGACATCATGTCACATCGTGGCTCAGTGCCTTCACTGTTTATGATTGTATTGCATCACATGTTAATTGAGATGCAATACTATTAAACTTCCACATTAATTTCTGAGGATAAGCATAACCAATGCTCTTAATGAGCATGTGATGTGTTGCACACGAGTAAAAAAAAAAAAAGACTTTGCAAACCTAAAAGGCTATGCAGGTCTAGTGATTTGATTATATACATTTTATATATTTTTAACCAAGTTTAACAGAGTAACTGAGTTGATACTGACACTCTCTCTCTCTCTCTCTCTCTCTGTCTCTCTCTCTCTCTCACGCACACACACACACACACACACACACACACATATATATTGGTCTCTGCAATACTGACACCGCAGAAGGCTGCAATGTGCAAATTATCTGAATCACAATGTTTCTGAGCTCCAGGTAAGTGTTACTGAGTGTTTTGATGAATGGAGATATTCATGTAATCCAACAAAAGTCAAATTAACTAATCCAGTCTTTAACCATTGAAGACACTGACTGACCAAGGCGCCAAGGGCCCATATTCCACCTTTTCCTTCTATTTCATTTTTTCTTTAATGTTTGTATGGGTTTGAACCATTTTGAAGCTCTGTTTAGTCCTTAGAATGAAACAGGTTGTTTGTTACTGTGTCTTTGAAACTGATACATATGTAAATTATGCACTTTCTGATTGGCTGCCCTGTTTTGCAGCTCATTCAAAAGGCAGTCCTTAGAACTTCAGCATGAGTAATGAGCTTGAATAAGGAGATATGTTATTTGTTGGTTTTGTGATGTCACAAAAACTAGAATTTTGGCAGCTTAGTTTTCATATTTCACTATTATGGATGGGGTAGTGAACACTCATTTCGAAAGCAACAATTTTTAAATACGTAAAGCTGCTTTGATCCTAGGAAGGTGACGATATAGACACTTTAATATATTCAAAGCCACAGCAACATGCAGCAGTAAAATCGTAGTACTACTATTCTGTCCATATCATGCAGCCCTACTGTCAACCCAGCATGCTCGCTCAGATACAGCCCCTTGCCACACTTGGGCCACTGAAGCATAGCACAGGCAAATTGAAATGCCACGGAACATGAGTGAAGCACACGCTCACGCAGGCCTGGACAGCAGCTGTCACAGTAAACTGCTGCTCCTCTGCCACTACTAAAGCTTGTTCAGTGCATTCACTCACTGGCCACTTTATTAGAAACCCATACCTTCTAGATTCATCTTGCTTTTCTACAGTTAGGTACAGTTATACACTGTTGATGTACAATTGCATTGGCCCTTCAACAATGCACATGTAAAAAGGTCAATAATACCATATTCCCTGGGCTGAGAATGGTCACCACACAAATAATATCTGGTCAACAGCAATCCTGTGGTCAGAAACTGGATAAAGATTAATGGGATAGCTGGTGGCTGACAAATTGGCCATGACAACAGCCTGGCTACAGCCTCTACCAGTGTACCCACACAGCCCAAATCAATGTGTTTTCTCTATTGAATTGAAATAACATATTAAAGAGTACTGCTACACCACCATTAATCAGTATCAAAGCCTATAATGGCACTTACACATGGCATCAGCATCAGTAATACAGCACAGAAAAGCAAGAATTGGGTTGATATTTGTTCATTACAAAATCTGTAACACCAGTATTTTAGAGGGTAGCACAACGATTCCATGACCAGAAATCTGTGACCAACAAATGTGACCAACGTCTATTTTGTAGAAATGCCAAATGAAAAAAAAAAGTTTTCAAAACCTTTTTACTTTTGTTTTCTGTGGTTTCTAGGTAATTCAATTGACCAAAAGATGGATTTCAATATATTTCATGTTTTTAGAGACACAGACAAATGAGGAGGCGGCCAGTAAGTTGTAAATGTCTGTGTGTGTGTGTGTGTATGTATGCGTGTGTGTGTGTATGTACTCTTCTCAGAGTGTTTCACACACAGCAGTGCTGCTGGAGTTTTAAACAGTGTGTGTGTGTGTCTGAGTAGGTGTGTGTGTGTGTGTGTGTGTGTGTGTGTGTGTGTGTGTGTGCGTGTGCGTGTTTTGCATTTTGCATTTGTTAAACTGAATGGTACATTTGTTACACACTATATTAATCTCAGTCAGTGTAAAACCTGTAGTTTGTGACGTGTCTTGTCTAGGTGTTCAATATTTCAATCCATATTTGGACTGTAGACATCCCAACCCCTTTAATGAAAATCAGAGCCGCTAAGTTTCTTGACAATAAATCACTTCGGAGCAAACCTCTCTTCATGATTTCATTTACACCCTAAAAACATATTCATATTAAAATTTTGAAAACTTGATGGAATTCCCCTTAAAGGAAAGCGCTCACAAATAATTTCAGGTCTGCTGTGTTTTCAGAGGAGAGGAAACACTCTTTTCATGTTTGCAGCCGGGCAGCCACCTGAACACCTGCCGTGTGTCTGCAGACTCATTGCTGAGAGCATCAACCAGAAAGAAGTGTGTGTTTTCTTCTTGAAAATTGAGACTGAAAACGAATCACCTTCACTCTCACACAGGCAATACACAGACACACACACTAAACAGACAGATCAAAAAGGCAGCGTTTCGGAGTTTTCTTTCCTGCCAGCTGTTTCTCCGGCGAGCTTCACCGCTGAGTTAACACTATGAGACTCAGCGAATGTGTTTACCTGGGTGGAGCAGGCAAGCATGCCATCTGGCACGGCTGAGTATGCCAGAAGGTAGTGCACGGCTAACTTATTAACTTCTGCACTCATGCTTAACCACCCAATGACCACACACACACACACACACTCGCACACACACACGGCCCAGTTCCATCCGGACTCTATGTACTGTGTCATGAATATTACAATGTAGACACTAATATTATACACTTTTGCAGTTATGTGAGTGATGGCAGGCCAAAAAGACTGTTCCCTTTTCTAGTACATAAATTGAAGCTTTGATCACCAGCTGATACTGAGACCAATCCCATTTTGACGCTTTCTTCTAATTCTATTATTTTTAGATTTTTAAAGTCTAAAGTATCATGCTCAAACACAGTACAGGACAAAGCACATGTAAAACCTTTTTCTGAATAAAAAAAAAAGAACATGCATGAATCTTCTGTGTCTGTATTTACAAAAACCGCTGCAGCAGCTCGGTTTCGGAATGCCATAAAAAGTATTAATCATTAATATCTAAAACGGTATACACAGGTGGTCCTTGGTTCCTCACTGCCACTAAAGGAAGAGCTGCAATGATGGTGAATAATTGCTGTCATTAGACAGAATTTTGCATGCCTGTCTTCTGACTCTTTATTTCCAACACCCCACTGCTGGGTATAGAAAAGAATATAACCTTCAACGTATTCACATTTTGCTTTGCAGTCTCAAAAAAAGAGCTGTATTTACTCAATGCATCCAACACTGAAAGATATGATACCAGCAACAACAAAAAAAAAATCACTGAGATGGATGAACAATCACCCTCTGTGTCAGTTTTTGAATTTTTTTGTATCCATCTCCTGAACTTCATCTCTGAGGTCTTTTGACAGTGCCTTGCCACCCATAGCTGATTGTTTGCGTTCCATTGCACTTACTGGAATGCTCCAGGAAGAGCTGTTTTTTATGCTGAACTAATCAAAACGATTACCGCTGATCACAGGTGGAAGCCAATTAGCTTGGTGTGCAAAGGAGAAATTGATTAGATACACATGATCTAGATTACAAGTATTTTTAGGAGGGCGGTGATCCTTTAACCATCTCAGTGATATTTATTTATTTATTTTGGATGTCATCAGTGGCATTGAGTAAATACAGCTCTGTGTGTGTGTGTGTGTGTGTGTGTGTGTGTGTGTGTGTGTGTGTGTCTTCGTGTGAATATTTTGAAGGGGGTG
>JBBPCZ010000001.1:15487319-15514689 GCA_037974445.1 Brycinus macrolepidotus
CTCTACACCCCGACATGACAGCTTATTACAACTGTCATCACAGCCCCAGAGAACAAATATTTCAATCGACAGTTTAGGCATTTAAGTAGCACCGAAATGAGGCACCGAAATTCGCATTCTGTTTCGGTCCGGTACATACCGGTTATATAGGTACCGGTGCCATACTGGCACCGGTTTTCGGTACCCAACCCTAGTTTGTTGTTACAAATTTAATAAAAATGAATTAAAATTAACACGTTATAAATTGTGTATATGTTTGCTCAATTTAATGTCAGAATAATCCCTCGTTTACTTGATCACTAATGTAATCTTTGGACAACCCTAACTGTAACATGACTAAATTGTAATTTGCTCTGGATAAGATGCCAAATGCTTAAAAAGTGTGGATCACTGAATGAACTAAGACACTCAGTGAGAGCTGGTCTCACAGTGTATAAAAGAAAAACAGAAGCTGCAAAACGACCACACTATGCACTGCTTGCCGCTTTTATCCACAGTGGCGCTGGACCCCCAGGCACCCAGCCCTCTCTCTCTTACTGATTTGCATCTCGCATTAAAAAAAAGGCTACACTCACTATACCACCTCAGCCTTACAATCGATAGCCTCCCCAGTCACTCACTAAAAACGCTATTTCCGAGCTCCGAGGGAGGCAGCGGCGGATAGAGGGACGCCACATATCACTCTCCCTCACGCACTGCATCTGATGAAAAATCGGAGCCCGGTGTCAGCCTGCGCTATTGATTATGAGTGAAAATGTGATCATTTTGTATTAACTCGCCCCCCAGCGCCCTGTTCTGTCAGCAGGGCCCAGGGAAATTAATGCGCTCATATTGCGATTACGAAAAATATGAGCCCCTGCTCGTTTGGCCCCCGCTAGACAAAGAGGTGCACGCCACTCACAGCAAGGTAATGGCTTTCAGAGGGGAACACAATCCTACGAATTAGATTAAAGTCATTATTTAACTGCACTTTTTTCTAATCAACCCCCTCCTCTCCTTTTTTGGAGTATTTATTATTGGCACTGACACCTTTTTAATGAAGGCCGGATTTGGCATTTCAAATATCAATTTCTGCCAATTAGACATTCCATTATTTAAGAGGAGAAGAATGAACGGTACGGGCACTAACACGAACGGCTTGCATTAAATCCTATAAGTGTCTGCTGCAGTCAGTGTTTTCCATCAGTCAGGTAAGAGATAAGCCGCCTTGCAAAGCTTTAAACAAGGAAGAGAGCCCAAATTATAAAGCCTGAATCATTTATGAGGGTGGGCAATAGGGGTATTATCGTTAACGATAATTCTATTGCTACTAAAACAATATACTCATTAGGTGTAACTAAAAATAAAACATAAACTATAATGCACCAAAACACAAAATAAAGCAACTTTAATTTTAATATTTTTAACGCCTGAAAGTTTGAAGTGGTCTTTAAGGAAAACTTTCAACCTAGCCAAGCATTGCTAAAACAACAGGCATCACATGAAAACAGTCCAGCTTGGGATTATTTGGAAAATGAATCGGTTTCTGACTAAATTGGATGCACCTGTTTGCAGTGATAGTAAAAGGGAACGTAGCAATTCTAAAGTAAAGCTAAAACAGAGTAACTCCTCGGAGCTTTCAGTGAGTGATGCATTAATAGCGATTTCTGAACAAAACTAGCATGAAGACATACTGATGTATATTCATAAAGATGAGGATGCCAGCAAGACTGTGTGATGCATTAAGGCCTGGTCAGAATATATACTTTATAATATATAAAACATTCTACATTATAGTGTTTAGGAACAGCGTATTGGAGTCTGCCCTCAACCAATTCTCACCATAGCTTTTATCACAGAATTAAGAAAGCTAAGCAATTTTAATTAGGCATTTCTATCAACCTAAAGCTCAGGCTGTGTAGGCTACATGAACAAGAAACAGCACATTCCTTTCTACACAGCACAATACTTTCTATTGTCCAATATCAATACTGTTATTTGCTCTTCGACAGGCATTTTAAACCAGCTGCCTATTTAAAGAACGTTAATTAAATAAAGCGGTACATCCAAAGTAAGAAGCAACTTGCTGTTTAACACCATGATTCCAGCAGAAGCATTCAAACACAGAGAAAATGCACTTTTATGCAATAAAACCGCAACACAGAACAAAATAATACACTGGCGATTGTTTGCAACAAAAATCTGCTGATTTGACGTAGGCCAATTTTTATTGTACCTTCCTAATAACACCCCTGCAGGGAGAAATGGTAAAAGCTTTACGATGCTTATGAACATTTTCATGATAAATGATATGTATCACAATATTCACTTTTGTGGGTATCTTGGATCAGACAAAAATGCACCAAAAAACACTATGTAAAAATGATTAGGAAATTTATAAGGAACAGGAGGATTTTTTTAATGCTCAAAGGTAGCATCACGGACTGACATCCAATCCAGTCAGCTGCTTGTTTTTATGCAGTTTATGCAGATACTGTACACCGTATGTAATTTACATCTTACAGTCTCTTTAACTGCTTAAAATTCATTTTTCTTTAACCGACCCAAGTAGTTCTAGAAGTACTGACCATCCCCACGATACGCTCAGAATCGATCACAACAACATTGCCCACCCTTATGCATATTATTGGTCTTTAAAGAGCTGCACACTACACCATCCAACTACATATACATAGACACATACACACACATGCACACACACACAAACGTGCACATCTCTTCCTCCATCACAGCCCCATCACTTCTTCCCAAAAGCATGCAAATGAAAGGAGCACAGAGACGGGCGCTGAGTGCAGTGGTGTGTGGCTGAGGCTGTGTCACTATGAGCGGCAGATGAAGGCATTTGCGGGGGGATGCAGGTGAAGCTCTGCCGCCCGTCACACAGAGCCCGTCAGTGCCAGGGCCATAATTATAGCCTACAGTTAGAGTCGCCCGCCGCACAAGGCCACTCACCCCCACCCCCCCGACCCCCCACTTTCCTCTGCAATAATGAATGCTGCCCCACAGGAAAACAACCTGTGGCACTTTATTATCGAGTGGGAAATTTTCTCATCCTGTTCCAGATTCAATAAATCTGCAGCAGGCCTCCAAAAAAATTGCTTTTAGGCAATAATGCATTTTTTTATGAGGAGGGGGTGCAGAGAGCAGCCAGACAGGTGACACTAGGGGTGGTCTGGAATATTGTGTTCATTCTGCATTGAGTGGGCCATGATACATCAAAGCTCATAAAAGGATGGACTGAATAAATAACTTGAATGAATAATAAATGGACAGCCGCCAATATCTGTAATAATGGTTTCATAAAAGATGCATTTGTGAAAAATGTAGTCCATTTCCTACAGAGATAGAGTTTCCTTTCGAAAGGTCGGACTTAAAATGAGCAGGCCAAAGTTCCATACGATTTTTAAAGTGTTATGATTTCGGTTGTTTATGGGACATTTAAAGTGCCACACTATAGATGAAAGGTACTATTTGACAAATTAACATTTTTGTAGTACAGAAGCAGAGAAAAATGAAACTGGCAAGTTAGAGATGACAGTACAGTTCCTTAACGTTTTTGTAGCTTAGTATGATACGCAGGTTGAGAAGGTCTCAAATGTCCTAAAGAGGGATGGGTGATATGAACTCAATTTGTAGCACAATATTTTATATTATCTGTGTAATGACATCACTATAATACTTAAAAGCATACTTTATTTCCTTATTTTGTCTAGCTTGCCATATATACATATATAATACACATATTACTAGAGTGTTGCTGTTGTTGTCACGTAATGCAGCAACAACAGCGATAATGTATATACACTATTTACTATTTTACCTGAATTACATGAGAACAACACTAATACACCCTAACAACCAGATATCAAAGCAACCATCTAAAATGTTCCCTTTCTAGATATCATTATTACTATTATTATTATTATTATTATTACTATTATTATTATTAACATTATAAGCACTTCAAAGTTAAATAAGTCTACACTTTTGGTAGAGTTTACAAGAGTCATGTAGGCTATTTAAGTGAGTGTGTTTACTTGGTCTTGTAATTGGAGCTGATTGTGGCTTATCACAGTATGACAGTATCACAGTATGTATGACGTTAAAATCTCGTGGGACCGTGATATTCCAGTATTCCCTTTTATACCTGTATACCTCACAGCTCTAGCCTTGGATGTGCTGCACCTGTGTCTGTGTGTGACTGTGTGCCTTTGTATAGAAGTGAAGGTTCCGACAGTAATGCAGTACATCAAGAGAAGTCCACAGAGGCCTTTTCAAGGAGGCCTTCACAACGCTACTGCTCACAAATAGACTGCCTCTCACACACTTCCTACGAGTGCCACCCGGATGTCACAGCGCACTGCCACTTTCAATTTCCCGCACACAGCCGAGAGGCGAGAACTGCTCTCCGATCAGCTATACATCAGCTTCTGGGGGTGAATTAAGTCCAACAGTGCAGAAGGGAAAGAGCTGGGCCAGTGCAGCACAGGAGTTCATTCCAAAACTGCAGCAATCTAAAAAAAAAAAAAAGCTCAACTGTAAACATTAATGTATGCATGCAAAGCTGATGGCTTGCACAGTGAGGAACACAGTGCCATAAAACATGAACCCGCTTTCAGAACAGACACAAAGACATACAGTATTAATACATTCACATACACTGACATTATGCTGCAACCTTTCACATACTCTCCTGTCAAACTCTCAAAAGGAAGTGGAGGAAAAGACCCACAAAGACCAAAGTTGAGTCTGCAAGCATCTGAATCTGAAATGTTTAAACACGCAGACTTCCCCAGGTGACCTTCAAGATAAAAAGTGACCAGTGACAGCATGATCTCCTCTTGATCTTTTAAAATGCTTCTTTATGTTCATATAAGCTGACATTTCAGTCTTGTCTAATACTCTAGACAGTCACATTAATTAGACATGATTAATAGTTCAGGCTAAATCAGGTGTACTTACAGCCAAAGACAATAAATGTGGAAAAGAACTGAACTATCTTGGACTGAAACACATCATACTCAATCAACGCATGCTTACATTTATCCTCAGAGAGGAATAGATACACAACCAGTAAATCAATTTTTATTCTACAGTTAGAGGCATATACAGTACACCATCCAGAAATGCTGGCACCATCTGTGAAGAGGAGCAGAGGAGCAACAAAACAGGTGTTTTGCTTTTGTTTAAAAACTTGATACTGAATGTGAAAAACAATATATATATTTGACATCCTATTAACTGGTTGTGTGGCGATGCAGAGTCAAATTCTAGACTGTCCTTTAACTTTAAATGCACTCGTTAACTGTTTCATCCCATTGTCACTTAAGAGCTCAGTAAACAGTTGTCTGGCAATCTACAGTATGATTAGAATTATAATCATAATAGTTGGCAATAAATAGATCAGTAGTGATGAATAAAAAATATTTCATTTTCAAGGTGCTCAAATGGTAAATGTTCAGTAAATGTAGTTGTTAGCAAAGAATATTACATGAGTTTTTTGTAAATATTAAGTGAGTAACATATATATGCAAATGCAGAATAAATATATAGATAGATAGATAGATAGATAGATAGGTAGATAGATAGATAGATAGATAGATAGATAGATGGATAGATAGACAGACCCACCTAGTACTGGGCAGTATGATCATATCAGTTTAGAATCTGCAAACCTATTCTGGTGAGGTGATGAACTATTTTGGCTTATTATTCTGGTGTGCCTTCTAACCCCAAACAAGAAGACGGGTACATGTAATTTCACAGCGGTTTCTCTGGCCAAAAACCCTGCCAAAAGTTTCATGTCCAAATATGTCAAGTGTTTTGTCTCCTATGTGTCCCCAAGACACCTGTGCTTACACCTACAACTGTCAGAAACTGCATCTTCGATCGTGGTGAAAACTAGGCCCTGAGACCAGTGGAAGCAGAAACATCGCTTCCACGTTAGGCTAACTGGTGTTCCCAAGAAACAGTCATCTCCTTCGCATATGGTTTGCATGATTTTGAGAGTTAAAAAGTCCTGCCTGAATATTTTGTATTTTTGACACATTTCTTGGTTTCATGTTCAGTTTGTAATGGCTTTGAGATAAATAAGTTTTTCATCGCCTGTTTCTGCACATCTTTGCCAATAATTGTGGAGGGAACTGGATTTCTATGAGAACTTATCATGGTCTTCCCAGAACAGACTCACACTGCGCCTATAACACGGATGATGTAATGATAATGTAAGACCAACGCACTCGCTCTCATTTTATGATGAGCTGCCAGTAAATGACTGTGGAGAACAGCAATAGTCTCTGCACAGCAGAGTTGGATCATTCACAGTTTTTCAAGAGTGCTGCTAATAAACGTACCCTGTGTTTTCCAAACCCACATATAAAGCATATCTTGAAGCTAAATGTTTAAATCCTTATTAAATGGAGTAATATTAGCTGTTAGAGGTTGGGTCCCTGATTAAGATCCCTAAAGACCAAATTCTAAAGGTCAGTTCCATCAAACTATCAAGAATTCAGCACAAAATGTGGGACAGGAAAACTTAAATCTGGAGTGCATGTACAAGATGCCATGTCACTATGAGCTCTCTATTTAATTAGCATTCAGTCTTTACATTTACATTATGCAGTGCTAATTAAAAGAGTCTACTGATTTCAATACCAATGCATTCATTTTGATCTATCAGTTTCTGAATGATACATTTTTCCTCAAAACGTTTTTTAAATATAAAATCCCCAAAAATCTAAAATATATGTTACCAGTCCAAAAAAGACATACAATGTTTAACAACTTTTTTTAAATTGTCTTTTTACTTAAGGGAGAAATGAAGGATGTCCAAGACCACCCACAGTTTATTAAGTGAAATTCAGGCACCATTCAAAATCCATTGAGACCTTGACGGGAAACACTCGGAAATGTGTGGAGAAGGAAAGTACAGACCCTACATCTGTAGATAGCCATGAAGAGTGCGTGGGAAGCAGTTCTTTTAAATCATTTAAAAGGAAAAATGGAAGGAAAATATGACAAAGCAGTGCAATGCTGCCTTCAAAGTTGACAATGATAATATTGATCTTTGTTATGATGATGATCCCTGTGCGGGAGATATAGTCAGTACTTAAACAGCAGTAATCAATATGTTTCATCATAAAGGGGGCACAATGAGCCCTATTTAGTGATTTGCTATAGTGCAGTACGTAAAATGGCACCAAATACAAAATGGCGCTGGTTCTTATAAATTTATCAGACACAACAAAAAATTATCGTGAATCATGAAAAACTCTTAAAATATCATTTTAATCATATATTTTTAGAATACTGCCCACCCACATACTCTCTCACCCATTTCCCAATATAGCCTCTCAACATCTCGATGGATTTTAAATGATGACTGAATTTTACTTAATGAGCTGTGAGGCATCTTGTTGGATAATCATCATTTATATATAGATATCATTGCCATCATATAGGCATTTGTTGTGGGTTTCCTCCTCTAAGTGAACAGACCATATAAACACATTAAAAACAGCTGCTAAACACCAGTGTTTGAAATGCATGCATGTAAGCCTTTCTTTTTGACCGCCAGTCAAGAAAATGACCTCACATTCTCATGCACGTTAACTCATGTATTCTTTATATTGTTAATTTTAAAGGCTTTGTGGATGAAACAGAAACAGAATCTTTCTGTGCTCCACTGAAGTTTACCTGAAGGTCTTGAATATCCTGTCCAGAAGCAGGTCAACACAGAGGAACAGAGAACAAACATGTGGCAGGAGGACAGACAGACAGACTGTGTATTATGTGTGTGTGTGTGTGTGTGTGTGTGTGTGTGTGTGTGTGTGTGTGTGTGTGTCTGATCATAAGTGGTGTTTGGCACAGTGTGTGTGCTTCTGAAGAAAGGCCAATTAAACAATCATTGTAAAGGCGCTCCTCTGAGCCTTGTGCCTCCTGTCCCATTGACTTTGTCACGCCGCTCAAACAGCCCTCTGCCACAAAGCCACTCTCAGACAGCAGCCTCAGAGAGGAGCTTTATCCACCAGTCCTCCCTTCCTCACCCCCTCCCTGCCTGCCTCCAGCTCAGAGAAGGGAGAAGAGGCTGTCTACATCAAAGCGGGACGCCCAGAGAGCGCGTGACGGAGAGACCGAGCACACTCATTTATCATTTGGACTCGGACAACGAGCGAAGCCGCCTCTGATGGGTGCTGTGAACTGCCACCTCAAACGCACCACAAAGAGACATAAGTAGCTTCGATTGTGTTGCCAATAAACTTTTAATCGATGCACTAAGGCCACGTCCACAAAGACAAGGAACCTGTCAAAAAATGTTCGTCTTATCGATGGTTTCAAGAAGACAATGGACACCAATGCATGGCCATGTGTGTGAATGATGCTCCGTTATTTACTCATAAAGCCCACCAAAGCTCAAGCGCAAAGCTTAATGTTTAAATCATTATTAAATGGAGTAATATTAGCTGTTAGAAGTCGCTTTCCTGGTTCCTTGGTTAAGATCCCTGAACCATGTTATAAAGGCCAGTTGCATCAAACCTTCAAGAATTCAGCACAAAATGTGTAACTTGCAGGAAAATTTTAATCTGAAGTGCATGGAAAAGATCAATGGTTTCAAGAAGACAATAGACACCAATGCATGGCTGTGTGTGTGAATGACGCTCCATTATTTGTTTATTAAGTCCACCAAAGCTCAAGCATATATTAAGCTAAACTTAAAGAGTAATGTTTAAATCATTATTAAACCGAGTAATATTAGCTGTTAGAGGTCGGCTCCCTGGTAAAGATCCCTGAAGTTATAAAGGCCAGTTCCATCAAACTATCAAGAATTACAGCAAATTTTAAATCTGAAGTGCATGGACAAGATCAGTGATTTCAAGAAGACAATAGACACAAACACATGGACATGTGTGTAAATTATGCTCCACTATTTGTTTACAAAGTCCACCAAAGGGTTGACAGGACATACTGTGACGTACTCATGCCAGTAGGATGATTAGATGATTTTGAGCAACATGGAGAAGAAACTAATTGCTGCTATTGGAAATTATTAGTGAAATTGATCAAATTATGACTAGGTGCTTAGCTATAGGGTCTATTTCTCCATTTGCTTGAAAACAAATGTTTCCAGATCAACAAACTAGCAATGCATATCAACACTTTTTTGGAAAGGGCATCAAATACCTAAATACCCTTGTGAATGGGGATTAGCATTTCAGTCAAATTCAGTATTCAAAGACTAAAGACAGGGACACCACACAGTGGCTTTCAATCTACTTACTATATTACTGCAGTGTATATGAAACCCAGACCATACTATAGGAATAATGGTCTGGTTCTGTCATGATTTCTGCAGTTCAGTTTGGATCATGGATCAGCTCGGAAAAACTCAGAATCAGATTTTTTTTGGTTTTAAACAGTTTAAATCCACCCAAAGCATTTTCAACACTAGAATGAAATACATTCCTCTTTCATGAGATGAAATGTTCCAACGTGAGGTGAAAATCCAGCCATACGCACTGTTTCATACATAATCACTTCGGGCAGGAATGGTGACATTTTCATGCAGTAACATCAGGAGCTGCTCAGTCGCATGTCCTTTATAAATTAGTCATTTGTAGAACTTTTCATTGTTTTTCCTCCACATGTGTCAGTCATGTAGTGTGTTGTTACTGTAACAGACATCCTTGTTGCTCAAGAAGTCCAACTATCTGTCATAAATGCAATAAATTTACACCATGCCTGCAATGTGCAATGTGGTCTGCTCGGACTTTTATACAATGGCATTTAAGAGTCCTGTGGCTCGTGGACATTTAATCCCTGTCTAAATTCACATTTAACTTTGGTCAGAAGCCCACAGCTAGAGTACCCTTTTTGTAAGACAGTAGCTAATTTGCATAGTTAAAAATGATTTTTTCCCCCCACTTTCATGACAGTTCTAATATTCTGACACAGCCTTATACATAGAATTCAGTTCATAATGTTAGTTGTGGATGCACTGGCCTTTGGGCATTTTTATTAAAACCAACCTCTGATGGTCGAGGAAGGAAATGTATAATTTGTGGCATTCAGGGAAAATCTAAGCTCCTGAGGAATTCCTGAAATAGTCTGAGGAGGGTTAACTTAAGTACTGCACAGTTGGGTGACTCGGGCTAATTCGTTTAGCTGGAGATAAGCATGGGCAGATTTTTACAGTCATGAGCACAGACAGGCTTATGTGATAGTGAAGCATTTGTCATCCCACAAACTGTCACAGATGCACACAAGCCTGACATTCCTGCTTATTGCATTTGAAAACAACAGCTGTGCTCCGTTACCTATAAGGGAGACCAAACCACACAGGCTGGGAGCATTACGGTGGGGTTATGGGCGATAAAATGTTAACAAGAATTACCAAATTAAAACACTTTGTTGTTGTTTATTGTTGATCTAATGGTTGTCATTCTGTTCCTCAATCCAGAATTAGCAGCAAAACTTTAAACGATACCACCACTTTCTCACTACAGGCTTTAATGCTGCAATTCCGGAGAGTAAACAAGGCCTTGAAGTTGGGAAAAACATGTTGAAAGGAAGTCCTCTGCATGAAACTGGCTCAAAACCTCAAATCATACGTAACACAGAGCAATAAGCTTGTTTTCTTTAAGGCTCAAACTACTACCCGACCTCAAACTGGCCATTTAATTATTCCTCTTGAATGATATAAAAATATACTTTGATAAGGTTTTTGGACATATCGCCCAGCCCTCGTTACAGGGTTAATGATGGTGTGGCTGTAGGGCGAGTTAATGTTAATTTCTATCTGACTAATGACCATAAGCTGGCACGAGCAGATGTGGCATGTGACATCACTGGTGCGACATCTGCATGCCATGATGGGGGGGCAGAGAGACAGACAGAGAGAGAGAGAAAGAGAGAGAGACAGAGAGAGAGACAGATAGAGAGGGGTGGGGGCAGAGAGACAGACAGAGAGAGCAAGCGTGAGAGAGGAAGCAAGAGAGAGAGAGAGAGAGAGAAGGAGAGAGGAAGAGAGAGAGAGAGAGAGAGAGAGAGAGTGGGGACAGAGAAAGAGAGGGAAGGAGGGAGAGAGAGAGAAAGAGAGAGAGGGAGAAGGAAAGAGACAGAAAAACAGAGAAGGGGGGCAGAGAAAGGGAGAGCAAGAAAGAGAGAGAGACAGAGAGAGAGAGACTGTATGGAGAGAGTGAAAGACAGAGAGAGAGAAGACAGAAAGATACAGAGAGAGAGAGAGAGAGAGAGGAGACAGAAAGATACAGAGAGAGAGGGAGCGACAGAGAGAAAGATACAGAGCCGACAGAGAGAGAGAGAGAAAGGGAGGGAGGGACGGAGGGGCAGAGAGAGAGAGCGAGCAGTTCACTCGGCCATAGTCAGGATGGATGTCTCCCATCATGCGGCTCAATCAGCCGCCCAATGATTCATTTCACAGACACTTGGGTAATTATAGGAGTCAGCTCCTCAACTCCCAGATGAAACTGCAAGAGAGAGAGAGAGAGGGAGAGAGAGGAGGAAAGGAGAGGGAGAAAGAGTATGAAGAAGTGCAGGAGATAAAGAACAGCGTGCTTGTGTGAGAGCAGCGTTTGGCTCAGTGAATGAGAGAGAGATGACACACAGATGCAGAGATGATGATGTTGCCAACGACAACAGTGAGCGACTAATGAACTCTCAGTATTGGCACAAATAACTATTAGTTTTTTTTTTAATAACAGTCAGATTGCCGTGCTGCTGCAGTTAGAACGATACAAGGCCGTTTTCTGATCTTATCCACTTCATATGCTGTGAGAAGGATCGACAAAAAAAATTGAGATTAGAATGAGGAGGAAATTGGCAGCTGATGAGCAGGAGATGGACAAACAAAGAGAAAGAGCAAGAAATGCCGAGGGTGGAGGCAGAGGAGGATGGGTGAGAGTCGGGGATGTGGACATGGCAGAGTGGAAGAGAGTTGTCAGGCTTCGAGCCATTTCAAGCGTAAAAGCTCCCCCTGTTGGTCACGGCCACATGTTTCATTTAATGGCTTGAAAGAATGAACAATGCCAGTTTTCCCTGTAAATTCTTTATATCCTTATATTGCGGTTCAGACTGGGCATCAGACATGAAGAAAGCTTATGCTCTTCTCCACATGATGTGTCCAAAAGTGTCCAGACCCCACTTCTCATTAGTTCGTTCAGGTGCACGAACGGCTAATACAAGCATAACACAAGCGCAGCTTGCATAACCTCAATACAGCCGTGTGCAATAGTTTGGGCACCCCGGTTTCTCCTTGATCTAGGTGATTTCTAAAAGGAAAAGAAGTAAAAACAGGATAATAATAATAATAATAATAATAATAATAAAAATGATGATGCAGTTTATTCCAAAATCTTAATCTCACGTTGCTGGAATTAGTTTAAGGTTGATTTTGATGTTCATTTTAATCATTGCCTTGTAATATGCCATCTTCTTATCAGTTCTTGGCAGTAATGTAGCGGTTTTGTTTTGTATCCTGACCAGCCTACGACTCTCCAGACCTTGACTTCATCATTTCTCCTTATCTTCCATTTCTTAACAACATTTCAGACAGTGAAATTGCAAACAGAAAGCGTTTAGATTTCTTTACACTCTTCTTTCACTTTGTAAGGTCAATTATCTTTAGTATCAGATCCTAAGTCAACAGCTTAGATGAGCCTGTGGCTTTTACATGTAAACACCCTGAGCAGTCTAAAGGGTCACAAATTATTAAACTCTGGAATTATCTTGACTTGGATTGAGGCCAAGTGAATCAAATATCTGTAAATATATGGTAACTGCATTAACATTGATAGAAATGTGATATATAGATTTACATCCATTCAGCCATATGAACTGCAAGTTGCATTAACTTGTTTTTTTCACTTAGGAAATTTGACCAGGGGTGTCCAAACTTTTACATAACACTCTAGAAAAGCATTGCCAATAGAATAAGACGCTCTGAAGCAGCCACTCTATAGGCTGAATGCAAACACACCCACACAGCAATGTTCCAACATCTAACACAAAGAATGCAGAATACAAAATATACAAGAAAACAGGCTGTTAATGCATCAATGCAAGGCAAATATCCCAACAATAGCCTAGAATTCAAAGGAAACATTGGACAACAAAGTGATTACAAACTTTCAGACATATATTGCAACTCTCATGCGATCTGATAGGCCTTTATCATGTTTGCACTCCAAAGTAGCTTTACAGTTCAAACCCATTCAATTAAGGGACATCAAAGAGTGAAAGATCATTTAATCACATGAAGTTTTCACGGCACGTCTTTCAGTTGACTGCAGCATCAAGAGCAGACGAGATCATTAGTATTGATTATGATAACTGTGAAAAACGGCCGTGCTTTATAACCGGCGGCACTGGTCCCGAACCCCACAGCAGCTCCTGCCATTGTGTATGTGCGAGCTGGAGGGACTGTAACGAGTGGCCATTGATTTTTACTGCTGTTTTGCCGCCATGCGGCGGTGAAATATTCATGGTGGGGGGCTTGTTAAAGCATATCAGATTGAGCCAGCAGGCTAATTCAGTTCACTGGACTGTTTAGCGATTGATTGCAGCGCCATCGAGAAAACAAGACAGCCATTAAAGCAGAGACACCAATTCAGCAGCCCTACGGAGAGCGAAAAGCAGCTGCAGAATGGCACGCCTTCATTTATATTATATTTGCCGGCCACAGTACATGACAAGGTCACAGGGGCCGTTTTTCCTGTGCTGAATTGCTTAGGCCATACAGGGGCCTGGCGAGACCTGCATAGCAATCGTGGTAGATCTCTTCACGCTGTGCAAATCTAAATATCCTCTTACCCGTAACAAGTTCCAGCCATACAAAGTCCCCCGAGCGCAATACAGCCCCGCTACATTTACGGATACGCATGCGGATATGCCTTTCACTGCTACCTGGGCTCATCTGCATAATGGCTTCAGTATGTATCTATAAGCTCAGGTGCTTTGGGTGCAGCATAAGAGCTCAGAAGTATTCTTGTCATTTGCAAGGAAATCATGCAAGCCATTACATGATTACACGAGTTGTTTTTCCATCTGGCTCCTTGCGGTGTCTGTCTTTAGCTCAGCGCGCAGAAACACTGAGCTTTAGCTCAGATTCCAAGACTGCGTGAGCAGGTGCAGGGCCATTGTGACAGCCGCAATTTATCGGTTTCTCCCGGGCTACAGAACACATTCAATAATGCGCCGGGAAGACTAATCCATCCCCAAACACACACACACACACACACACACACACACACACACACACACCGTCAAATCCAAACCCCATACACTCTCACAAGAGAATAATTTACACATGCAGCCGTCGCAACTCAGCAGTTAGTGTTCTGAGCTGTAAAAAGGCGGTGTATTAGTAGTTGCAATCCATTTAATTAGTGCTTAATCTTTCCAATCTGACATCATAAATTAAAAAACACGCAAAAAAAAGAGCGGAGCATGGTCGGACGAGGTCTATAAAACAGCTCACTTTGCTGCCTGTGTGTCAAAACTATAGTTTCTGGGATATGCTGTGTCATAATAATGTCATGTTGGGCACTGATGCACCCCAGCAACTGCAACACTAATGTAAACCACAACAAGGATGTAACTATTCAAAACAGAGCTGGCATTAATCCATTAAATGTGATTACTCAAAAAAATAAAAGCAAGAACCATTTGTTTTCTCAATGAATCAGCAGTAATTAGTGTGCGATTTGAATTATGACTTTTTTTCATTGCCAATTCTACCCCCAGGCATGGCAATTCCAAGGTTTCTTCTATACATCAAGCCAATAAAAACTTTTTTTCTGATGATTGTGCCTCAACAAGGCCAAACATGAACAAGTTCTGTGTGAAAAAAGGAGAGCAAGCACATTTGCCTGCTCTAATCCTGTTCAAAGGAGGGCGAGCACAATCCTTTTCAGAAGAAAGCCTCGACTCCACGCTGAAATAAGAGCATTAATAATCTGTCACACAGTATGTTCCACAGTCTCTAGGCGTCAGGAAGCTGATCGTTTGCTCATTCTCTCGCGCCCGTCACCCTCAGGCCTGCAGCCGGGCCACACTGCAAACAAGTGGGGAGATAGATGAGGCCCATGCAGACACAGGAGATAAAAATGCAAGCTTCAGGGCTCTCCTCGTAGGAAAACACAGAATGAAACAAAGAAAAAACGCTAAATAAAAACAAACAATAAACAGGCTTTCTGGGAGAACATTTCCCCTCGAGGTACTGTGCTGTGACACCACAGGTGTGCTTCACATATTCTATAAAAATCTGGCAGAGGCCTGGTGAAAGAGAGACTTTTTTTTCTTCATTTTTCGCCATCTAGCGAGAATACTATTAACATTATCTCCATAAGTAGGCCTGGCTTGACTGCTGAACCAGCAGATGTCTCAAGAATGACAAATATGTTGAATTGGGATTTCTGCTTTGAAATATGCTCACCCAACTTTTCCTGACGAAACGCTTTGCTTACATACGAGAGTATCACCAGGGCTGCTTGCTGTTCTTGGATTTTATTCCCCCTCCCCCCTGCGAAGCCCACATATGACATTTGAGTGGGTTTAAGAGCCAAAAAACTAATAATAAAGAGCTTTAATTCAACAATTGAATTAAAACAGGCTACTTATTATGACACTTAATTAACAAATTCATTTTAGAGCATTAAACTTAACATTTATATCAACTAAGGGTAAGATTGAAGCCCCTTTATATGATGCTTTTGAGACCAGAAAAGGCTACATTGTTTTGGAAAAAAAAAAACCCAACAACAAGCAGCAGTAACTGAATTCTTGTATGTAAAAAGATCTAAATGATGTCCTGTACATTTTTAGATGTAGGGTTGTAACATGGGGCAAGTAGTAGCATCCTCAGTTTCTCCAATCAGAAATTAGCTGCACTGGTGATAGCACTACTGATATCACACATTTACATTACATTTACATTTATGGCATTTGGCATACACGCTTATCCAGAACAACATACATGGGTGCTTTGTCGTCTACAAAAAAACACGTCCCTCACACTAGAAAACCCTGAGTTTACATTACAAACTAAGATTCTACCAGAGATGAAATTTCTCCACCTACACCACTCCTGAGATGGCAAGAGAATCTTAAATGCTTCTATGAAACAGTAATGTTTATGTTTTTGAAACAGGAGAGTAAAATTTCTCATCTTGATCAAGGTTGCCCCTAGTTTTTTTAAAAAGATAAACGTCCCTTACATATAGTCGCATGAAAAAATAAGTACATCCCAGCTTGTAGTCACTGATTTAGCTATGAATTCTTCATCATATCAAAAATGCTTCAAGACAATGAGAAGCCATCTGTTCAAAAGCGAAGACTGAACCGTAGACGGGTCTTTCAACAGGATAATGATCATAAGCATATCAGCAAATCCACCAAGGAACGCTCAGACTGAAGAAATGGAGGTTTATGGAATGGCCTACTCGAAGTCCAATACTGAAGACTCACTGAAATGTTGTGGGGGGTTTGGAAAGGGCAACATGTGCAAGAAAATGTTTCAAATGTCTTTCAACTGAAGGAATTTTGCACAGAAGAGAGGCCAAAAATTGCAGTAAGCTAATGTGGACAACTCTGCAAGAATTAGAGGGCAATGCAGAGGCCAAGGGTGTACCTACTTTCTCCACAGAAGAATATTACATCTGTTGATATTTTTGTTGAATGACTGAATGAAAAAGTTAGTTTTCCTTGTGTTTTTGTTGAAGTATGTCACCTTTATCTGTAGGGTGGCATGTTTGCTGGTTCGAATATGTTGAAAATTATCAATGGCATGTACTACACATGTATGTAACATAAATTGTTTAACACTCCTCATTTTCAGTACTGAGGTTTAGAAACTGAGGAATGTTATTAAGAAACAGAACAGCACAGCTCTGTAGGAGATGAGCTTTCATTTGCATGTTAACTGTTGCGCTTAGGACATACATACCCCCCGAATATCTGGCAATGCCACTTTGCGTTAGCTATATTCGGGGGATACTCTGCACTCCAGGCGACAAACTTCAACATAATGAGATAAAGTTCACTCTCAGAGTTAGTCCATTCCTAAAGGGAATAACGCCGAGACAGAGGACGTCTCATTCAGTAGCTCTATTCCTGGCGAGGAATTAAGGCTGCTTTCAGAGGGCACCATTGCCAAGTCATGTTCCAGGCATAACTGTACTTGTCAAATGTACAAAAAAAAAAATTAAGGGTCTTTAAGGGACAATCCCTGAGGATTAAATTAAACACATGTGACATACACATCAAGGGCATTCAAGCTAATTCCAAAGTACAGCAAGACAACTGTGGATGATGCCAAATGTGGATGTTATGACATGAAGCTAGTTATAATCAGCCTTTACATAAAGCAAATTTCAATCTGTTCTATGTAAAGTAAAGGTAAAGTAATGTAAAGTCTCCATTTGTCATATGTGAACACACCACAGCACACAGTACGAACAGCACAAAATTGTCTCTGCATTTAATCCATTCACCAAGTGAAGCAGTGGGCAGTCAGGAACACGGCGCCCGGGGAGCAGTGTGTGGGGACGGTACCTTGCTCAAGAGTACCTCAGTGGTGCCACTGGCAGTCTTAGAATTTGAACCCACGATATTCCGATTGCAGGGGCAACTCCCTAACCACCAAGCCACCAGCTGCCCAGGCTCAACCTCTGCTTTAGTGGATCAGAAACCTGACTGTAATGCCCAAGAAAGAGCAAGAAATAGGTGGATAAATACTGGAGTGGTATAAGACAGTGGCTGGGGTTTGGACTATGGGCAGTCAGAGCAGCAGGCAGACAGGCAGTGATGTACAGCCCAGCATTACCAGTTCCCACTCTCATTAATCTATAGCAACTGCAACACTTGATGAGCGCGTGATGCATGGGTGACAAAGTCCCTCCCCAATGTCACCCTGAGCAAGTCTCTGCTTTCAGCAAAGACAGAACAGGATGTTTTATTCCTTGATGGAACAATCAGACAAGATGAGTTTTTCCAGTGTTTTGCAATGTCTTGTGTTTAGTCATCCGACAGTCTAATATTTCCAGAGTTAATTACCTTCTGCTGTTTGCTGAAATCAGTGATTTTTAGTAGTCATGCTCAAAACAGTCTAAAGGAAATACAGCAAGAAGACCAAGTAAGAGAAAATACCACCCAAATGGTGCACTGGAGTCTTTTTAAAGTGAAGCATGACTTCATTCCCAAGACAGGCCTACTGTGAGCTACAATATTTGTAGGTTTTCTGTTTCTTTATTGCTGACTTGCTTTCCGTGTTATTGTAACAGAGTGTGGCTAACAAGTAAATCCAGACTATGATCTGTGCCAATTTGGGGCAAATGACAACAAAGGACTTATTCTGACACATTTTTAAGAAAGAGTATCATCACAAAAAAGATTCCAAGTGACCTTCACAGTGCCATGTCAAGGTCAGTAGCACAAATACTGAAAACACTGTCATATTTGAAACGTCTTAACCCAGTCATGATCAGTTTTACTGATGTAAAGTATGTTTTCCATATCCAAAATTCAATTCAAGTTATTTGTAAAGGTAAACATGCTAAAATAAGCTGAGTGTATTGATTTTTTTCAGCTATTTAGAAGATAAACCTACACAAATGCTGGAGTCCATTAGGAAGGACAAGTCTGTTAGAAGCATCTGGTCAAATTTAAATTCACTTCATCACTAATAATGTCTTCATGCTTGCAGTTTGATTACATTACATCCAATTCTGAGAAACAAAAGTGTCTCAAGATCATGAAATGGCCCTGAAGGCCGAACACCGGGAGGCGGTGAATGATATCCTGGCCCTTAGGGTCTCCATGGAGATCAGATTGGGTCTCGAGGGAGCAAAACAGCCACAGACTGAGGTGCACTCCAAAAGGTTAAAGGTTGCCACTGAGCTTTTCTTGTGTAATTGTAACATTTCCCCGAGGGTGGGTCATATCAACAGCAACATGTTCCATCATACTTCTGTGTGTTTATCTGAAAGAGCAGACGTGAGCGCCAATCAAAGCAGCTCCATTAGATTTAACCAGCACGTTTCGGGTCAAGAGGGACCCTTTTTTTCCCTCCGGAAGGACAAAATTCTATTTAAAACTAATATCATTTCACATTTTAAAAAAATGATAATCTCTTAGTATATTTCACCATGGTTGGACCATCATAACACAATAAAAGTGGGAAATTGCATGTCCGCAGGGGTTCCACATAGGCTGGAGGCCTGTAAGGGACAATTACTAAAATAATGTCCTTTCAGTGACAATAGCCTATGTGAAATTGCTTCCATTAAAGAAAGAGCTACACATTACCTATTAACTTCACTTATTCTCTCAGTGTTTTCGAGTAAAAACACTTCGTAGACAATCCTCGACCAACAGAAATCCACTTTTACTGAACATTACAACCATTCAGTTCATTTATATGGAAATAAAGCTCACTAGAATTTCCATTAAAGAAAAACCTAGGCCCCAGAGAAGAACAAGCGGAAGGAAGAGTTAATGGGGCTTACAGAGTGTTGCTGAAGTACACTGGGTCGCCCACAATGGCAAGCAGGGCTGCATAAGTGCTATTGTGTTCTTGAGCTCCCTATAATGTTTCATGAGCCTCGATATTGACGAGCGTGAGGAGGAAGCACCGAGCAGGCCGCACAGCTGTGTTAGCACCACATGGCTCAGTGACATCAAGGTCATCTATGCAGCTTAATGAAGGCAGACATCCTAAAAGAGGGGATTAAATAGAGGGTCATAAATATGCCCGTAATGTCACTTGTGAGGTTATATATCCTGTTGTACACAGACCTTATGGAATTTGACTATCAGGGACAACAGGGACACTAAAGAGTGGTGGAGAGTGTAGGCCTACAGTCTATTCTCCATGTCAGACAGCAGATACTTAAAGAGCAGGGGTTTTAAATTCATTAATGTGATGCATGGATCCGAGGGTGGCAATGACATGACATCAGCTATATCAAATCTGGAATGTTTTAATGATCATAATTCAGAAAGTATGTACTTCTCAGGCTATTTTCAAATAATACAAGCTTACTACTGAATAAAACTAATGAGTAATATACTTTCCTCAGTCATTTTTGAGTACAGGGATGTGGGAGACTGGGTTGCAAAGGGGGCTTTCAAATTGTTGATTTTAAATTGTTTAATTTAAGAATAGCAATCTGAGCATAGTGAAAACATGTGTGCATGTTTTAGGGTGGACGTTTTGTTTCTATATTTCAAAACACGCAGCAGCTGTGAACTGCAAGTTAACGCTACATTTATTTATTTATTTATTTATTTATTGTTATTGCAGCTAGCCATATAGCTTTCCTCATAAACTGTAAGGCACTCTGGCTGCGCGTGGTAAAAAGACAAGCAGGTTTAAGTGCCCAGAGTAAAAGTGTATGCAGAGTTGTAGGTTAGTTCTGTGCTCCAAAGTGATCTAATATTGTTTTTGAACTATAAAATGCTTACTCACGCATGCGCACACACACGCTTACTCATGCACACACATATTCACACATGCACACACATACTCTTTTACTCACTCAGCCACTCCCTCACAGACACACACACACATACACATTCTCATTCACACTCTCACACACACACTCACTCACTCAGACACACACTCTCACACACATACATACACACACAAGATATTTTATCCATTATATCTCCTACTTGACACGCGATCGGGAATCTAAATGTGTAGCCTGACTGTGACGGGGACACAATCAGGTTACCGCACCACTTGTCAGCAATCTAATGGGTTGCCACTCAGCAATAAAGTTCATTCACAGCAAGGTGTGCATCAGAGGTTTAATGTGTCAGTTATATTGTGTCAAGACGTGACAATATAACATGCTCTGTTAGATTAAAATTATTTTTTTTTAAAAAACATCATTTATGATGTTAGACTGTTTATACTCTCAAAACTCTTTCTCATGTCCCTGTTTGTGTATTCAGTGTGTCAAAATGCTTCAAAATGGCACCAAAACTGAAGCCCCTAATAAACAGCTGCTAATCTGAGTAGCTGGCAAGCGTACAAATATGTACCTGTTAAATGTCTCATCCTTTCTCAGTAGAGAGCGTACTGCCTCTTCTGAGATCATCTTGGCTGTAGTTAAATACTTTTTGCTGTTTCAAGTTAAAAGACCTGTTCATGATAGATTTCTGAGTGTTACCTCTGACAGCATGAGCTTTCCAGCATTCTTAGCAGTTTGATGGTTTCTGTTAATTAGCTCCTTTTTCTTATTTCTGTCTGTTAGTGTTAAGTAAAGACAATTTTTGGTTGTAACGTTATCATCATGCTGACAGTAAGGTTTGGGTGCAGACTGCTATTATTTATTATATTAACCATGATGGTGTTGCAGCCTGTATTAGTAATATAAAGGAAAACAACTGTGTCTTAACTTTCCCCACCTAAATAGGCTGGCACAAAAACAAAATTTGTGGGGTCCCTTGACAGGTTGTTTTATACTATTAGTTACTTATGGAGCTTGATTCTAATTTCTATAAAAATTCACAATAATTCATTTCTATAATATTCATAATGCTCTTATCAGCAGAGTGTTTACAGAAAAGCATTAACATTAATATAGCTTAAATATTTCCATCCTATGTCCATCCATTTAACTACATTATAACACAATGAAAATATATATGTGTACAAACACCTGAATTTTGATTTGATTTGAACTACAAAATATTACATCAACTGATTGGCTCCATTATTTTGATGACTTATGTGGGTTTACAGTATAACAGGCAGTCGTCTGAATAACATGGAGCATCCTAAATTAGAACTGGGGACTGATTTTAGCTCGGCTTCCTGCTGAGCACTACAGCCATCTGTCTTCTGAAAAGCAGGACACTGGTGCCCTTTAGTGTTTATTCTGAGAGCTGCAGCTGCTTGAGGTGCGGCTCTGATGCACAGCGCCTGGCCAAGCTGCATGTATGCAACTGTGCTACCTTAACGCAACAGAGAGGAACTATATCAACATGGCTCATTAAGGGTCACTGGTCTCCTCCCATTCTAAAGGGCCAAAAGTAATCGGATAACTGCCTGCTCAGTTTGTCACTTTGCCACTTAGAATACCATGTAAAACCAAAAATAATGCTGCTGTTCAGGGGCTGCAACAAAATTACTTTAAGAGCTCATTACTCATTTGAATTAATCACTGAATCGGAACACAGCCCACTTTTAAACTGGAACTCTGTTACTTGTTTAACTGGTGTAATATGTCTAAGTGTAACCTTTCCTGAGTTAGAAAGATCATGATATAGGCATGTAGTCCACCTGCGTTTTCATGTATTCTTCTGATTCTAAGGGGTTAATCCTCTCTAGGTTGGATGAAAAGAAAAAAAACGACAATGTCAAATAATCATTTCAACTCTATGGCATTTTATTGCTTTGAACCTCAGTCTGGCTTTATGATGATCTTGGATACTGAACACTGTAACGTGTGTCCTAAATATACCCGTGTCATCTCTTACTAGATTTCATATTTTGCTGTACACAGATCTTAAGAAATCTGACTACCAAACACTACTACCATATTAATAAAAAAGGAGTGACGCCTGTTTAAGAATAGTCCAATACATCAATCAGCCATAACATGAAAATCACCCACAACATGAAAAAATGTAAGTGTCTCCAATTAGATCATTATGCTGCCAGCAGCTCTGACTCATGGAGGCATGAACTCCACAGGACCCCTGAAGGCGTGCTATGGTACTGGCACTAAAACTTTAACAGCAGATCCTTTAACTAGGGATGCTCCGATCAGGATTTTTGCCACCGATACCAAGTACCAATTTTTTGTCATGGTGATCGGCCGATACCAATGCCGATTCTGATTGAGATTCGTTGTATTAAATGTTTTGGACAATACGCCTCCACATGAGATTTCTTTGGAACATAAACGGCAAATAGCGAATTTTTCATTGTTTCTCGAAACGTCGTAGTAATTCCACACCGGCGATGACATGACTGCGGCGCCAAAACATTTACGTCCCCACTCGTCGTGCACGCCCTCACGCATTGACGTCATCAATTGTGATCGGTTCCTAAAATCGGCCAAGTTTAACGCGTACCGATCGAGTCATAAAATGTGATTATCGGCCAATACCGATCTTCGGCCGATCGATCGGAGCATCACTACCTTTAACTATTGAAAGTTGTGAGGTGGGACCTCCATGGATCAAAATTGTTTGTCCAAAACATCCCACAGAAGCTCAATTGGATTGAAATATGGGGAATTTTGGAGGCGTTGTCAACACACTGAACTCTGTGTCATGTTCCAGTTTCCGCAGTCTGGTAGGGTGTATTATCCTCCTGAAAGAGGACACTGCCATTATAGAATACTGTGGTCATGAATGGGGGGAATGTTTAGGTAGGTGGTTTATGTCAAAGTAACATCCAAATGAATGCCAGGGACCCAAGACTTCCCAGCAGAACAGCTTGACTTCTTCCCACAGTGTAACCTAGTGCCACCTCTTTCCCAGATAAGTGAGGCATACACCCATCCACCTTCAAGATGTTCATTTGTCACATAGACAGCTTTACACGTACAATATGCAGTGATATGTAACTCTGAGTTGTTCCTGAGAGTGCAACAACTAGAAAACAGAAAATAGAATAAAGATTAAAACAATAGAATAACTTGACAAATATACACAAATGTAAACAGTATAAATATAAGAATATATGCAAACTATGGACTATCTGAATATTTCTATCATAGCTAGCATTAACTTTTTTTCAGTAATTTGTACAACAGTAGCTCCTCTCTGGGATCAGACCAAACAAAATAACCTTCGCTGCACACGCATCAATGAGCCTTAGGTGCCCATCAACCATGTCTCCGGTTCACCGGTTGACCTTTCTAGGACCACTTTTTGTAGGTACTGACCACGGCATGCCGAGAACACCCCTGAGGAGACTGGCCATTTTGGAGACGCATCACATGTTGACTATATTTTCTGGTTCCAACACATTAGCTTCAAGAACGGATTGTGCACTTGCTGCCTAATAGATCCCACCCCCTGACGAGTGTCATTCTAATAATATAATGTTATTCACTTCACCTGTCGGTGGCTTTAATATTGTGGCTGATTATTGCACTTTCTCCAGTAGCATTTTTGTATCTAGCATATTTTAATAATTCTGAAACCAAATCAAATTGAGAATCACTTCTTATACAAAAGAGGATATAAATGAATATGTATGTCAAGCTGTTTCTTCCTATAAGAAAGGCTAGTGGGACATTTTTAAATATGCATTATCATGCAAATTGCCAACCAATCATTGCTGATGGTAATTTCTATCAACTATTTTCAGTCAAGTAATCAGTTTAATTCATTAATCGTGAAAGCATACACTCACATCATGAATAAAATCAAGTGTGTTAGGATTAAAAAAAACAAAACAAAACATAAAACTAAGCAGGCCAGTAGATAATCACATCATCTCTCATTTTTAATGGTAGCAGTTATAATTTTAAGGAGGACTAAAAGACCCCAGGGGAAAGTAAAGTAAAGTGACCCCATATAGTCACGCAGGAACACACCACACTACCACATTCACCAAATGAAGCAGTGGGCAGCCACCAACGTGGGGGGGGGGGGATGTGGGCAGGGAGCAGTGTGTGAGGACAGTACCTTTTTCAAGGTTACCTCAGTGGTGCCACTACCAGTTCTGGGATTTGAACCCACAACCTTCTGATCGCAGGGGCTAACCACCCTAACCACCAGGCCACCAGCAAGAATTATCATCATAATGCTATTATATGGCATGAGCAGGGTTTCCAGAATTGCTTGCAGCTTTGAACACACAGCTATAGCACAAGCCTGACTGGACTGTGAGCGCTAAAGTGATGCTCGGCTCAGTGCTCAGATCACTGGAAGGCATCAAATTGTTAAGCTGCATTGGTCACAAAAACCACTAGAGGGCCTCCAAGCTCTGACTTTTGTGAAGAAGTTGGGCCTTGTTTGGCATCTGCAGGCTGTATAAACAGTTTGTGTCTTGGTCACAAATGAAACAATCTCTTGCTATTATTACGATCAAATTCAATGCACTTGTGCTGCAGAGATTTTATTCCTTCAATCTTTTAAAGTCTCATGTGAAGTCTAGTTTAAGTCAGCTACTGATTGACAGTTATTGAATGTAATCAGTTGTATATGGTATTCAATAGGCTCATTCGTCCCACACTGAGAATGTGGCTTTGAGGAATTAGAGGCGGTAGATATTTAAGGAGACATCTCCCTCATGAGCAGAATACTGGATGATGGTCTAATGCCAAAATCGTTCGGAGCAGATGTGATGTCCAGCATAATAGAATCAGTCTGGCCGACAACCTGCACTCTCCCACACAGGCCTTAAAAACATTAGTGTCCTCTTGGCCAGGCTTAACTGCCTCTCTTGCCCTCAATATCCATCTGTAATTCTAAAGACAAAAAGCGTCTGCCAAAATGCCTGGCACCCCTGCCAAGAAGAAGCAGGTACCATTCAGGGTCCGTCGATATGAACATTTTACAGATACCAAGGGGCTAAAAATTCAGATAATAGATAAAAATATCATTTTACAGATATAATTTTGTCTGTATAGTCCAGAAGTTTCAGTTAAACATTATTTTGAGCCATTACATCTGACTCAGATGCCAAAGTTCTTTAACTCAAACACTCTAATATGAATATTGCAGTTCTGGGGATAAAGGTACCAAGAAGACCTGAGCTGAACCTGAAATGGCTCCTTATTCCCACCATATAGCACCAAATAGCTCCTAAAATAGTAGTTCATGGGGGAAAAAAAAGCATGTCCAACAAAACAGCAATCAGTGACACGCAGTGCACTATTTGAGGGTGTAGAAGGAAGTTCATAACTCACATAGAGAGGGAGCAATTTGTGATTTACACTTGGTTTTAGGACCAGGATTGGGAACCACTGTGCTCAGGCATCGCCCAAAGGACCCTTTATGGCACTTTTTTTTTTTAATATAAAAAATCTGATGGTCAAAAGGGGATAGCTCTTACTGAGCTAGGCAAAAGGCACATCTGTCTAAGGCAGTGGTCACCAGACCTGGTCCTGGAGATTTACCTTCCCGCAGAGTCTAGTTCTTCATCCAGCCTGCCACATCTTATTCCAGCTAAAGGTTTTTGGAGTGTGTCCAAAATCACATACTGTAACACTACCATGCAATAGTACACCACAATTAGAAGTGTATCCAATGTAGTATGTTGTTTTGGGCGCAGCCTCTGATTGGCTGGATCAGATGCATTAGTGTTAGAAGTAGGGGGCAGCACATTAGTTGGAGCTAAACTCTGCATGAAAGTAGGTCTCCAGGAGCATATTTGGTGGCCACCTGTTGGTAATGAATGGACCAATAGAAATGATCCATTATAAATTATTTATTTTAGATTGATTATTATAATGTATAGTAATAAGTATAGTATACAGTGACCATTTCAAACAGTATTTTCAGCTCATATCTTTACAACAGCAAAGATATGAGCAGAGCATCAATGTCATTCTTTGAACCTTCAGCTATGGGTGTGGTTTCCTCCCTCGTTTCTGCACGCGCATTCTCACATTTACAGCCTTCATCAGATGAACACCCATGCAGCTCATCAGAGCACGATGACAGGACACGCTGACAAATGGACACCCTGACAAAGGCCAGACTGAATCAAAACCAAAACAAAGCCAGCAAGATGGTGAGACTGGACCAAGACTAAGGCATTCACAACAGGGCATCCAGATTCAGGGATAACTTGGAATAAGCATTTAATATCATGCACTAAAGTCCATTGTGAAACAGAACTAAAGATTACGATTATCATACTTTTATAAATACTTACATGGGTAACCCCAGCTACACATATGATGGATCGGATACGTCACTTGAACAGGAACGCCTGTAAAAATCCAATTAATTGTAGCAATATTTATTCTTAAATGCAACATGCTTGGGTGGTTTTGTGACTGAGAATGTTTTCACAGTAAATTGGTGAAAAATTTGAAGTAAAAGCAGCATTCTGCACAGTTGTATGCTATGTCGTCTGAATCGTTATGCCTTTTTAGCCTCATGCTGTACTGTATAAATTTGCCAGTTTGAGATCCATTACGAAGATTACAAGATAACCCATTTAATATAAGCCTGGGCATCCATACTATTATTGAAGTTAAGAAATAATGCATAATAAGAAACATCCATGGTTTTATGAGTAGAAATATGTTTCCAGGATGGTTTGACCGTAGACCCACTTAAAGCTACGCAATGAACGCTAAGTCCTCTCCCCACTGCTCTTCTCCCTCTACACCAATGACTGTACCTCCAGGAACTCAGCTGTAAAACTCCTGAAGTT
>JBBPCZ010000001.1:15532057-15543420 GCA_037974445.1 Brycinus macrolepidotus
TGTTTACTGGTGGTTAAAATTGAAGGTATTCTCGTTGCAGGACAACTTTTCCGCAAGTGAAACTGCAATTTTTTTCCCTGTTTCTGTGAAGTGTGAACCCCAAGAAAAAAACCTAACGTCATTCCCTGCTTTGTTGAATGTTTTACTAGTTTTCCCCCATTAACAGTGCAGTGTCTTCATTTTTTAGTAATTTTTTCAATTTTTCACGGGGACCTGGAATGGATTACACGATTTCCCATAGAAGTCTACAGGAAATTGTGTTTCGCACAACAAACTCCCCGCATCACGAACGCACCGCTGGAACGGATTGCGTTCGTTATGCAGGGTACCACTGTATATTGATTTTCTGCTTTGACATATACTATGCTAAAGCCCTTGAGCCACCCCTCATTTCTGTAATTATCTGCAGTTTCTTCTGGTTCATGTTCAAGTTAGATGGTTATGCTTGAGTGATTCATATGTAGATGTAATGCTTGAGTGAATCTTACGTAGGTCACTGTGTCTTAACAAACAAAAAACATTCCTCTAAAACTGGTCAGGTTCAGGGACTGGACTGAAAATGAGAGCCTTTGAAAGTCCTTCAGGAACCCTAGAGAACTGTTCCTCAAGAAGACAACTTTAAAAATACAAGAAAGTCTGGCTCTTTGGAAGGAAAACTTGTTTCAGATCTTTGAACAAAATATAACACTAGACAAAGAAAACCTGAGTAAACACAAAGTACAGTTTTTAAATGCTCATTTATACATATATGTATATATGTGTGTGTGTTTTTTTAATTAGAGTTTGTCTCGCTCCTCTCTGTAACTCTAGTAGCCCCTGGTCCTCTCCCAAGTCCTATAGTGCCTGACCCTTCATTTACTGTGAATTTGGAGAGATAAGAGATGACATGAAAGAATGAGGGATAATTGATGAGGAATTTAATCCCCCTGAGTTTGACCTAGCAACGCACCTGCTGAATATAAACATAACTTTTCTAGAAGCAGACTAAATGGTCTCAGTAAGTAGCACGCTGTGATGAATCAGAAGAAATTACAGAAGAAGTGAGAGAGAAATTATCAGTCGGAAGACGGTAACAAAGCCATTAATAAGACTCTCATCACAGTGAGATCCATCATCTTCAAATGGAGAAAACTTGGTTTTCAAATAGTGATGAATCTTCCCAGAAGCGGTTAGCCTACCAAAATGCATGCAAAAGTGCAATGATGACTAGTCAGGGAAGTCAGAAAAGGCACCGAGGCAAACATCTAAGAAACTGCAGGCCTCGCCCAAATCATATAAGATCAGCTTTCATGACCCCACTATTAGAAAGAGACTGGGCAAAAACAAGAGAGCTGCAAGGCAAACCAGTGGTAACCAAGAGGAACATATTACGACCCAAAGTCAAAAGAGGAATTTGAAGATTTGTCTTGTTGGATCTAGCATAAAGTTAACACAGATTTCCACAATAAGAACATTACACCAAGACTCAAACATGGTGGTGGTAATTTGATGGTGTTTCAGGGCCTGGGTGACTTGCCATAACAGATGAATCTATGAATTCTACTCCCTACTACAGATATAAAAAGTCATCAGTCTGTGATCTTAAGCTCAAGCAAAACAGTGTTATGCAGCAACACAATATTCCAAAGCAAGTCTACTTCAGAATGGCTAAAAAGAAACAAAATGATGATGCTGGAGTTCTGAGAAGGTAAAGCTGAGTTGATAAACTTTGCAGCAATAGATGGGCTACAGTAACTGAAATAAACTGACAATGCAGTGTATATGAATGAAAGTTTATTCTTTATAACTCTTTATGGTTTGAGCTCTAAAAAGTGCACTAATGTATGAGCACTAAGGTTGTGCACTAGACATCTGGAGGAATATAATAGAGCCACAATGTATATTTGAAGTAGCAGAATATAGGTATACTAATAAACAAATAACCATCTTCTTCGAGGCTGATGGATATCAAATGGTACATTTGCACCTCCATTTATAGAGAATAGGGTTACAAAAAATTGGAATTCAATTAGAAGAGAAGATTGAAAACAAAGAACCAATGTACAGGTCTTTCTGGATGTTGCAACAGAATGCAACAATGTCCAATGGAAGTGGACTTATTTTGTTAGTGGTACCACTTTACAAAAAGACAGCCCATATAAAGGATTTATGAATGGCTTTAATGGCTTCTGATAGATTATCAAATAGTTAAAAAGCAATTATAACACAAACAGGCAACAGTGAACTATTTTATCTAATGAACATGAACATGACAGTTATGAATGGCATACTAAGAACAATATGAGCTTTAACAGTATAGGCTAGATGAATATGAGCTCACTATCTGGGAAGCAGCAGGTTATTGTTGTCCCTTTCATTTCTGTTATAATTAAAGTATGCTTATTATTAATTTAAGGGGTTTATGATCTAATTAATGACCACTAATATAGTCATTTTAAACAGTTCATAAATCCTATTTAAGGAGTGTCTCATTGCAAAGTAGTACAGGCTCCTGCAAGGCCTACACTCTTAAATATAAAGGTTTGATGGAATGTACAATTTTAGGAAAAAACATTGATACAGTAGCGTTCTTTAAACTTTAAGAAGGTTCTGTTCACTTGCACATATTGGAAAAATGGTTCTTTAAAGAATGGTTGGACTAAAAGACCCTTTTGGGAGCTAAAAGGAATTCTTCTATGGCACGGAGTTCTTTGGGTCACTTTTATGTTTAAGAGTGTGAGACACTATAACTATATTTGAGCTATGCATAAAAAAAAATGAATCTCTCTTTTTGATTGAGAATACAGTCTGTGAAAAGTAGACTGTGTGTCTCAGCTCTGAAAAGTAGCATAAATAGATTTGAATTTGTCAATAATTGTACATAATGAACTACCATTGCATTCTCATGTATCAGGGAGGCATAATGCTCCACAGTCTGCTCTCATACATTGCAAACTAACTTCATTTCACCTCTCTCGCTGTTACCCTGCCATTTCATTTATGGGTAATGGAAAGCCTATCCAATTACCCTTCCCTGAGGTGCCATGTAAATCAAAACATAAAGTAATTACATATAGTTAAGATGATGGCAACAAGACAACTAAATCAATGCTTCTGTTTTTGCTAAAAATCATAAGTCATGGGCCGTGCAAGGGACCCACGAGTAACATTAATGTAGCATCATTTATAATTTCCCTTTAGCCCCGTGCTAGTGATTGTAAACTAATCTGTGAGCAGCTTTAACGAATGCAAATCGTCTCAGGGACAAACTATTCATCCCGCAGTCCACAGAGCCACTGTAAAGGATCCATAAAAGAGTGCAAATCAATAAATCCACCTGTTGGTACGTTCAGACACTGTACAGTCTATTCATTTTAATAACGTTAGATAGACATGATGGACAGTTATATCATAATCAGCAGAAGCGTACTGCAGCGAGCACATGTTTTTGATATTATCAGCAGATTTATACAGTGAGCGCAATGTCCAGCCATCAGGGCCTGATGAATGGCCACTCATTAGAATTGCAAAGACAGAGCAGTATAGTGGTGGCAGCTCCGCTTCCCAGGGGGAGTCTGACAGGGCCATGAGGCTCCATTTGCGTAATTAATTTGCCACATTCTAGAGGACATGAAGTGTACTTCTCAAAATGAGACTGGTAAAATGTGCCAAAAGGTCATGATCAATTGATTAATACGACAGCTGAGGTGGGAGACAAGCAGTGCCTTGATGGCTTTTAAGAGGAACTCTCTCTACTTTTGTGTATCTGGAACAATGAGGCCTGACTTACAAAAAAATAGATCTACAGCTTGAATGATGTAGATCCACAGTTAAAGGGGAATTAAAGTAAATAAGCTTTTTAGGTCCAAAGTAATTAGAAGGAAATTCTGTGCCAGCCTAATGACAGAGCTGATTTAAACTTTCTGGGTTATGAATTTTATAATCCTGGCCCGCAGAACAGCTTGGGCTTCACAAGAATTTGTTGGGCCTCACAACTGAGCTAATTTACTATAATTAATTAAGCAGCTTAAAACCAACAGCACCTGATATTAGTAGTAAATATGAAAACATGGATAAGTAATTTCTGAAGTGTCTTATGTCTAATGAATATGAATATGACAGAATATGAATGACATAGTAAGAACAATATGAGCTTTAAAAATATAGGCTAGATAAATATGAGCTCACTATTTGGTAAGCAGCAGTATGTTCACGCATGACTATGAGACCCACTTTACTTTACAAGAGCCAGTTAGCACTGGTTTAGCTAGCATGAAAACAGCTCTGTCCACCTTAGAACATTTCCATTCAGGCCAAAGCACAATCTGATAAGGACATCTGAAGGAGTAAAGCCAAGTAACTGGTTTTGGAGTGACAGAAAAGTCAAATAAAACCTGTTCTGTGGTGTCTGCATGTGTAGCCTGCTTGGCTAATTTAACATTAGCACAGCAAGCAGGGGACACATCCAAACAGTGCCATACACTACAGTACAGTTTAGATGAAACGTTACTGAAAGAGTAATGTCGAGTGACTGGTGCTGGAGTGACAGAAAGATCAAAATTAAACCTGTTCTGCACTGTTTAGGACTGTAGTGTTTTAAGTTAAGCCTAGTTATGGGGCCAAAAGTGCCACATGCACGGTACAGGCTCAGTCCAAGCTAACTGATGCTAAAACAGCACTCATTTAGAGCTTCGAATAGAGAGAAACTTATATTGAGAGACTTGTACTGGAGAGAGACCCACAGCTGAGAAAGAAAGAGACTTACAGAGAGGGAGACCTGTATCAGAGAGAGACTCGTATCTGAAGGTGCAGAATTAAACGACTGGTGTTATATAAAGAAAGAGCGTTCACTGGTTAAAAAAACGGGTTATGCTGAAGGATACTGAAACAATGATACTTCCAATCCTGATGGAATTTTTTGAGTCTTCACATGAAAATATCAAGTGTTTTCCTTACCTGACTGTTTGTTGATGCTGAAAGTTCAAGTTTATATAGCACATTATCATACATAAAATAATTGAAGAAATAAAAGAATACATAAAAGAAAATGAATAGCAGTGCTGATATTTAAAAGAAGGCAAAGGAGAATAGTGCAGAGAATAGGAGAAAATAGGAGAATAGGAAAATAGTTTTTGGCAGCTTTTTAAAGCTACAGTTGGTGCAGATCTGATACTGATGGGCAGTTTGTTCCAGCAGCGGCAACATACTGGATAAACCCCATTTCCTCATGTGTAGTTTCAGCTCTTTTCACCACTAGCTGACCAGCTCCTGCAGATCTAAGAGACCTACCAGGATTATACACAGCAAACATATCAGAGATTGATTTAGGACCTAAACCAGTAAGTGACTTGTACACAATGAGTAATGCTTTAAAATCAATTCTGTGCTGAACTGGGAACCAGTGCAAGGACCTGAGAATTGGAGTAATGTGCTCTCTTTTCTAGGTTTAGCACAGGAACTACTTCCTTCTGAGAACTACTTCCTTTCTACTGTGAAATCATTGAGATTTTCCTTTTTACGTGGACAAGAAGACTTTTAAAAGTACTATGACTGAAATACTAGGATAGGCAATACTGGGATCTGGATCAAAAAATAACATTCTTGAAATCATAGATAATATGACTGTTAGTTCTGGATTTATTGGTCTCTCCACATTCAAAGAGAGGAGAGCCTGCTCTTGTATGGCTGGAAAACTCTGCCTGGGTGGGCTACCAAGATGGCCACTAAGTGGGCAGTCTTTCCTATAAGGACTTTAGCGTAGCTCTTATCCGTTGCTGAGCCACAGTCATGAGTAGTTTTTGTCTTTTTTTTTTCCTTCCCCGATTTTTCCTTTCTTTCTCTCACTGCCACCAGCCAGTGAGACCTCCCTGTGTAAATGATTGGAATTAGCTTATTTGGCTATTTATTATACAGACATGGAACAAAATTATTTAAAATACCATCATTTGTAAATCCTGCAGTATACCTTAGCATCATTATACCACACAAAACTACACAACCATGTATAAATGCACCTGTTTAAGAACATACGGGCCTCATGACACAGCTGGAAGTCAAGTTTGGATCCCAGCACTAGGGGGTCAGGGCGTGTGTATTGAGGAGCACATGTGGACTTTGAACTCCACCTAGTGGGCAACACTGGCCCAGAGTGGCTAACTGGTTAGTCACACAAAGTGAGGTTTTTGAAGTGGGTTGCTAAGGATTAAGCATGGGGAAGTCATATTTCTGAATGCAGTTTTGCATCATACAAATGCCATTACACATACCGAGAAACAGGGTTGGGAGGGTTACTTTAAAAAACTATTCTGATACAGATTATTGTATACACTCTAATCTAAACTGTAGGATTACTATAGTAAATTAAAACAAATCAATTAAGTTTGATCAAAAAAAAGAAATACTTAACAAAACAACTTTAACTTCATGTCACAATGAGTGAAATGGCATAATAAAATATATAGCAATGCACACTGCAAACGTGACAATACGCACTGTGGACATGTGACAATGCATCATGGAGAGTAAGTGTTCTATTAATTGTGATATTTGATGCAACTGCACTGTTTAAAGTGCTAAACCAGTGTCAATCAACAACCCAGTCCAGCACGTTCATGTCATACACCACCCCACGCACTGTAGTGTTATTAATAAATTGTATTAAAACTGAATACAGTCACAAATTTCACTTGAAACATTGTGAGAATATTGCATTGTTGTCTTACTGTGAACTGTGAGCCCTGAATCGTCTATCAAACAGAATCATGAACTGAACATACCTTTACATCCCTAATGATGAAGTGTGTGATAAAGTTGTATCTGTTTATACATGAATACTTTTGAGCATGTGAAAAAGGTTCCAAAACTAAGGCTTAAGAGATTACTTTCAAATATGTTTGCTGCCGTAGAATCTGGTGATATGGATACCAGAGTAAACATCTGACTCAAATATCTTTGGGAAAATGCTGCATCTTAGTTCTGCCACTAAAAATGAAGGTACTTACTAAAATTTCTGCAGACTGAGAGACTGTGATCTTCTGCTGGGAAGGAGGGGGGATTCTTCTTCAGAATATTTTCTTCTCAAAATGTTAAAATTGATGCAAAACTTTAAAGTAGCTTTAATGTAATCCTGCGAGTCAGTTTCTTATAATGTATCTATAATCTGAAGTACTTTTCACAGTCTCTCTCTCTCTTTCTCTCTCTCTCTTTCACACATACACATACACACAAACACACACAATCACACAGTGCTAGGAGCAGTGGGCAGGACCAACTTCAGATCTTTTTGCCCTTGCTTAGATCAATAATGCACCTGCTGATTACCTAACACCAATCAATGTATTATTTTACCACGCAACTCTGCTGATAAATCTGGAGCTAAGCTTTTACAACACATTCTCCAATAAAACATGAGAACATCACACAGAAAGAGAAGGTAATGAGGTTTCAACATACTAATTGCTAATGAGGCTTCAGGGAACAAGTGTAGCATTAAGTGGTTAGAGGATCTACCCAGGGAAAATGCCCAGAATGGGAAGACTTCCCAAAGGCACAAAAGTGCTGGAAATACCAACTCACTGTGTCAGTTTCAGGTGTGCCTGACACCGCTGGCTTTCTCAGCAGGTAAACCAGGATTATTCCTGTGCTTATACCACCAGAGAGCTCCAGGATTTCAGCTGACTTTCAAAAAAGAGAGCTACACACCTGAGAAAATGGAAGAACTTAAAGTAAGTTGGTAACTCTCAAGAGTACAAAAAGCTGGTGAAAAATGTAATTTCCTGTTTTTTGTTGTGTCCCGTCCCATAGTAGACCTTTCTGTTTCACACAGATACCTTTCAATAAGCAAATTAAGCATTGTAACCAAAGAAGCTGTCTACACCAGCAGCAAGCAGCGCAGTGTGATGCGACATGCTGTTTTTGATGAGCACTCTGTTTCTATTAGCATCACAGTAATGTTGTGCTATGAGGCCAGGCACTTTACATCAAAACAGGGTTGAACTAATCCATGTAGCAATATTTGTATTTGTAATATCTTATAGACTACTGGCAAGTAAAATGTTACATGAAATCCATGAAATAGGATTTTCTTTCACAACACGACACTCAATTTGAAGTTTCAAGCTATGTATGCTGTTTAACATTTTGAGCTGACATGACGGACACGAGGATTCCAGTCTAGACATCAGGAAGACTTTGCAATGCAATACTAATTAAAGTACTAAGCTTCTTTTAGTTTAGGGATTAGTTAGTTTAGTGGTTGAATGTGTTGTTTGCTCATCTTTACAGTCTGAACAGTGGCGTGAGACCCTTAGCAAGAAGATCAAATTTCCACCTGAGCTTATCACAGCTATCGAGGAGAACAACGTAGCCACGGTGGAAAGCATGCTCTATGGAGGGGAAGGCATTATACGGCAGCTGGACGACTCTGAGGATCGCCTTTGGAGGGAAGCTCTGAACCTCTCGATCAGACTGGGCAGTGAGGAGACCATGGCTGCTCTTTTGCGGGGCGTCAAGTTTGATTTCCGACAGATCCATGAAGCCCTGCTGGTAGCAGTGGATACTAATCAACCACTGGTGGTCAAACTGCTATTGGACCGCCTGGATCAGGAAAAAGGCAACAAGATGGACGTGCATTCCTTCTCCACGGCTATCTTTGACCACTGCATCGATGCCTCGCAGTTTGCTCCTGGAGTGACCCCCCTGACACTGGCCTGTCAGGAGGACTTGTACGAGATTGTAACCATGCTCACTCAGAGAGGTCACATCATCTCCTCGCCTCACGCCATCTCCTGCAGCTGTCTGGAGTGCAGGAACGCACGCCAGTACGACCTGCTCAAGTTCTCCCTCTCTCGCATCAACACGTACAGAGGCATCGCCAGCCGGGCCTACCTGTCAATCACCTCTGAGGATGCCATCCTCAGCGCCTTCCACCTGAGCTCAGAGCTGTGCCAGCTGTCCACGAAGGAACCAGAGTTTAAAGTGAGTTTGAAATACACCCTGTTATTCTGAACATATAATAGCTGAATATGGAAAAAGTGCTGAATGAGAGGTCATGAGGACTTACAAAAACCTCCTGAAGACTCATCTTCTTGCACTACTCCCTACGTAAAGATTTTAGCACTTAGTACTCTCCTCTGGTTCTCACACTGTACTGAAACTTGAGTGTTTCCACATATTGTAAGTCGCTTTGGATAAAAGCATCTGCCAAATGAATGTAATGTGATGTTATGATCCAGGCTAGAGTAAACAAAAGTTAAAGATATGAGTCAATAGCCCTTCCATTTCTACAAAAAGTAAGCAAAGAGGTATACCCTCATACAACTTTTCAAAAGTGTGGAATTAATTGTCATATAGGCCATTCGTTTTTATGTACCATAAAAGGTAAAGAAGGAAAGGTAATTATTATACATTAGAAGTAGGCTTCAGTGTTCCAGACATGGATTAAGCCCAATCTTGGACAAAATTTCAGTGTCAATTTAGAATTGCCTTTGAAATTAAATCTGGGTTTCAAAATGGTCATAACAGTTACATTTACATTTACAGCATTTGGTAGATGCTTTTATCCAGAGTGATCTACATCTGTGCTTGTAGTCCACAAGAAAACATGTTTGTTATACCAGTAAGTCTAGACTTAAAATTTAGAGCTGCTAGTAGACTACGATTCTACCAGAGAAGAAGTTAGTTCTCCACCAGGGACCTATCAGATCACAAACACAGTTATTTTGTGAAGTTGTATTAGTTTGTGTTAGTTAAACTGGTTTACGTCATGAACATGTAGTTGTTATCCTAAGTGCTCAGTGAAGATGTGGGTCTTCAGTCACCGTTTGAAGCGAGGGTCTCAGCATAACTGCCCATCGATGTTTTGTTTGATATTTCAAGCATTTCAGAAATAATAAAAAGTTAAAACACATTTGTACAAATGATTATGTAATGATCTATTTGCAATTTGTCATTGTCAACCATTGAACCATATGTATTATAAACACTTTATACATTAATTTACAGTAAAATTGTCATAATATTGAAAATATTGATTCCAAGCTTTTGAACAGTAGTGTAGGTATTAACAGAATTGGCCTGATGCTCTCCCCCTGTTCCTCAGCCTCAGTACCTGGCCCTGGAGCAGCTGTGCCAGGAGTACGCCGTGGAGCTGCTAGGAATGTGCCGGAACCAGAGCGAGGTCTCCACTCTTTTGAACTATGCTGAAGAGGCCAAAGACGACGAGCTAGATGAGCAGACGTTTGAGGAGGGGATACCCAACCTCGCCCTCATTCGTCTGGCTATTACCCACAACCAAAAACAGGTAGCCAGTCTTCTTGCTTGGAAATATACAGCAGATTGATATGACTGTTAAGCAAATGGTGTTCAGATGCAGTAGCTAAGTGTGCTGTTGGTTGCTGTGATCACAGACCTTGGCTACAACAATACCTTTGTAGACGACTGGGATTTGTCTTTTTAAGATTCATTTTAGATCATTACTGCAATGAAAGTCATTAGGAGTAAAAGAAGTAAGCAAAAACTACTTAAGTACTGAGTGCCTTAAAGAAGTGTGGAAATTCTTAGAATATTTAGCACTTATCAGCATAGGAACTGAAGTTCTTAGGGCACTTCTTTCCGATACACTACAAAAATAAACCTCAAAAGTCATAATTGTGACCGAGTACAAATGCTTTCACCAATATAAAAAGGTTAAACACAAAAAGCAATTAGTAACTCAATGCTAGTGACTAAAATGGAGATTACATTCCTCACAAACACGCTACAGGCAACTGGGCTAATTGTAATCTAGAAAGTAAGCATAATTAGTTCAGCTGAGTATGCTGCACCAATGCTAAGGCACCACAGATAAACTGTCACTTTTCATGGTATCATCTTTCACAGTACACTGTTTTTTTTCCTCAACTTGCCCTAGATTCAGCAACACTTGCACTGCTGCAGAAGATTACAGTATCTGAACCCTACCACTGATTTAACACTAACATTGCCAGTACACAAATAGCCTGACTGACAGCTGGTATCAGTGTTTAACTGTGTTTCTTTCACACCTCTAGTTTGTGACTCATCCCATCTGCCAGCAAGTACTGTCCTCCATTTGGTGTGGCAATCTCTCCGGCTGGAGGGGTAGCAAGACAACCTGGAAACTGCTGGTGTCTTTTGGGATCTTTGTAACCATGCCATTGCTGTGCCTCATCTACTGGATCGCTCCTAAGTCCAGGGTATGCTAAAGTGGGCAGTCCCAAGTTTCCTAGGGGCCAGTTATGGGCTTCTGCTTTTCTTTAGCTGTCTATATGACAGTCCATTATAATACACTATACAGCCATGGAAAAAAATAAGAGACCACTTTTCCCTTTTTTTCTGTTCACTGTTTGTACAATTTGCGGCAGTGT
>JBBPCZ010000001.1:15543520-15557193 GCA_037974445.1 Brycinus macrolepidotus
TTGTGAAATTCCATCAGCAGCTCCTGATTTAATTTAATGAAGGACTGATGGAGTCAAACCAGGTTTCTGATGAAAACTACAAGTAATACTGGGCTTCCAACAGGAACACATTGATATACTGTACATAAAATTAATGTTATTTGTATTATTATTTTGTACATTTAGTAGTAATAACGTGGAAAAACTCACTGCTCTTCTAAACATTTTTAAAATATTTGTCTAAGTTTTCGTAAAAACATTCTATGCAAATTTGGAGCATTTCTATTAGTTCATTCATCATAAAAGTTTCACTCAAATGATGATAAAAAGGTGTATATATTGTTGCTTTCTTTGGACAGCACTGATATGTTTCACTAGTGTGCTGAGACTACTTACAAGAAGAACTTGAAGAAACAGCCAACAGTAGTTCCACTGGAATTCTCCCATAGTCATGAAAGAGAAATGGTCAAGCACAAAATGTCAATTATGTAGTTTCTGACCAGGTATAAAAACTGAAAAGAGGAAATTAAGTAACTTAAGTCACTAGTAGACAATAAGCTGCATTGTTTTCCCCATCCAGCCCTGTTTAACCCACCTCCCTTAACTGTGCACCGACTCTGTATGACCTAGATGACTGATCTCAAATGAACGTGTGTGGCATTAGCTGATAAAACGGAAGAATATCCTGTTTGGTTCATACACGGTGAAACCTGGGCAAACAGACTTTGCAGCTCCACCCTCAAACGCAAACGATCTGGCCAGTTGAAACTCTCAGAACAAGAAACAGTGGTGCGGGCTTGGAGCCTTGCCTGTCCTGCAAACAGTGAAGTCCTACAAGAAGGGCTGCATGCAAACACAGATGCAGTGACTATGTCCAATCGTATCCCATTCCAAAGAGATCCTAGGCCCCTCCAGTGCATAGAACAGGTCTCCAACACTGGTCTTGGAGTTCCTTTCCCATCTCCATCTCTGGTCCCTGGTTCAACTAACATATTTTTTAACGTACTGAGTTTTTATGAGCAAGGAAAAGGGAGGGCGAGGTATATTCTGGGACCAGAGATGAAAAGCTCTTTAGCACAAAAGTGATTCTTCACTGCATTTATTTTATTTATTATATTGTTTCTGGAGGAAATTACTTGAGTCCTCTGCATTTAACTCATTCAGTGGGCTGCCAGGTGCCCGGGGAGCAGGGTACAGTGTGCAGTGTGTGGGGTTGTACTTTGCTCAAGGGTACCTCAGTGGTGCCACTGGCAGTCCTGGGATTCGAACCCACAACCTTCTGATTGCAGAAGCAACCCCCTAACCACCAGGCCACCAGCTGCCCCATTGTGGGAAGCACATTCACCTTTAATGCACATTCAACAAAGAGAACAGCTTAATCTTTTCTTTAAAACCGTTTTATTGCTTTCATGCAGGAGTGCCATAAAATTTCGAAAACTTTGACTACAGTCTTGAACACTACAGACGATGCAAAAGACTTTTTTACCCCATTTTTTTTCCTCTTTCTGTACAAACGTATATAACCATAAATAGAAGCTCAAAAGGGAGACATAAGTAGGAAATAGCTGGGGTGGGACAGAGTGTCCAAAATGCTCCTGCTTCCCCACTCCCCGAATCTGAAAAACTGGTCTTGCAGCAGGGTAACATGCATCAACGCGATGGAGTGCAGTTTACTGAAGTCGGACAGACACGCTCACGCTCACTGACAGCAAACTTCATTTACAGCTTTGTCGTGCAAAAGAGGTACAAATGAAACGCATCAACGAGTTTGACCAACAGCGCATACCTGTTTGTGTTTTTTTTTTTTTTTGGACAGAACAATATACATTTGTGATGCAGACTTTATTTTACACCCATACCATCTTCTACGACAGAAAATGAGTCCACAACAGAGGAGGTGGTGTCTCGTGCAGCGCTGCTTTGGTTAGTCCAGGATTGGGAGACCAAGTAACTGAAGACAGCGGGTGTGAAAATGTGAGGAACTGCAGGAAAAACGCTTAGTGCCAACCCACTCCAAGTCAATGCAGAATCACCTGCGTGGGAAAGATCTTCATGGTTGCAAAGTGTGCTTGTTCTTTTTCTCCACAGTGTTCTGGAGAATGCTGACCTCAGTTCACATCCGACAAACCGGCATCAGAGGCCAGAGCGTCACAAACTTTACTCAGTAATGAGCTCTTCCTTAACTAGTTAAAGGGGCATCCCGGCCTAAAACTAGAGTTTAAATGATCACTTGGGTTCTTCAGTATTCTGGAGTACAGCATTACATGCCTCAGCCTTACTGGTTTGATGGAATTCACAATTTTATATCTTCATCAATGTTCTCTCAAGACCCAGCATTCTTAACACAAATGCATCATATAATCCCTGTGGTCTCAACCAATTCGGTCACTAATCTGTAGCCTAATACACCCAAGCCTGCACTGGTGTAACCTTTACCTTAGTCACTGAAAGAATTTGTAAAGAAAATGTAGAGTATCTTTATTTACCAGAGACATTTTTCTCCCTTTCAGCCAAACTGAGGTAAAGTATTTAGCCTGGCAGCCACCTCACTAATTTTAGCTGAGTTTATTAGCTTCCTACACATCCAATAAGACATTTCTATCGTTTGATTAATCCATTCTCTTCACTTTAACACCACTTTAAAGACAGAATGACCAAATAAGATACTTAGCTTCCTAGCAACAGGCCTTCCTTCTGCCATTCCCCCAAAAGCTCCCCAATGCAGCTGTAGTTTCATATCCATCCCCACTTCATGATACAAGGTCAAAAGGGAGGTTTTCTAAGTTTCAACCACTTGATCCCACTCCAGAGCCTAGTGACCACAAAGACATAGCCAAGGCTACGTTTTCATTTTGGCCGGAATGTCCCTTTAATCATTAAAGACTAGACTGTTTCCAATTATAATTCTGTATCCAAACACATTGTCTCCACCTGTGAACGTCATCAAAGATGTGCAATTAAGGAACAGAAATGTAAATGTATAGTTTAGGTGTGAGAACTTACATAATAAGTATTTAGCATCAATATCATTTCCAGTTATCCTGAAGCTGCCCCAGAGAAAGGCCTATGAAGACCTACACATAGTAAAGATAGTAATGAAGACTCACATAAATTTTAAACCTTAAAAGCAGCATAAAGTCACGATCAGCTCCCATGAGAACTCGAAATAATGACCCCAAAAAAAGAGATATAGGTCCAAAATATTTCGTGTAAAATCACCATCTCAATTAGAACGAAATCTGCGCCAGTTATGTAAACTTTTACACATTATGATCACCTCTGTTCTGGGGCTGAAGCTATTGCAACAGGATTTACCACAGTTTTGACATTTTAACTGACACTTGGAGAACTACATGAAATTTGAAATCTTTGGTTTGGCACTTCTAATGTGATTTTTTTTCCCCCCAAGAAATAATTGAGCTGGTATTATATCACAATCATTTTAACAACTTTGTTTTCAGTTACAACCAGTGATGTCAACTAGTATAAGATCCGCAAGGCATGTTTTTCTGGATACAGATCTAGCACAATAAAAATAAAAATAAAATAAAAGACACTGTCAGTGGTGACTGACAATTGGAAACCTCTTTCAATCAAAGTCTGTTCTTAGGGTGTATCTTTGTGTGCATATACACAGGCCACATTATGCTTTATGAGTTGGAATGAACCAAGACCATTTCTAAATCTTGTTCTTCCTTCCACATCCCAGAAATCCCTGAAATCCTGGAGGTACTTGCAGTTGGTATGTCAATGTGTGTTTCAGCATGTACTCTTGATTTCTGCAAAACCAATTCAGTGACATTCAGCAGTAGTGCAACAGATTCAAGGAGGGTTTCACAAGTATGGTTCAGCCCTTTTCAATTCCCTTTGCCATTGACTAACACTGATCTCACAGTTGCTTTAAAAATGCCCATTCTTTGTTTTGTTTCAACTTAAACAACAAAAAAGTGGACTGGCAGAAACTAAACACCTGATATTCTGTGTTTAAGCTATAGGAGACAAGAACCAAGCAAACATCAAAGAGCATTCGAATTTCAATCAAATGAAGGTGAAGACATGCAAACCAATATGGATTATACAAGAAAACAACAAGGCCAGCCAGAAAGGAGAATCCCTCAGAGGGGCTGGCACCGCCTCCTGCAGAATAAATAGTGCTTTGACACCCCCAGAGTTGAATCCTCTCAGAAAAACAAAAATTGAGTGAAGCAATAAGGTAAGACACAAACAAACAAAAAAAACCAAAAACAAACAACAACAAAAAAAAACAACAAAAAAACACAAAGACGGCTCCCCAAGTTCCCTACAAGTAGTACCAACAAAAACCTTGAAAAGGCATTTGCTTGTGCCATAACATGACCAGTGGAAAAAAAAAAAAGGAAAAAAAAAAAAAAAAAATTAAGAAAAAAAAAAGATCAGGTCATCCATTCTAACAACGGAATACAGATGGAAGGTGAAAAAAGCTTTGCCAGCTTTTAAGCAGTTTGCAGCACTCGCTACTTCTTTTGCTTCTTGAAGATCTTGAAGGTGTGCTTCTTTTTGCCAGCCGAGTCAGTGTCTTCACCTGTGGAGGCGCTGTCCTCCTCCAGGGGGCTCTTCTTTAAGGAGAGCTGGGGGATGCGGCTCCCTGGTTTGGCCCCAGGAATACCAGGATGGCCCGTGGGTGACGGTGTGTCAGGGTCGGTGGAGTTTGGGCTCAGGGAGCGTGATGATTCCGACAAGGATAAGATCTCGCTCATGCTAGCGGATTTCTCAATACCGTAGATTTTCTTCATTAGAATGGGACTATCAGGGACTCCGTCAGGTGAAGGCCCACCATCGTGGACTCGGTTGCCCCCGTTGGGGGTCTGGGCGTGAGACGATTCCTCTGAGCGAGAGTGAGGGCCGTGGTGGAGAGAGGTGGGCTTGATGGGGAAGCCCTTAGCGCTGTAGGACAGGCGCAGCTGCTCGCCAGATTGAGATACAGACAGGGAGGAGTCCGAATCAGAGCGATTCAGGTCCCTAAAGAAAAAAAATCAGTGGGTCAGATATTCAAAAGATACCTTTCCAGTAATTCTCATTCAAGTGCTTGTCCATTCCAACCCAATTTGTCTCTAATAGCAGTGAGTGTTGAACCAAAGCCTTCAAACCCTAAGAAATATTAAAAGTGATAAATTCATTACATCACTTTTATAATTCCCTTCAATAAAGCACAAGGTTAGAGGGTAAAAAGCAAATCAAGTATGGCAATACACAGAAAGTAATGGTCCATTGTACATTAATATATTGCAAGAGTGACATGAAGCTCATGCTAGGCACAGTCTCTCAAAGTCATTACAAAGGCCTGTCCACAGAAACTCCACAGTTAGTTCAGCAAGCAGGGGATAAAAAGGTGCGTGTGCGTGTGCGTGCGCGTATGCAAGTGAGTAGGTCTGTGGGAGTGTGAAATGAAAAAGGTAATGCACAGGATTGCTGGAATGGCAGAACGACAAGAAGATGAAATAATGCCTTTTAGTATTGCATAACTGGTTCTGTAAGTACAGAGAAAGTGTTAGCAGACACGGCAACCAACAGGGCAGAAATTCTAGAGTGGATGAAAGTATTCAGGATGAAAGTAGGGTGAAAATATGTTTATAATGGACAGCAGTCCCACTCTCATGCCAGGCAAGGAGAACGTAGCGGCGGAAGGGTACCCATAGCTGCCACTGCGGCGCGGCCGCTGCGGGGTGGCATCAGGCAAGTCTGGGATGGGATCCATTGGCTGGAAATAAGGCGAGTGAAAGAAGGAGGAATGAGGCGCGGAGGAGGAGGAGGAAGAGCAAGGAGAGGATGAGGAAGAAGAGGCGTAGAAGATGGAGGGGTGTGAGACAGCTGAGGAGAGTGGGGTCAGGCCCATCACTTCAAACTGCCCAAATGACTGGCTGCGATTGTGGTGCAGATTGGACCTAGACCAGGATGGGTAAGAGCTACCCTCTCCCTGCTGGCCCCCAGGCGCATGGCTGCTCTCTACCAACCTCTGCGAACCCATGGCCAGCTGTGGGTCGATATGCCGTTGCCGCAAGGACAGCATACTGGGAGCTGTGAACACAAACAACAACAGACGTTATTCGAAATGTATGTCGAAAAAACAAAAAACAAAAACAAAACGGTAAGTGACGGTAGGTGTGTGTTGGACTGGACAGACTTAAGCAGGACGTTCAAGTGCAACTGGGGAGCCGGTACGGAAAATGTGCACAGGTGGTATATTTATAAAAAAAATAAACAAATAAATAATAATAAAAAAAGGTATAGCAGCTTTCTTTGGGTAAGACCACAGAGAGAAACACGAGGATAAACTCTGATCACATCGGATCTCTTCACTCTTCTCACTCTCCAAATGTAATATTGGTATATTTCGTGTGAATTAGATGAACATCTCAATTATTGTGGGCAGTTATCTAGCATTCTAATTAAAACAATGGTTATGTAGCTTGCAGCATACAGGTGAGGAAAAAGTGTTTTCCATTCAAAGTGGATCTAGAAACAATATGCACATTGGCCAAATTAAACATCTTCATTGGCCAGTTCTCAGATTAGCCGGAAAAGATAAGCCCAAAATAGTTGTGTTTCATTGAGAAAATAGCTGAGCGACTTCCATATTGACCAATTCTTAAATTTAGGCTTAAGTTATCAAGCTAATTCTGCTTTGTGAATCTCCCCTCTTTTCAGGAATCTCACATATGGCACATAATGCCCAGTTTTAAATAAGAAGTGAATGTTGTTGATGTGATAGCAGAAGGAATGTAAGAGAGAGAGAGAAAGAGAAAGAGAGAGAGATCAGCCATTAATAACAGTAGGCTTTTAGACAGAACTTTGATGCAGATTCTCTTTGGCTTAATGTGGGTGTGCCCAAGAGATTCTTTCACCAAGGGTCATAAGACAGTTGAAAAAGGGAAAACAGCTGGGTGAAAGGGTTGCGAGGGTAGTGAGGGTACAGGCACGGCAGCCTAGCCCACCAGAATACTTCCGCAACGACTGGCGGTCCGAACCTAAGGACCTGAGGTCACTGGCTCGACGGTCCTTAAACCGGGCAGCATCTGAAACGGGGAGTGAGTGGCAAGTGGGAGGGGAATGGCTGTTAATAACTTATTAATCCTTCTAGGCCGGGGTTTAGTCACATGTTTAAGGTACATGTCAGCAGCATGGACATACATTCCGTAGGAACCTTTACTTTTCTGCAATTCTCAATGACCAAAGGTTCAATGACTGTAGAGGACAGGGACCTTAATACTACAATAATATAACTGAAAACTTGAGATACACATAAACAACAGAGAACTGTGGTATAGATGAAACAAGTTCACAATTTGACAAAGTGCTGGCCTGAAGCATTGTACCTTAAAACCAACAAGCTGCTAAGCTACACTGACTCACTTAGTTGAAAGTATATTGTGTCTATGAATGTTCATTGTTCTAATCTTTAATAACATATAAAGGACATGAGGTCATGAGGACACTGATTCTTAGAGATGTCCAGCTTTCCAACAGGTCTCCTTGAATAGAAATAGCCTTAGTGGGCTAACTCATGTCCACAAATTCAAAGGAAACATTCAAATATTTGGTGCATTAATTAATGTATTTTGAAGTGACATTTGCAAAATGTGACACTGCATCGAAGATCTTTCACTATGATGAGACACAGTACCTGAAGTTCAATACTGACTGAAGAAAAGCTATTCCACTGGAAAGAAAGCAAGTACAGATTGTGCTAATATACAACAAGGGTAATGATTAATATTAAAAGCCCACATCCCTGAATCTTTTCACAGTGAAAACACCGATAAACACAATGCATTGACAAGATTTGCGCAGAAGATTGACCTCAATCAGAAAGAGGGTTTTTTGGACTTAATCAACAGGCCCTTAGTTTGTCTGTGAGAGCCCTTAGTGGGTCGGGGCTTGTGCCCATTGGAGTCCATCACGTCCTTACATTGCAGAGCTCCATGAGCCATGATGTCCTCGTCCATGTCATCCATATCGTCAGACATGACCAAGTGCTGGGGTGTGGCACGCCCTCCCATGAAGCTAGGGTCCAGGTTTAGAGCCGAGGCAAGGGAGGGAAGGCCGGGGTTATTTACTATGGTAAAGCCTGTTAGCATCTCAATCTGCTGCCATCGGTGAAGCCGCTCTCGGAGAGCAGCTGTTACCTCACCCAAGGCCTGCCTGAGAAGCAGAAAGTAAAGGGAAAAAAGAGAAATTATGAAAGGACATGAACAAAAGAGTAACATATAAACACAGAAATGCATGTATGCATGTATGAATTTTGCTACAGTATGAATGAAGGTGTGCTAAAATCATTTGAGCGCCTCTCAGTTGTATGTGAAGTGTAACTACACATATACTGCATCACCATCACTCACTTAGCTGCCAGGATTTTGTGATCCACATCATCTAGTGAAGAACTGTGTGCCACATGAAAGGTACCAAAGAGCGTATTCCTCTTCTTTTTTATCTTCTCTGCCTGTGGGAACATTAGAGCACTCTTAAAGACTGAAAAAGTGGCAGCATACAGTTTGATCACCTCCAGTCAAAATGACACGCCTTGTTGAAAAGAAGTAAAAACATCTTCTGCAGAGAACAAAACTAATTTAATGCTAACTGTAGCGCACAAGTTTAAAAATAGAGTTTAAAACACTGGGAATTTTATAAATATACATATATATACATACACATACATACACACACACACACACAATTACTCTGATCAGATTCAAACAGACTGAAAAGCACTTCAGCACTTCAAGCACTTACTGGAGGAAAAAAAAAAAAAAAAAAAAAAATCAACCACACTGTTCAAAACACTGACCCCTTCTTTGGCGACCAGGAGTTGTTTCTCGGCGTTCTGTTTCTTGATGTTGTAGTACTGCACCTCCACCTCATGAGTGAGCTGCAACCATTTCTGCAGAGATTCTGGAGGGGACCAGCTGCAGCGGGACTCTAGCTCTTTCTCTGCCTTTTTCAGGGCCATACGTACCTGCAGGGGGAGCCAGAGTCAACTCAACATCAGCAGCTTGCAGTGAATTACAGCAGCCCTGCTATGCTCAGTGCTCCCAGCTCACTGAGTTTGGTGATTATTGTTAAAGGCCAACCTGAGCCAGGGGCATGACACCAAACTGACCTATCAAAACTACCTCACACCTAAAACCTACAGAAAGCATTAGCTGTGAAAGAAAAGCTCCTAACAATAATAGCCACACCTTTACTCATAACGTGGTGTTTCCCAGCAACTAATGGGAATTTGGTTTGGCATGGCAAAAGCTCAAGCAGCTTGAGTGCATTATGTTTGAATGGAAAGTTAAAATACACAAGACTCATGGGCCAGTTATGAAGTGAAATTGCCTTTGTGCAGTGTGGCGTGATAGAAAAAACCAAAACAGTCTACAGATTGCAGCCCCAAACTGTACTAAGCACAGCAAGGCCACTTCTCTATTTGAACAGTCACAAAGTAAAGGCCTCCATATAGGCTCCGAGAAGACGAACAGAAGCGAGGGAGGAAGTGAATGAGGGAGGACTGTGGCCTCCACAGAGCTGCTCTTTTGTCTCCAGGCTCATTAGACAGCACTAATGAGCTCCAGCACCATAGAGACACTGCGTTCCTCTCTGACCTGGAACGCCTGGCGTTAACAGGTCAGTTCAACATGGCAATAATGGGAGACTGGCATTCACCAAATGATTCCACATGCTCCCCTGGTATAGCAGCACTTGACATCCTGTATGACCATTGGCTGCTTTGCAGAAGTCTTACCATGCAATGGCTGCTCAGGGTAGTCAGTATAATAAGTATTAATATAAGTTATTAAAATAAGTATTAATGTAAGTATTAAAATGGTAAACAAAATGTCACAACGGCATGGTAATACTAAAGCTGTTTTTAAGAGCTTATAAAATAGGTAGACTCTAAAACAGGCTGTTTTTGCAGCGTAGTTTCTGTATTTGGACAGTATTGACTAGGGAGGGAATGGTACATTGTCAAACTTTCACAGTTAAATTTACTAAAACACAATCGTACTCACCTGAAGTGGTGAAAGATCAGTCAGCATTATTTTGACCAAAAATGAATAAATTGGAAGTCTATGCATTAAAACACCCTCAGAAACAAACTGATCAGGTTACAGCAGATGATTTGACAACTGCATTCCTCTAAAATATCAGTATTGCAAAGGCCAAAAGTGCAACAATAACACACAATATTTGTGCAGCCCTATTCAAAAGCCAGACTGGGACATCATTACTTAAGCTGCAATTAAGAACCCAGGCCTGTGTACATTTTTCATGTCTGACAAGCTTACCTGCTCCAGCTCCTCCTCTGCGTACTTCTGCCGGCTGAGCTCATTTTCTGTGCCCTCTCGCAACTCCCGCAGCCTCTGCGCCTCCTGTTTGGCAGAGTTAATCTCGTCTCTTAGCTTCTGCTCCAAGTTTACCTTCTCCACCTCCACCGTGCGGTGCTCCTCCTGGGCGATTCGCAGCCTGAGCAACAAAACAACAGTTACGCAGTTCATGCAGAAATCTTTTCTATAAGGATGAAGCCGCTTATACCCAGTCTAAGAGGAGTGTATCTTTAGTTTGGATTTTAGAGATAATGTTGAAAATTACACCTTTTAAAAACTATTCTTTGTAGTTGATGTTCAGTGTTTGTAAACAACTGTCAAAAGATGTTCTAAAAAGGAAATAACAGGTTTATGGAAATTTTAATTATAACACAATACACATTTTTGACCATACCACTACTACTTAGAGGTTCACTTAGCAGAAATGTGGAAAAAAAAAAAAAAACCCACACAAAATCATGTTGCAACATATATCTGTTATAGTGAGCGGAAGAAAGTATTTGGCTGCTTATTTGTTACTAAATAAACCAAAAGTGCATATATACACTTCAAATTTACTGTCTTTGGACCTCTTACTTACAAATATAAACAAAAATATGAACTCATAAGAATAAGGGCATAATTATAAAAGGCACTGCCACTGGTTGGGAGCATTTCACACAACAAGTAACAAAACGGACTTATGGCTTCAGCAAAGCAATCTTAGCAAAACCAATGAGCTGAATCCATCCAGCCTATTTTGCACAGCACTGAACCCATTCTATAAAGCAGTAAAGGTTTGTAGCATCAAGCGATCCACATAAACGTACCAAGCAAAACTGTGTACATGAAAACAAAAAAGCTAAAGCAGTACACAGAAGCCTGATTCACCACCCTAATGAAAAGAATCGTTGTTCAAGGCCTTCTTGGTCAAGACTGCAGCAGTTTTTCTTGCAGTGCTAGGCCACACATTATATTGCTGCTATGTCTGTCCATATAATTCCTCCATCAAATGTCCCAGAGCAGGCCCGAGGTAGCCTTGCTCCCTGCTCTAAAGGGCAGGCTGGTTTTAAAGAGGCCTGAGAATGTCAGGCAGGAAAGGGACAAAGACAACTGCTCTTATACACAGGATCCAGTTACACACCGCGGTCAAGGCCCATAACTGAATGTAGAGGAGTCTTTAAATCTGACCAAGCTTTATTTTACTAGCTCAGTATTAAGCCACAAAAATGATTTTGGCAATTAAAATGACTCTGAAATCCGAACCTCGTCATTTATATTTTTACTAGGTATTAAGGTTACTGAGTATTAAATAATACACAATTTTGACAACTAATTAATCCTAAAATATAAAAATGCGAACGTCAAAACATGCATATAAATGAGCACATCCTTCAGGTCCTGTTTCTTGCTGTAAATAGAATAGTAGCAGAATTTATTGTTTTTTTACATATATTTTACATATCACATACTTTAATCAAGTAGTCTGGTTCAATGGAGGATTTCTGACAGTCCTACTAGGCCTCTAGAAGAGGTGCAAGAAAGGACATTATGCAAACAGGATACATAAAGTAACCATGGTTGGTGTAATGCAGAGGGTAACATCGCTTCCTTCCAAGCAGGAGAGTCGCTTTGGATAAAAGTATCTGCCAAATTACAAAAAAAAACCCTGCATACTGTTAAAGTGACAGAAAAAAGATAGTACTAAGATTACAGATTACATAATAAACACAGGGTGATTCCTCCTCATTCGTCACTAAATGATAATTCATGATTTTCTTGCCTGTTTTTGTCTTCTAAATTCACGTTGCCATTAATTTTTTTCCACTTGTCCCCTTTTTGTTGTGGCTCTGCTGAAGGAAGAAACTGCGCTGTGGCGAGTGATTAATTGTCATGAATGAAATATAATCTCACCACCACCATGTTTACTAAAATTTTAAGAGGTGAAAAGTCACAGAACAGCATGCCCCTGTATCTAATAAGGTTGGGTAACACCGACCAACAGGTCTACAAAGTTTGTTTGGCTAAGAAATCATTAATTCCCATGAATGCAGTCTGAAGGCCATGTTTCCTTGCAGGATAAAATGGGAATGTTAAACACGTTCAGTTAAATGTCACCTATAATTGTAGTAAGATTACAGTATTTTAGTGTAGTAATATTTTGGATTTGATTACAGATTACAGTTTTTTTTGCACAGGCAATCAGTAATCTGCACCGGAACACGTTTGTATTCGTATATGTTTTACTCTTCCAATCTTGTTATCTAGTAAGAAGTGGTAACTTGTGCATCGGACACCACACACCCACTGCTTTGAGCCTTGCAACAGCAGGGTTTAAGTGTCATTTATTTTATAATATGGCTGTGTGCTTGGCAGGCATTTAAAAAAACCGGACAGCAGTTGATTGACAAACATTTCCCGTTCACTAATTAGGAACACGTTACTCAAGGCCGGAACCGGACGCGTGGTTGTAGGCGACTGGAGGCAGTGGACTTGAGAAGCTGCGAAATCGAAGAGCGGGTTCAAAATAACCTGAAGTCACGGTAGTCAGAGGAAGCAGAGCATGTCGACAGACATGGCCTCTCAGAGCTATGACGGGATTAACGATTTTCCTTGGCAGCAGAAAGCACACCCATGCTGGACCTGAATGCCTCTGCCATGCCTATATAAAGCCAGAGATAAAACTCCCTCATGGGACTGGCCTTTGTTTGCCTGACATTAATTCAGCATGCCTTGGTTGAAAGTCATGTATTTCCATGTGTGACCAGAATAAATAGCAATAAAATAATTTTTCTAATACTAAAGGAAAACAAAGATTTCTGTATTTATTTTTATTTTAGGTAAAATTACTTTTGATTGATTTAAGCCTATTCTATCAGAGTAATTTAACACAGACCCAATAAGCCAACAAGTCAGTTTATAAGTTAATCATTAGTGCAGCCTTGACAAGTTTCTGCTGTTAAGAGTTCCGCAGTCTCAACTCAGCGTGGTTTGAGTTCACAGGAAGAAGGTAGTTATAAGATCTCGTCACCACTTCTGGGGCAGGGCCTTTCTTGAATTTTTTCCTATCATGCACATCATTAATTTTTAACAGCCTAGTACACTGTAAAGAAATAATTTACCACTTTTGGTGACAGTACGGACAATGTAAAAGCAAGAATTAAAAGGAAAAAAGGCCACGAAAGCTGTCTACGAATATCAAAATTAAATTTAATTGTCTTTCAGATACAAAACTGTAGAAATAAGGGAAAAAAAGGAAACAAATACATTATATACAGTACTTTAATTTAATCTACTCAAAAAGACAGGCATAAAATAGTATTTTTGCATGAACAATGTGATTCTAAGCCACACACACACACACACACACAC
>JBBPCZ010000001.1:15557293-15573456 GCA_037974445.1 Brycinus macrolepidotus
TACGGGCCCAGACGGGTTTCTGTGAGAACTGTCTATCAGGTGTGTGTATGTGTGTGTGTGTGTGTGTGTGTGTGTGTATTCTATGCACATACATTAAAACAGCATGTCTGAAATATGTCTAGTACCTATACAAACTCCAACATATGTCTAGTACCTATACAAAGTCAACAAAACAAGTGCAACTTTGGAGGCTCCTTACCAAAAAAGAAAATGACTTATATTAACCTCAAGAGAGCTTAATATAATAAAACACCTGGGGTTGGTTTCCTGGACTAGGATTAAGCCAATCTCTGGTCAGGAAACTGACCCTGAAATGTTGTAGAATTTGAGATAATTCTATTTTTCTTTCTAGACTGAAGTTAATGACGGCTCCAGTTCACAGCTTAAGGTACATCTGACTGATTTGTTAGCACAATCTTATACTAATTACATGACATTTACTAAACTCGAATGTGATGTCCAGGAAACAGACTCTCAATCTGCAGCAAAGCAGTAAAATAATTCATCCAGCAGGGGGCAGGAAGAAGTTCCTGAGGCATAAAGAGGGCGAGAAAACAAAGTGTAAAAGGGCTGAAGGGCTACTGTAAGATGATCCAAGGAGAGAACCCAGATGGAACATCTTAGCAATCTAAACTACTTCTAATACACCAAACTCTGACCTTTGCCATTCACTGTCCACTAAACATACACACATACACACACACACACGCACTACCACAGTGTTGGTACACAGGCATGATTAAAAATTTTAACCTTATCTGCTGATTAAGTGATTGAATCTTTGCTTTTCATTTGAACACAATCTGCAGTCATAATGGTCTGTGGAATTACAATCATTCTACACATTTTCCCGGCACGAGACCTGAGTTCAGCCCAGCTGTAACTCATTTTGCCCACTGTCGGGGACACGCAACCATCTGTCATCATCAGTTACATTTTACCAGGATAACAGAGACTAGTGTAGTTTCTATTCAAAGTAAGATAGGACTGGCATCAAAATACAACAAAAAAACTGGTTTTACAAAACATTTTGATCTGATTAAGATCTGTGAATATTAAAAAACATTAAAGAACATACAATAACAATAATTTGTGCATGTGCTCTTTAACAGCTAACTTCTCACATTCACATTTTGCCCCAAACTGAACTTCTTGTCTGATAAACCATAAGTCACTGGGCACCCAATAATAAACACCCAAATTTAACAAAGAACAGAATCTACTGGGCATTTTCAACAGATGCATTAGAAATCAGAGCAGTTTTTATAAGCCTGTAAGCTGTGGCACTCTGGGGCTGTTGCATGTGGCCCACCAAATGGTGCACCCAAAAATGGCAAAAATGAATTATGAAATAAGTTAAAAACCGATTAAAAGATTAGCAGATTATAAAAGTAATAAATCAAGACCATAGTTAAAATCTGTATGTTGTATTTTGTGCCAAAACATGTGAAGAGTAAAACATCGCTGCTACTTTAGATGCCAGGGAATCATTCATCAAGCATGTAATCACCACACACAGCAACCACTGCACCAACCACTGTCTTTGTTTACTGGAGAATGGATGGCTTTCTGAATGGCCTTCACCAGCAACTTAAGACTGATATCACCATTACAGAGCAGAATGCACACAGGGCGCTGCAGCAGGTCAACATCAGGAAAGCACTGGGGCCAGACCGCTGTGCTGACCAGAGTCTTCATCTCTATCTTCAACGAGTCTCTGGCTCAGTCTGTGGTGCCTACATGCTTTAAAAGACCCACTATTGTCCTGGTATCAAAGAACAATAAGACCTTGTGCCTGAACGATTACCCAACTAACGTTGGTAGTCATGAAAGTGAGAGACTCATTACATTACATTCATTTGGCAGACGCTTTTATCTAAAGCAACTTACATTTTGAGGAAACACTCAAGTTTCAGGACAGTGGGAGAGCCAAATGAGAGTTCCAAGTGCCAGATCTTTAAGAAGGGAGCAGTGCAAGAAGATCAGAAGAGCAAGTGTGATTTACAATAGATAGTTCCTGAGGAAGGGCTCTCTGAATAGATGAGTCTTCAAGAGGTTCTTGAAGATCAAGAGGGATTTTGTTGCTCTGGTCACCTTAGACAGCTCATTCTAACAGCGGGGAACTACGAATGAAAACAGTCTGGACTGAGTTTGCCTTGTGTGTAGGGATGTTCCTTGGAGGAGCAAGTAGGGGGGAAAAAAAAAAAAGGGAAAAAAGCGAAAGTGACCATTCTGTCATACGTAAACACACAGTGTGAACAGCACGAAATTCTTCATCTGCATTTAACCCATTCACCTAGTGAAGCAGCAGGCAGCCAGGAACACAGTGCCCGGCGAGCAGTGAAACATAAGCCTGAATGATGGTATTAAGGTAGCTGGGTGCATTCTGTAGACTCATTAAAGATTATCACAGCATCCATTTTCAGCTCCACAGACCCACTACAGTTCGCCTACCGCCGGAAATGGTCAACGGAGGACACCCTCTCCCACGTCCTGTACACCACCCTCAGCCATGTGGATAAGCATGGGAACTATGCGAGATCGACAACAGTTCAGCTTTCAATACTATAGTCTCCCACAGACTGTGCACCAAGCTGAGGGACCTGGGACTGAACAGCCGCCTGTGTGCCTGGGTTTTCAACTTCCTCACAGGCAGACCACTGGTGGTGAGAGTTGGTGGTTATGTCTCTAGCGCCATCACACTCAATCAAGGAGCTCCATAAGGCTGTGTACTCAGCCCTCTACACTCATGACTGCATGGCCACATACAGTTCCAACTCCATCGTCAAATTAGCTGGTAACACGGTAGAGCTGAGCTCCATCAACAACGAGACCGCGTACACGGAGGAGGTGAAGAACCTGGCACCACGGTGAACTGAATATCAGCAAAACCAAGGAGCCAGTGGTGGACTTCATTAGGAAACAGCAGCAGTCCTTCACCTCCGTCAACATCAACGGGATTGCAGTGGAGAGGGTGAGCAGCTTCAGATATCGAGCCGTTCACATCTCAAGAGGATTTGACATGGACTGAATATATTCAAGCCCAGTCTAAAAAGGCAAGGCAGCATCATTACCATCTGAGACAGCTGAGGAACCTTTGGGGTGTCTCCAGTGATCCTAAGGACGTTTTACTCTGGTGCTGTGGAAAAAGTCCTGATTCAGAACATCACCTCCTATTTTGGAAACAGCTCTGTACAGGACATCAAGGAACTACAGGGAGTGATCTGGGCAGCACCAGATCAGCTCTACCATCTCTGCAGGACATTTACACCAGGAGATGCAGGACCAGAGCAAACAGGATCACCCAGACTCGTCTCACCCAGTAACTGTCTGTTCAACCTGCTGAAATCAGGCAAACGATTCAGAAGTATTATGGTCAAAACAGAGAGGCTCAGGAGGGGCTTCTGTTCTCAGGCCACAAAACATCTTAACTAGGACATTACACCACAACTTTAACCGTTCATAATAACACAAACTGAACTCTCTACCTCTATACCACATTGCATTTTAAAGTACACAGATATTCTATCCAACTACATTTGCACACTGTAAAGATCGTGTTTCCAATGTTTATTTGGACTATACTTTTTTCTGTATATTTTTATTACTTTAGTTTTAACCTTTTCAAATTTCTCTTTAAGTTAATTTATTTGTAAACTTTATTGCACAGTTTCATGGGGCACATTTCACTACGGGTTGTACTTGTATTACTGTGGATGTCACAGAGAATCTTGAGTCTTGAGATTTAAAGAAAATATAGCAATAAGTATTTGGCTTTTTCACACACTGGAATTTAGGACTGGGATTGGGATTTACACATAATGGAGTCATTGTCACAGTGTATGATGTGTTCCATAGTTTTTTTAACAAAGTCTCCTACAACCTGTCAGTAGCAGCTCTTGCATTAGCTCAACAAGTGCAGAGCACTGCAGACTTAAACCTTCGAACAGTGTATTTCTTAGAGTGCCACACCATCAGTCTCAACAAGTCTTAGTCTCACATGTTTCGCAATAACACATGAACTCAGTTCCATTGCACTGAAGAACTGAAGAGAGTTAAATAATGATTGGATAAATAAAGTGGAAAAGCTTGTCTAATCACATCTGTGTTTTGTTTTTATAATTCACAAGAAGTCAGAAGAAAATGACTGTCTTCTTGTTCACAGGCTGTTTCAACAGACATTTTTACCTGGAAACAGGTTGAACGAGAGCTGCTCTTACATGTCTTTTTGCTGAATTATGCTTTTATTAGGCATGTAACAAAATTCACACAAATTAATTTTATGTGAACGATTCTTGATTCTATGCCCTTTTCAATACAGCAAACAAGAAATGGATGAATATGTGCCTTATATTAATATGTTAATGTTTCCATTTTCAGTTTATTAGAGCATTTGGCATTACAAAATTACAATATTTAAAACCAAGTTGTGCTTTAGTATCTCAGTATAAGCCACAAGCTAAAATGTTAGCCCCAAGCCAATATACTAGCCACAGTATGATACTTTATGCTGTTATGATATGTTGTATCGTAATATTCCTAGTTTTGGAATGTTTTAAATTCTTTATCTTTTTACAAACTTCAAATACTGAGCTGGATTACTAATATAATGGGCCTACTTTGATGTTGCGTACTTCAATTCTTTGTATAAAAAACACAAAAAATGGAACACAAATTACATTTATTGCGAGATGAGAGGTAGTACAGTCCATATTCTCCAACCGTTCTCCACACTCATTTTCTCTACTTCTAAACGACCTTGACCTCCAGATGAATGCATCACCTGAACAAACAGCTGCAGTGCAATGAAATCTAGTTAAGGTACAGTCGAAGTGCTCTTGGTGAATGCAACAGACTCTTTCTGTTCAGTTTACTGAAACTGCCCTCAAACCAAACATGACAGCGACATTAATGATGACCAGATTCATTAAGATTAGCTCACCCGGTTATGACACATTGGCTTATCTTTCTTTCTGCCTCCGGCACAGATGGCACAGACCACACAAATGACAATATCAGCTTATGAAGAGAGACTCAGAATTTCTCAATTCAGAGATGCATACATGCATACAGTACCTTGCACTGAAAAAAGCACAGACATTAAATCCAACGAAAATTTCACAGACACGGATAAAGTTATCTATCTAGATAAAAAATGTGCTATGAGTTACTGATATACTTCAAAATATTTGTATCTCATTTGCATTAATAACAGTTAATGAACTTAACACCACTCTAATACTGATTCTAGAGGCATGTGGGTATTATGGTTCAATCAAAACAAGCTATGATAGGCCTGTAAAAGTCCTAAAATTAAACAGTGTATAGCTGCATCAATGCAAGTATACATTGCCCAACACACCTCTTGGAGATAAGAAATATTTCTACTTCTCATTGCCACAGACACGCCCCCCATAAGAAGGAGGACATGAATCAAGAACTGATTCCAGTTAATAATTTTTTTCATCCAATTCGAATGTATGCCTCCAAGCACATCGAAAACGTTTTTCTTGTGTCGTGATGTCAAAATCTCATCTACACAGTCGGAAACTTTTAAGAAGAAGGAGTCATGGAAGGAGAGGGAGAAGCAGTGCAAAGTGTGGCCTCATTTTACAAAGAATTACAAAAACAATGCTACTTGCAGTGCCTGTAAAATGATTGTCACATCAAGTTTATTTATACAGCCCATACACAATACACAAAGGTCAATGTGCTTTACAGGAATAGAACAAAAATAGAATAAAATAAAAGAATAGAAGAATTAAAAGAATACATAGAAAATCAATAAAAGGAGATTGAAAGTGCAATGGAAGTGCTAATATTTAAAAGATAGCAGAGGAGGATAGTAAGGTTTTTAGAAACTTTTTAAAGCTATAGTTGGTGGAGATCTGATACTGATGGGTAGTTTGTTCCAGTAGCAGGCAGCACTGTGACTAAATGCCATCAATTCAAGAAAGAGTGGAAAGACTAGCATTATGTGGAGTCGTTAAAACGACACGTAAAACATGGGCTAATACCATCCCATCAATAAATATCATTAATTCCCATCCCTATACAAGACTTCGGCGTTTCATTACAAGCACCTGCCTGTTCATCTAAAAAGAAGCTGCTATGGCAACAGAAAAGTCTCTGGAGAAAAAAAAATATCCTGGATCTAAAATTGAAGGTCATATAGCCTTCAAGCCCACATCAGGCAGGCATAGTACTATGACAGAGCAAACCTTCTGTACAGTAGTAAATGGCCACTAAAGGCTGAGTGTATGAGGGTGTGTGCGTGTGTTTGAGAGACTACGTCATTACACCTACACAGGAAACTGCTCAAATGCAATATCACCATGACCTGACTCAACTTCCGCAATCACGATGGATACATTTGCTAGGGAAAAATTTAACGAATGTTCCAATGTCTCTGCAGTCTACACAGAACTTGAACCCATGTTCTTTACAGCTGCGGCTGAATCTTTATACTCCAACAAGGCAGATGCTATGTTCTAGGTCCCTGACTGGTTGAGCCATCCAGTTTTTAAACAAACCAAGAAATAGGAAAGGGGGGAAAAAAAAAAAAAAAAAAAGGTAGTGTAGAGGTCATGTAAAACCAAAAAAAAAGGGTAACACTTTTTTGAGAAGCAGATCAGACTGCTTTCAGAAGAAAATGCAACATTTACTATTAATACCAAAATGTTCTCACAACTTTGCCCACAGAACCCACTTTGTTCCTGTACAACTACATAACTAGGACCCACATTTTTTTTTTTTTTTTAATGGTACATTTCACAGCATCTGCTGTAATCTTTTACGGCTAACAACATCACACTTTCCCACCCCTATTCAAAGCTGAACTAAACATAAAAGACGCACATCATCCTTTTATATATGTTATTTCATTTATCATGTACAGCTGCATTATATGGACAAAATGTCAGTATTGCGATTTTACTGATACATATTTTCTGCAATTAAAAAGGCCTAAGTTCTGTAAATATTGTTCAAAATGGTACATTTATTCTCCCATCCATACAGTCCCTAAAGGAAAAATAAGCATTGTTTTGTGACACCACAAAAACTAACTGAACAGTTTAAGACTAAACTAAACAGTTTAGCCCCACCCACTCATCATTGGTCACCCTATCAGAAACAGTGTGATTGCTAGAGGCTCATTTTGCATATTGCAGGCTCCTGGAACATCATTATTTATACTTTATCTACTCTATTAGTTCATTAGTCTATTGTGAGTAACTTACCCTGTATATACAAGATAGCCCGACACTTTTTAGGTCAAAAACAGCACTGGAATAATGTCAGCACGGCACTAACATGGCATAACTAGCAAAACTGTCCTGACCAGAACTGGCTTTCTCTTAGCTAGAATAACTCTTTTTTGCAACCATTTGACTAATTAATCTTTAATCACTCTCCAAAGAAAAAGCTTGAAATTAGGGAAGCCGATTTTGGTCATTTACAGCAGACATCATTAGAGTTAAAAATAGGTTATTAGATAGTACAAGTCTAGCTTGCATCTTTGTTTTTGACATGTGCTTAACCTGTTTTAGTTAAAGCAAACTGAACTGATTATAAAACCAGACCAAGCTTGTCCTGAAGGTCATTTAACACATGAGCTCTGTTCACACTTGGTATTAACATCGGTCTCAAGCGATTTGATCGTAAGTGGCCAGAGAGGCGTAGTCATTTACACCTGCTATGTCCCTGTGTTTTGAATGCATCTCCAGTGACCACATGTGAATGGATTTTGTGACTGGATGTTGCTTCCCATATTTACTACACTAGTCTCTCACTGTTAGACAAAAATGATCTGGGAGTTCTTGCTCATATAAATGTAAAAGGCTGTTACAATGGTTTAGGAACAGACAATATTTTTATTTAACTACACAGCCGCTATGAGGACACAGTGGACTGAGGTGGTCCTTTAACAGCGCCATATCCATGAATAAAAATCTGGACATTAATATCTGTGTATATGTAATAGCTGAGAACTATCTGCAACAGTGCAATCATTGTAAATAAAAGTGTTAGTTAAACTGTGAAATTTGGTGCTACTCCAAAGTATTTCAAATTTAGGCCAAACACTGAATGTATCAGTAGAGGCTTATTGTTTCTGCCTCCTTAATGAAGTTTAATTAGAGTAACAGCAGAATGTAAATGAATTGTAAGGTATATTTTTATTCATATTTGCTAAAAATGGCAAAATTAAACATTAAACTAATTTCGGCTTAGGTTACAGAGAGTGCATCACTACGTTTTTGTGTCCCTGTCAACATTTATTGTTTATGTACATATTTTTTCAGTTTTGCAAACTACTATCCAAGCAAGCAATGGAAAATGTCATTGGCTGCTGCTGCATAACAACAGGTCGAGCGTCCTACACTCTGACCTATTACATATTTTCCAACTACTGTCGTTGCTGACTCTCCAAAAGGTGACAGACTTTTTGTCTGCGCAGTAAGCAGATCAGGACATGGTGGAATTAAGGGCCACTGCTGGTAATATAAAAGGATTTGACAGAGGGCATTTCAGTGCCATTCTCAGGAAACATTCAACCTAACAGATTCGCTATATCCCTATTTGCCACTGTAAGCACATGCCTTGCTGCAGATAAATGAGAAATGTGACCAAAATCATGGGTTTAGACATTGCATTTGGCCCCTTTCTTTGAATAACTGAAAGCCCTTCTCTCAGATCATCAGAGATATCTGTTTGAGAAGTCAAAATCCACACTAACATGCTGCCACACACTGAGTCACTCCGCGAGTCTGATGTCCTTGTAAAAGAGACAGATCACAGTTTGAGTAGAAAGAGAAGTCTGTTATTTATTAGACCATCAGTATGCCCAGGCATGTCTTTGCAATATATCTGGACAAACATGATCCCTACACTCTACCCAGTCTATAAAGGCATCCTAACTTAAGGTAAAGAACAACATACATCCCGGTAGAATTAAATAAACTGATTTAATTCGTTTGAGCCAGGTGACTGCGTTCACTATCTTAGTGAGTAAATTCCATAACGAAGCCCCTTTCACACATGATCTTTTACCTGAAAATTTAACAATAATTAACAGATCGTTATGGCAAGGTCAGCAAAACAGTACATGTTTTCCGGTTTTACAGGACAGAAAATCAAAAATTCACGGTAGTACTGTAGTACATGATTAAGAATTTAAGGAAATCTTGGTTATTAATTTCTAGTCATATATGAATGTGCACTGAAGTAAAATACTTTTTATACCAGGCAGCATGTGTGAGAAAGACATTAGGGGTTAAAGTATCCCTATAAGAACCCAGGATTTGGAAATTGAAAGTGGCAAGAGTTAAAGCAGACATACTCTGCTTGAATACAGATATTACACTGTAGGACTGGCCCTGGTTAACGTATGACATCTTATGAAATGAAAAAGACTAAGGGACAAATGAAAGATTATGCACTCACTTTTGCTGCAGGTCATGAAGGCTCTGCTCAGCTCTCTGTAGACCCTCCAGGTCTTTCATCATCTTCTTCATGTGGTCTTTGGAGTAACGGTTCTGGATGTACGCAAACCAGCATCCACCCATGCCAATTACTATGGACACCACCAGCATGAAGTCCTTTAAATGGTTGTGACTGTTCACTGTATGAGAGAAAGAGAAACAGAAATAAAGTTAAAGATCTTAAGGTAACTTAAGATCCCACCGTAAACGAAGTACATTTACCATGTTAAAAATACTAAGGCCTAGATACTCACACACAATAAATGGATAGACCATTTTTTCTTATACACATACTAAAAACAGAATGTGTTCTGCAAAGCCTTGCCTTCTCCCAGCCTAAAGCAACCAGCTGCCTGATTTATTTTTGTTTGAGAAAGTTGATGAGTCTAGTAATATTAAGTAAATGGAAATGAACCACCTGGGTGGGTCTCGTTGTGCAAACAACCTGAAAGACTACATGACAGCCGTCCCTGAAAGCTGTCTGTCAATATGCTTACCAGCATGTCTCTGACGGGCCTCTTTAATAGGATTATAAATGATAATTATCTCTCAAATGCAAAATCATTCTGATACAAAGAAGGTTCAAACTACCAAAGAGACTCACTGGATATGACTCTTGACTCTAAATGCAAAATCAAAAAGCAACTGACATCAGCAAAGCAAACAAAATATGCACGCTATTCAAACTGCCCAGACAACATCTGCAGACATGTTCAGAGCAAAGCATTGTCTGAAGAAAACAGGCTCTTGAAGCTAAAGCCAATTTGTAAAAATCAGCAGGGTTCAGGTAGACTGAGCACTGCTGCTGTCACACACAGACTACTGCATCTCCCCTGGTTCAGCACAGCTGGGACTCTTGAGCCCCGTCACACACAATGAGACATGCCACATGCAGACCCACTGTTCTTTTAGCCTCTTCCCTTTGTGAAGGCCTCCAAGACACAGAACAGTTGTGTCTAATTTATGCTGTGCCTGGGATACTAAGCCAGGATGTGTTTGTCAGACAGGATAGGAAATAGTTTTTTTTTTTTTTTTTTTTTTTTTTTTTTCCCCCCTTTTTTTCTTTCCTGGTTCAGATTCAGGTGCATTTTTATCCCCAAATGGCGGCCCTTTGTGAAAAAGTTCCTTGGAACTTGCCGTCAAATTATATAGCAACACAGTCTCAAGCAGCTAAACATTTCATTAATTAACCAGTGCAGTTGTGATATCCTTTCAATTTCAATGGGAGAAAAAAATATAACTGGCTGAGCTGAAAGCATGTGTTTTCTGCAGCACCTTCCTGTACAACACAGCAATCCATTTTATCGCTATCTTTGTACTTGTCTTTTAAGGGGCCAAAATGTTGAATATAATTACTCTGACAGTATAGATGATCTTAGTAATTGAGTAATCCAGCATTAATTCTGATGATTAATCTGGCAGAATCATACACACAATTTATAACCCCAAACACGTCACCAAACACATGTGAACAAGAACCTGACAAAATGCTAACTGCCAGGACGGACCTGAGAAAGCTCGCTAGGAATGTGAGGGCCTGTGAATGCACAAAGAAACGTTTGCATCATAAAGGAGATAACAGCTACGTCAAACCAACTTTGAGCCTAGAATCCTTAAATAAGAGGTGCGCGAGCAGAAGAAGAAAAAAGACGGCACACCACTCTTCCTATCTGTTTGAGAGCGCCAGAGAGTTGTGCTTAGAATACAGAACGATCCTCCACCACCCCTCCTCTCTCGCTTAACAGGAGCTCATACAGACACTCTGAAAACACCGACTGAACAGAGCCCTGGAGTTCACAAAATATCTAATGCCCATGAGGTCAGCATCCATACGGTCTGTGGTAAGGGCTACATCCAGCGGAAAAGACAAACTGGCAGGCACATCCGCAATCAGTTTTGATCGACCACATTTCTGCACACCAAAGGCACGGCTGGATGGCAAATAACCCAGAAGCAATGCAAACAGTGAGCTTTGTTTCCTCAAGGTCCCTGCTCAAAAGCTGAACTGGCGTGTTTCCTCGTTGCCAGGCTTCCCGACACCATTTTAAAAGTGAATCTATAATGATATACAAAGAGAGGCAAGTTTGCGGTGGGACCACTTTACAAGGCCCACCTGTAAATAACGTTATGCAAAGACAAACACGGAACAAAATACAGTAAAACTAATGGTAGCTAACCTGGATTTCATTTCAACAGTTTTTATCAGCTGTACTCATAAACTGATTTAAGTAACTGGATCAGTCAAAACTACAACCTGACTGGAAGCTGCATTTTAACTGCAGCATGACTGATATGTCGATAATACTGGTGGATAGTAACTTGTAGTTTCATGACATGCCACTAGGGGTGGGTAGTATGGGAAAATTATAATGGTTATTTCAAGATATTTTCATAATTCTTCATATGTAAAAAAAATTGTTTCTGGTATCTGATAAGTTGGTACAAATGATTTTTAGTTGCTGCACTAAATCCTGTTAACCAGGTTTAAATAAGCGCTCGTATTGAAACCTGTAGTTGGTAATTGCTATTTAAGTGATGACAATATATAAAACATAACCAGACACATGGTAACAATATATCATGATAACAATAAAAATAGCAATATTGGGCAGACCTACGAGCCACCATCACCAATAACTCTCACTCTCCTGACTACAGGGCAAAACCTTAGACAACTGTGCCACTTGGGAGCCCCATATAAGGCATCCGCTACTCAGTTTCAACCAAACTGTTCCTGCTTCACCCTCACAAATGCATTCTTTCACAGCTAATGTTGCCAGGTTGGGAAAGCTTTACAGAAGACTAGCAAAAGTTTCATTCTACCTAATAAGAATAAGTGTACAAATCAGTTTTTAATACACAAATTGAGACTTTATTATTTTAAAGTATATATATATTTTGCTCATCTGTGAAATGTCATTGTTGGGATTTTTATCTGCTCTCACGTAACTGAACTAATGTTAACACTGCTGCATATTTTCTGTTTCCAATCTGCCTGGCAACACAGTTCAAAACAGCACAGTACTGTAAACTGGAATTCCAAAGTTATGTAAACGGCACTATAACTTTTCCCATAAGTTTCATCCCATTTTGGCCAAGGTTCCTTAAAACTTATCCAACCTGGCAACATAAAAAAATGCAATATTAGACAGAACACATATAGGTCAGTTTAATCATTTTGCATTATTTTTCAAAGATCAAAATCCAAGACACCAAGATGAAGTGGAAACAGATTTCTGAGGTTGGTGAAAGACTTAAACTTGCGGAAAAGAAACTGTATGTAACCTGCATGCTCTGCCTCTCATTACTGTTTATGACAAAGAAGGAAGAGCTCTCTCACTCATTGGGGCTCCAAACAGGACTGTGTCCAGTGCCTTCAGCTGAAGTTTTTGCGCGTGACTGCGGTCTAGGATCTTCAGTACAGTCACTGCAAGAGTGGCGTTCTTCACAGCCAGGCTGGGGATAAAAATGCAGACAAACAAGAAGAGTACTGCAGTGCAGCAACTGAAGAACTTAAGACGGTACAGGCAAAGACCCTTAAAAACCCAATAAGATGGGTTTTGTGAATTATATATGTGTATAGGAATATGCATATCTCCTTCTGCTGCAACTAATGACACTGCTGAGTTATTAACCAAGTACTGCAGCACAGAAGTTCCCGTAGGTGATTTTAACCTAAACTTGCTAAATCCTACATCTGATCCCTTGACAGAAGTGTGTGGTGCTCAGGCCTTTTTACATGACCTTGCTTTTAGTGAATTTCATACATAATTTTCATAATATTGATTTAGCACTTGAACAACTATAGGATTAAGGATAGTTCAAGCCCTTGGTTTTCCAAAGAAACCTCTTTGTTTTTTAAGGCAAGAAATGAAGCCTGGACACTTGCTAGACAAACAGGAGTTGGAATCTCACTGACTCAGTTTTTAGCAACAAATGCTCTGAAACAAATGCTTATTAGGGGGAAAAAAAATTCAAACAAATCTAATAATCAGAAAAGCTAAACAGGACTACCACCTGTAGTTAATTCCCAGTTCATATTATATTAACACTCAAGCACTTTGTAGATGATGGTCACTTCCTTAGATGTTTCTGAGCTCATCCTGCAATCCATATAAACTGTTTTACCACACACTCTTTTTCGCAACTGTTGAAGATAATCTGGAACCCTTTTATCTAAGACTTGATGCCACCAATCATATCATACCACATAACACATTATTGCACAAAGCAAACAAAGCAAACAAATCCACTCCTCAAGTAAACAAGCGGGCTTCTAGAAAAAACATAGCACTGTTACTGCTACTAGCCAGGATTTAAATTATATTATCACTACTCTCGACAGAAACATGCAATATGCTGCCCATCTTATTGCATTTGCTTGGGTTTGGGAAGACCTCTCTGACAGATGACAGTGTGCGGCCCTTGAGAGCTGTGAATTTGCATTTTTTCCCCTCCGTCACTGAAGGTGTCCCACAAGGCTCAATTGTAGGCTCATTTCATTTTCAATTTATATAAAATGAAAAACTATGTTGACGCTACAGTTTTATACTGCCCTGCAAAGACCAAGAATAGTTGTTACAGCTTTTCACATTTACAGCCACTCACACGAATACACAAAATATTCCTTTTTTTACATCCTCAATTCAGAAATCCAGAATTTTAAATTTTGTAAGTTGTATAGCTTCATTAGACATGAGCCCTGTTGTTCAAATGGCTAACAGCTTACCGGGGCATTGTGGTTCCATTGAAGTTCATTTTTCGGAAAGCCTCCACATACTGCGAGAGCTCAACGTAGGATTCCAGCCACTCCACAACTTCATCGACAGTCCAGTTATATACTAGGAAACAAAGACACAAATGTAAAGCAGCAGTTTCTGACATGAACATTACTGCTCAAAAAAAAAAAAAAAAATTTAATTAAACAGATGTGCAACAACCACCACCTAATCATTCTAAACTGTAGTGTAAAAAAATTGCTGTTTGGTAACTGACTGAGTGGGTTTACCCAAACTAAAATAAACAAAATATTTCTAATGGATTTAGCATTAACTGTAGTCATGATCGTGACATTCAAAGCAAGAACCATCATCATCAAAAGTCTACTGGGAATGGCTCTGTCTATCATTGCTTCTAGAGGTGATAATGTGTTTTCTTGCTTTACTGATAAATGGACTATAAAACAACTATTCGGTAGATCTGATCTCATTCCAATAATCCAAACACTGATGTGTTAAGGGTGGGAATGCTGTCACAAAAAAGTAATATCACACAACACATAATGAGCCTCCAACTATCTGATACAGTAAGTATGTCCATGCTAAATGTGCAGGGAGGCTGGGATTGCTCGGTTTGCTCTGGCTTCCAAGCTCACCTTTGAAGAAGAGCTGCAATGCAGGGTAAATGAGACGAGAGGGAGAGGGAATGTGAGCGAGAGAGGGAGCAAAAGAGCAAGCCAGTAAGCCAACAGGCAGCGCAGGCCAGCGTTGTAGCTGTAGTGCCAGATTTAAGGAAAAATCTGTTAAGCCTATCAGAACTTGAACGAGCTGTTGAAAGCTGGATGATGTCGCTCTTACAGCCCTCTCACAATAAGTGGTCTGCTTCACTGAGCTCTTCTTATCTACACAACACCTGATAAACATATGGTCTGCACTCTTCTGTCTTCTGGAGCTGGGAGCAGAAGCAGAACACGAGGACAATTATTTCAAAAAACAAGAAAATTCTAAATATGGAAGCACGATAAAAATGAAACACTGAGTCAGAATGGCGTGACAACTCAGCATTGTGAAATAAAAATGCACCAGCAAACAACTACAGCCCTGAGTTTCCGTGAGTCATTAATTATTGGACATATAAATACTGTTTTAGCTGATACAACTGAACAACTGAACTGAAAGCTCTTGAGGTATATAAAGAAATTCATTTTATTTACTAAAGAAAAACTGTGCAGTCAAAAGGAACTGGCAATATGATATTTATCTTCATCAAGTTGTAGTCACATTACATCATGGTCTGCTTATCTGAGAATAGAGTGGATATATTTAGTACCTGAACACTGAACTTAACTATGTTTCAATAGAAAGCATAATTAGTAGGGGTGTGTTAACGCAGTATGGCTGCAGTATCAGTATAGAACATATAAAAGTGGTATCTGAGTATTGGTTTGGCAGACCCCTACTAATTGTACTTTCTTTGTAATGAAACAGTCAGTAGGGGTCGGGAATATGATATGTATCTTCATCAAGTTGTAGTCACATTATATCACAGTCTGCTTATCTGATAATACAGTGGATATCTTTAATACTTGAACACTGATCTGAACTGTGTTTCGTTACAAAGAAAGCATAATCTAGGATGTATAAATGTGGTATCTGAGTATTGGATTGGCACGCCCCTACTAAATATGCTGTTTTTGTAATGAAACAAACAGTTACAATCGGTGCTGATCATATACTTGATGTTGTGGTATCAGTATTGGACAAGAAAAAGTGGTATTGTGCCACCCCTAATAAATTGTGCTGCTTAACTGGAATTACTGCAGTGTAGTTATGTGAAGTATATAAATAACAGTGTACTCAGTGTACAACGTAGTTTTAGATGTATCTTAAAATCAGGGCTCCAGACAAAATAAAAACCTTAGGAGCCATTGGCTCCTAAACACAAAATATTTGGGAGCCAAAT
>JBBPCZ010000001.1:15573556-15586865 GCA_037974445.1 Brycinus macrolepidotus
CAAATTCCCACAGAAACTCCAAAATCTTGTGGAAAACCTTCCAAGAAGAGTGGAAGCTGTTATAGCTGCAAAGGGGTGGACCAACTCCAAATTAAAGTCTGTGTGTTTGAATGCAGTGTCATTTAAGTCCCTGTTGGTGTAATGGGTAGGCATCTGAATACTTTTGTCCATATAGTGTGTCTTATTTCTTATTTCACCCTGCATTAGCCTGGGAGCTCCCGTTCAAATACAAAGCAGCAAATTTCAGACAACAAACAAGTGTTGACTGATCAGCTATGTTTGAAAAAATCTTTTTAGATTATGTACCTGAAATTTTGTAATTGAAAATAACTCACAACTGCTTTTAAGTGATACAGTTAATTGAGCGTAAATATTCATTTCAGCATTAAAATGCATTTTTTAAATTACCTACTATTTGGCACTTGTTTCTGATGAAGTGATGATTTGTGTAGTTGTTTTTTCTTAAGTACTTTCATAAGGCTGTATTTCCCCAAACATGAACCATATGGTAACATGAGTCATAACATGCTTCCTGAGAACTATGATGTGCATCACTTTATTAAACATGCTGTGCCTGTTTTCTATGAATACTGCTGACACTGGTTACACCTTGCCTACTTTATTGGTCTTGGTGCTGCAATGCACGTCTGAGCTGTGGCACTATTTACTGGGCCTGCACTTACTGTTACTTTTTTATTTACTACTTTATCGCCATTGTCATTTTATTTTATTATTTATTACTTTGTTATTTTTGTTTTATTTTATTGTATCTATTGCCTTTTATAGCATCAAGAATGGAAGTTGCAAACTTCACATGACTAAGTGTTCTTGCTGCTTGCCCTCTTTCTCCATTCTGAAACAGTTCTACCAATATGGACCAGTTCTGATCCAGTTCTACCAATATGGACCAGTCCTGGACCAGTTCTACTGATATGGACGAGTTCTGGCCCATTTCTAGTGATATGGACCAGTTCTGGCCCATGTCTACCAATATGGACCAGCCTTGGACCAGTTCTGGACCAGTTCTACCAATACAGACCAGTTCTGGACCAGTTCTACCAATATGGATCAGTTCAGGACTAGGTCTACCACCATGAAGTCCCCTCAAATGCCTCTGAATCTCCCACTATGCCTGAAAACAGAGACCTTTAACTGCATGCTCACTAACTTGCTCTCCTGAGGAGACTCTAAACCTTGACCTGATGACTAATAACCCACCTCAGCCATCAGGCACTTAACTCTCGTTTTGTCTTTTGGCTCTTCTCTGTTTGACTATTAAGCTCCAACATAGTTAGCCGGTTAACCTGAGTATTTTTGACCAATGATAGGCAACCTTCACCTCATCATTCATCATTCCACTGAGGTACCCTTGAGCAAGGTACCGTCCCCACACACTGCTCCCCGGGTGCCGTGTTCCTGACTGACCGCTGCTTCATTTGGTGAAAGGGTTAAATACAGAGGAAGAATTTCGTGCTGTTCACACTGTGTGCTGTGGTGTGTTCACGTATGACAGAATAGTCACTTTACACTTTAGATTATTCCTGCATGTGCCTTAGCCACTCCTTAGCTCATGATACATGTTGTCCAGTGGCGGCCCAAACAGAATGAGTTCCGCCTTTGAGCCTTGGTTCCTCTCAAAGTTTCCTCCTTCTGCGCTGTAGGAGGTTTTTCCTTGCCACTGTTGCCTCTGGTTTGCTCGCTGGGCTTGGACTCAGATCGCTGTAAAGCTGCTTTGTGACAACGTCTGCACTCTTGACACATCCTTGAAGTGAAACTAGAAATCTGGAAGAGACATGTGGAAGTCAAGTATATGCTGAGTTACAAAATTACTCCACAACATTTCTGGAATGACTTCGAAGCTCCAAAAGCTTGAGACTGTGTTTTTATTTTACACTGCAAACATTATACTGATCTTATCAGCTGCTTGACTCTTGCAATGTCTTTACATTTCCTCACAGCTAAGAAAAGCTGTGCCAAATAAAGAATCTTATGAATACAAAACAAATTACTGTAAGTTCTGCTGCTGTAGGACATTCTAAAATGTTATAAGACATGTCAAAGCATTCATATGCATATATGTTTTCCCATTTGCTTTAGTCATTTGATCTTTTTCTTTAATTATAGACAAGGAAATTATATTGCAAAGGAAATGTCACTCTTGTTATAGTCACTGGAAAACTATATAAAAGTTGAACTGCAGTACCCCCAAAATACCCTCATGCTCTCGCCAACAGAAAATGTAAAAAATGTACAGATGCCTAAAACGTCTTCACAGCCTTTGCACTACTCATGCGATTTTGTAACCACTATTACGCAGATAAGAAGACCAAAAAAAACTTTCTGAGACAGACTACTTCCTCAGAGTGACTAAGCTGCTAAAACGGCACAACGTTTCTGCTCAGAAAATGAGGGAATGAAGCTGACATGGCTGTATAGTAGTGTGGGCGCGGGGACTGACTTTACCGATGCACATGATTGACAGCACATAGGGACAGAATTACACTGCCAAAGTCTTCAGCTCGAGGATAATCGCTCTGGGTATGTTCAAGCTTTCATTAATATATATATTGTGTATTACAGAACTGAGAAAAGACTGGAATGGTCACTCCTGTATATTCCATAATGACTAGGTTCATGGTTTAAACACAGTTAAGTTGCCTGGTCTCACTGATGTGTTCTTACTAGATTTTCATATTTTCCAGTTTATTTGAATATACTGCCTATCGAGGAATGTAATGATTGACATCTGATTTTTCATGGGGTCACTTTCCTAGACAGGGAATAAGCATAGTCGTAGACTAAAACTTGCTTTCAGTGTGGAATCTCCATTCAGACTGCTGTTTTGTCCAAGACTTGGCTTAATTCCTAAAAAAGAGACCTTTAATTTCTATCTTTGAATGGTTGTTGAATGTTTTTTCCATATGGCACCCATTTCCTGTCAAAATTATCCTTCCATCTCCATGTTATATGTATCTGTAAGTTGTGTTTATGTAAGATGTATTACCATTTTTGACATAAATAAGTGCACAATCAAGAGATTTGATTTGTTCTCTAATTCGTTTCTTATTCCTTGGCATGAGGAAGCAAAAGCAGAGCTTAGATGCTTCAGTGTTCTATAAAAGATGTATAAAAAAACAATAGTTATAAATAACAAATGAGACGCACAGCTTTTTCCATGCACCTCCCACAAATTCATTCTTTCATGGCAACTGTTGCTAAGGCGGACAAGCTGTACAAATGTTGGCAAAAATGTCATTTAACCTATTGAGAAACTGTAGCCAAAGTTCTGTTTTTACTGTTGTCAGAAGTACCTTATTTGAGGGAGTGTTATTAATTTCAAATGACATTCATTTTATAGGCAGGTAAAAAGTCACAATTTTATGATAGCTAGCTGGAGCTTTTTTTTTTTATTTAATCAAGCTAACATTTGGCATGGTGGCAAATTTGTGTCAGTGGGGAACCCTCAAGGCCTTCGAAGGGGTCTTAATGATTTCTAGAAACTGAAAATATGGTTCTATAGTTTTAGTTTATTTGCATTTAATTGAATCATCGTATGTTTTTGTTCGGGCAATCCAATGTCCCTAGCCTTCACAGGCAAGGGTCAAAATGCAGGCAGGTGGCAGCAGAAAATGAGAAACCACGATAAAAGGCCGAAAAGACAAAACAAGGGTCAAAAACACAAGAAACAAGAAAAGACAAGGCTTAGAAATCCACAGGAATATAAACAACACTTCACAATGGCAAAGCTAAACTGAAAGAGTATATAGAGACAAGAGCGTTCAGAAACTGCCTGCAGGAGTGCGTGGTTATGAGAGCAAAGAGCTAGAGCTGGAGAGAGCCAGTCCCAGAAGAGCGAGTTGTGACAATCATTACAGCTGTTGCATGCGAGTCTGCCAGATTTGTAGATCTGCCCTTAAGTTTTGGTTAGATTTTTTTCCTGATATCTTGGTAAATAGCCAAGCCAGCTCTCTCAATGGTTAGGCCTTCAGGAGCTGGAAGTGACAAAGGAAATAATTAGTCATGTTTCTGTTTGTGTTGCCAAAAATACATACTGCCATACTATACAGAATATCAATATAGTTCCTCACCATCCATCAAGATAGTGTCTGAAAAGCCCTAGAAACCTCACTGTCTGAAAATATGAGCGGTAGTGTAACCAGGTTTCAGATTTTAGAAATGGAAAACACAACATAGTAAAATAGAATGTTGGTTCAAATAAAAGCTTTAAATTAAACATATGGAATGTCTTTTTCAAGCTATGACTAATCATAGTTAGCACAGAACAGTCAAAAAAATTCATTTGCACCACAATTAGCTTACCACTAACTTACTATTAGAAAGTCTATAAGGGCACTAGCAGAAATTAGCTTATTGTAGAGGTGTTTCTTTTTCTCTTTTTTTTTTTTTTTTTTTTTTTTTTTACCACCTTTTGACATTTAGAGACCAATCTGAAGCCCTAGCTCTAGTCATGGTTTGCCTTTGGCTAGCGAAGCACTAGAAACTCAACATCATATCGTGAATACCAACTCCAACCCAAACTCATTTAGGTTGATTGTGAATCTTTCCAGTGGTTTGTAAATCTTGTCCAACCTTGAAACAGTTGCTGCAAAAGAATGCACTTGCAGGTAGAGCATGGACTGGTCAGCTGCCAATAATGGTGTGTTTTTAGACTTTTTCAGGTCTATGAAAAAGGTGGAAAACATCTGAAAATGCAGAGCATCAAGTGTGTGGTGGTTGGAGATGGAGCCGTGGGAAAGACCTGTCTTCTGATCTCCTTTACCACCAGTGCCTTCCCTAAGGAGTACATCCCTACGGTGTTTGACAACTACAGTTCACAGATCACAGTGGATTCCAAACCCATCAGCCTTAACCTGTGGGACACAGCAGGTCAAGAGGCGTACGACCGACTGCGTACCATATCCTACCCCCAGACCAACGTCTTCATTATCTGCTTCTCCATCTCCAGCCCAACCTCTTACGAGAACATCAAGCTTAAGTGGTATCCCGAGGTGTCACAACACTGCCCGCATGTGCCCTTCGTGCTAGTGGGCACAAAAAAGGACCAAAGGGATGATCAAGAAACTTTGAAAAAACTGAAGGAGCAGAACCTGACTCCTGTCACCAAGCAGCAGGGTGAGGCCCTTGCTCGAGAAATCAGAGCCATCAAGTACCTCGAGTGCTCGGCTCTCAGTCAAGAAGGAGTGAAGGAGGTATTCGTGGAGGCTGTTCGGGCCTACCTGAACCCAAAGCCTGTCGCTCCTAAAAAATTTTGTATGTTATTATAAAGGATTGTGTTTAATTGACCCATGTCCATGTCCCCCCAAAAGATCTCTTCTGGGAGCTGTTGTGAGACTGGACAAGCTTTACCGAAATCTGACAAATATTTAATTCAAACTACTCTATAAAGTGTAACATTTTGAGCTTTGTCAACATTCTGTTAAGCTTGTTCAACTTCGCAACAGTTGCTTTGACAGAATACGTTCATTGGGGCCACAAGAAGGTCCGATTTGGGATGTTGTTGAAAACGTGTATTTTACTGCTAAATTACAAACTCACTTAGGAGCCACTGTGACATTCCACCTCTTTCGAAAGCATTTTTACGTTTTGTAATGAAACAACAAATTTAAGCATAATTTAAGCAGAGATTTGATATTTGATGGAATAACAAATCCATTCTCTGCCCACGGATACTTATTAAAGTTGAAGTCTGTACACAAAATGCGAGGCTTTCAAAGGATTTTGGAAGCTGGATGGATATATTAAGTTTTTTCTACTTGTACAATCTTCACTCACAAAATGATATCATGCATTTCTCTGCAACTGAAGAAGCAGTTACAGGATATTGATCTTAGAAATCATGTGGACATGAGTCATGGATGTGAATCTGAAGCTCATTTCACAAGAGGACACCACGGCTGGAGCTCCTCGCCCAGATTTCTGAGATTATGTGAGAATTCATGGTTCTTCATAAATGCTGACGTTGCCCTTTTCCGGACGCAGTGGTATAAATGAGGAAGTGCTTGTGTCACTCAGTGCTTCTTATCTTCGCCTCTTTGTCACACTATCCTTTACATTCAGATTAAATATGAAAGAGGAACCAAGCTGCAGCCCATAGGAAACGCCTAAGCTGGTTTCTTTACTGCAGTTGGGCTTGGTAAAAAGAGATCTGTGAGTGTGAAAACCCTTTCAAATATAGAGAACCTTCACATAGCCTAAAGTTTCTTAAGCAATTCGGGGGTCCTTCTTGAACCTTTGCATTATGTGGAAGTTCTTTGAACTGCAAAAAGCTTCAAACATCTCATTTTTAAAAAAAATGGTTCTAAAAGAACCATTTTTCTCAAAAATACATGTTGTGGCTGGAGAGACAATCTTAAATGTACTAGATATATCTAATATTTCTCATTTTGAGATTGCTGTATGAATGTTATGAAGTTATGTAACATTTGACTTGATGTTTTTACCTGTATTAAGGATATCAGATATCAGAAAAAGCCTTGACGATCATGTAAATGCTTAATTAAAGTTTGAGTAACATGCCGTAAAAAGAGATACACTAATGAGGACATGAATAACACAGATGAACAGCACGGCTGTGTCTCAAACGGCTCCCTACTCCCTACATAGTGCACTATGTAGGAATTAAAACACAGGCTCCTGTACACAAACAGTGTATAATGCAACTAAAAAGAGACACTGGCGATTTAGCCATGTGTGCAGAATTCCATACTGGACATATTGTGCACTAAATGGGTGTAGAAACTCACATTTTATAACTTACATAGCGCCCTCTAGAGCAAGTAAGGAGTCATTTCAGATTCAAAGTGTAAAGTGTAAAGTGTAAAGTGACGATTTGTCATACATCAACACACCACTGCACAGCAAAGTGCACCCAGATAAAAGTGTGAGTAACTTAGTTGATGAAAAGAGGGGAAAAGACAGCATCAGATAGGTATTAGAATCGGCAGATACTTAATGTTGCAGTGTCAGTATCATATCGAACATGAAAAAGTGGTATCGTGCCACCCCTTGTATTAAGTAGTTTTATTCAGTGAAATAGTCAATTGGCACATAATTTAGCTGCTTCAAGCATCATTTCTTAAATTGATCAAAATGATCTGCATTGCACATTTAAGACAAGCAAAAGCTTATTCTTTTTAATAATAATAATTGTTAAGACACCTTCACTACATGAAATGACTTAAAACAAGTCAAAATATCTAGAAACGATGGTATTATTGTTTATAAAAAGAAATCTTGGACATATTGACAAGTTTTCAGATGTTCTCACTTGCCTGGATATCATTTTTTGCAGAGTGGCAACTTGATTTTTAGGACTGTAGGCTCTCTGTTCTTTTAACATTGTTTCTTAACCCTTTAAATACCTTATCTTGTTAGATCCTGAGGTTAAGCTATAGCAGTGAGTATCTGATACCAAATACTTGAAGAGTAATTTGAGTACTAAATAATTAACAGTATATAGTTGGTTTGCTAAATGCAATTAAATGTCACCAGCTGAGTATAAACAGCTAGTAAATTAAATATGACCAGTTGCTGTTGATGAATCAAGATCATTTTGAAAGCATTACAAGTTATTTCTATGATCCTTGCTGCAAAAAACCTTCAAATGCGATTCCAACGTTGTAGACCCCTTTCAGAGCACAGCTGTAACTGCTTTATGTGTACATTTATTTGTAATGAAACTACTATCTGAGCACTGATATTTGTATGTTCATGTAGATGCCTTGATGTAATGAAAGCCAGTAGTGTGTGTGTGTCTCCGCCTGCACTCTCATGAACTAGAACGTATGTGGTTTATGTTACATTTGCATTGGCAAATGATAAACAGCTCACTCCAGCCATGGCCTGCGTGCAGCAGTATGGCCTAGCATTAAAAATGAAATGTCACTCATTCCGAAATATAACTGCATTTGATCCAGATGGTGGAATTTATGGGAGCAGAAATAAAGATAGTCTTAATAATTTCCCTTTAAAATCCTTGTAACTCTAAAACCCTGCGGCCCATTCTGTTAAATGATGATGATGATGATGATGATGATGATGATGAAAGCCTTTATTTGTCACATACACTGTTACATGCAGTGAAATTGGACCCCTCCGACCATACATATACACAAACATCACATCAAATTTCCTTTCAGTAGTAGATATTGGTATCATTACTGGAGTATGGACTATGAAAACAGATCTCATTTTAGTGCTCAGGGTCTATGGCGGCTAAATGAGACTTTACAGACCGCAAAATTTAAGGATGGCCAAATTAATTTAGCAATCATAGTTTTAAACTAATGAATAAAACTCAAATACACACAGAACAGTTACTTTTATACATTATAAATACACATTTATCTGTAAAGTTATTTACTGTGTCAAGACTAAGGTTTTTTGGCTAGAGAAAACGCTACCATTAAAATACACAAAAATAAATATTAAAACAATAAACAGTAATTACAGTTACCATCAAAACTTGGTTCAGCTAATTGGTTCTTTATCAAATTAACTCAGGTGTGCTACTGAGATGCATATAGCGGCTGGAGATCCACTGAGGAAAAAAAGATGTTCTGAACATAAGATCAGTAAAGTTTTTTTTATTATTATTCTTATTTTTTCTGTATTAATGTTCATTTGTATGTTGTAAAGTAATGTAACGTACGACTTACTGCCAGATAAAGCATTTTAAACAGCTCCACTGTAGGTCTAAGACTTTTGCTTAGTTCTGTATGTAATATAAGCCATTAAAGAGAAATGACTTATTTCTTTAAAAATCATTTTAGTGGAACATAGGAATCTTTAGTGTAATGTCAGATTAAGTTTCAAGTCACGGGAATTGTCTCAGGGGTGTGGTATAGGGGTGTGTGTGTGTATGTGTGTGTGTGTGTGTGTGTGTGTGTGTGTGATTTGCCTCAGCACAATTTGGAAGTAAAATGAAGGGGCTCTGCCTGTCAAAGCTGATAATACTATGGCTCAATTTACAGTCAGTGTATGACCTTCCTTTCTAATTCTAGTCACAAGCACATTTGGTAGTAAAAATAGGTACGGCCTCTGGGTGAACGCTCACCGGAAATAACTGATACGTATTTGTCTAGGCTTTATACAGCGGTTCTAATAATATGCCCTCTTTGGTGTTTTTAGCCTTGAAATCCATGTCCACGAGAAAAAAAGAAGCTCCGAACTAGGCCAGATGTCAAAATCCAGGCCAACATTTCCTGATGACATGCCACTATCGCTTCCTGTTTTCTATTGATACTCCTACTGTTTTTCCAAAGGTGTCCCTTCTGTCACTTTAGCAGCAAAATCTCGTCCAAAGTTCACACTTTTAACACTGATCATTAACACAGTACAGTATATTTTTTCTCAAGTACCTTCACAAATTTGATCATTGGTGATGCATGTGTGTGTATATGCTGCCTCCCAGTGGCCACAGTTTAAAAGGACTACAGATGAACTCGGGAGAGCCACAAAAAGACTATATGGACAAAAGTATTGGGACACACCTCTTAATTATTGAGTTCAGGTGTTTCAGTCATACCCATTGCCACAGGTGTCTAAAATCAAGCAGACCAAGACATGTTGAACAACGCCATGCCTCCAGCTTTGTGGACACAGTTTTGGGAAGAACCTTTTCTATTCCAGCATGACTGCTTTAATGGCTTATATTACATACAGAGCTGTGCAAAGTCTTAGGCCAACAGTGGAGCTGTTTAAAATGCTTTATCTTGCAGTAAGTCATCCATTATATCACATTACAACATACAAATTAACATTAATACAGAAAAAAAGAATAAAAAAAAATTATTGATCTTCTGTTCAGAACATCCTCATTTCTTCAGTGGATTTCCAGTCACTACGTGGATCTCAGCAGCACACCTGACTTAGTTTAATAAAGGACCGATTAGCTGAACCTGTCTGTAAAGTCTCATTTAGCCGCCATAGACCCTGAGCACTAAAATGAGATCTGTTTTCATGGTCCATACTCCCGTAATGATACCAATATCTACTATTGAAAGGAAATTTAACAGAATGGGCTGCAGGGTTTTAGAGTTACAAAGATTTTAAAGGGAAATTATTAAGACTGTCTTTATTTCTGCTCCCATAAATTCCACCATCTGGATCAAATGCAGTTAGATTTCGTAATGAGCGACATTTCATTTTAACTGCTAGGCCATACAGCTGCACGCAGGCCATATGCGTGGAGGCAGTTGTTTATCACTTGCCGTATATGTATACATACATCCATTGCAACTACGAATCAAAATTCCCAACATTCCTAAAGGGATACATGATGTATTCATGGTGCCAAACGTAAGCGCACATAATCCAGAGATGCACCGCTGGAATGAGATTAAGTTACTGCAGATTATTAAATTAATAGTTCCAGATTATTTAATGGGATTCATGAAGAAACAGACATTCCTTCAATTAGTAATATTTATCCAATCCATGTGTTTTTCTTTCATTGTCATGAAAGAAAGTTTGTGAAATAGAAATTTGTGCGCGCACACACACACACACACACACACACACACACACACACCAGTACACAGGCGATGACTGTCACGCAGGCGATATTCGTCGCTTCAAAGATTAAATGAAGCACCCAGCTAGTATCCGCCCTCTGCACACGGCTGTGATAAAGCTCTGGGTAAGAGCTTAAGGTCTGGAGTGTCACACACTACCTGACTGCAGAAATCACTCTTTTACAACCAGGATGAGAACCAGCATAATGCAGTGTTTTGCTGTCTTCACTGTCTGTATGATTTCTGTACCAGGTAAAGTTTCTATATATTCATATTTGACTGGTCAGCTGCTGTGTAGTAATACTGAACAACAGAAATAATGAGTTTTTTTGTTTCTTGTGTTGATTTGAAGATGCTCAGGTTGAAAGAAAGAAGATACTTTCAAAAGACATAATATATTTTTTATAATGGACTGTGGCCTCTGCAAAAGAATGGACCAAATGCATTAGAAAGAGCAATAACAAAGAGATATTACACACTATTTTGTCCCTGAAATGACATTTTAACATTTTGTTTGCTGGTTACAGTTCTGTTATCAATGTTTGCATGCAATACATCATATATTTAAAAAAACAAAAAAAAACAAAATAGACTCTACTTTATATAATAAAGATAAAAAATGTTCACATGGTATGGAAGGTAAAGCATGTCTTGTGGAATTTAACTGTTTCGTGTTCAAAAATCTGCATTTTTGTGTTGATATATTAGGATCATATTTGTCGTTGCTAGTATTTTCAAAGCATGTCAGTCTTGTGACTTTGTATTATTTTCAATGCACTGCTGAAATGGTGTTGCAGTTCTAACACCTGGCATAATCAGACTCTTGAACAATACAGCAAATATTCCCACTATTCCCAGTAGAGTAACTTAAAGCTACTGTTTATTTGAAAGGGCTGTCACTTTAGTTTAATTTTTTAGTACATTTATCATTCAAGCACAGTTTTCTTTGCCGAGGTGGACAACAACTGATTCATGGATTAGGTGGTCAGTAATATAGGCCAGCTTAATTTCAGCATTGAGAGTGGTGGTGGGGGATGCTGGGGGGGGGGGGTGTCTGACATCTGCCCATCCTCCTAATGGCAGATTTACCCAATCTCTCCTTTTCTGTTGCCTCAGATGGGTAATCTAGCAGGAAATCCCGCTCCTCTGTCCTTATGGCCTAAGCCATGTGTGCACGAACAAAGAAAGTCTTTACATGTGTATCTAAAGCCCGGTTTAATACTGAACACGTTTTTTTTTGGGTATTGAGTTTTTTGTGTGTGACCACTCTGTTGACTGGGTATTTTTGGTTTGGTGGACTATTCATCAGAATCAGAATCCGAAAACTTTGATGATCCTGGAGGAAATTGCTTGTGTTATGTCTGCACAGTCACACAGAGACACAGAGACAAGAACAATATAAAATCTAAATATATAAATATAAATCTAAAAGTCTAAAGAAATGCAAGACAACTCTGGTGGTCAAACATGGTAGGGGTATTGTGATGGTACAGGGATGCTTTACTGAGCCTGGGTGACTTGCCATAACTGATAGAGCCATGATTTTTGCTCCCTTCCAGAAAAAAAAGAGCAGGCCAAAGTACCTCAGCAATGTAAAAGACTACACTTCAGTTATAGGAAGCTTTTGTTTGTGGCTTTTGGTGGCGCTAAGGGGGCACAACCAGGTAATTTAAGGGATAATCTACTTTTTCATATAGTATAGATGTTGCAGAACTTTTTTTTTTTTTACTTCAGTAAAGGAAATGCCCATTACAAAATGATCCTATTCCTCATGTTTTCTTTGTCTTACAGTGTATTACTTTTTGTATGAGGTAAACCCTTTTTCATGGCACTGTGTCTCTCCATGTTCTTCTTGTGGATAATTAGACAATTAGAGCCATTAGTCATTACTTACAAATGCAATATTGGATACATACTTACTATCTGTCTCTTTTTACTGTCTGTCTGTCTGTCTGTCTGTCTGCACCAGTTTGCTGGGGAGCTCACGGCAAATACGCACAAAAGCTGCTGAACGACTTATTCACAAACTACACCAGCGCGCTGAGGCCGGTGGAGAACACCAATGACGTCTTAAATGTCACACTCCAGATCACACTCTCCCAAATAATCGACATGGTAATGCTGCTTCATATCGTCGCTGTCATATCCACACCTTGTAACATTGAAAAAATAATAATTAAATGTCATTTGAAAACGCCATCATCATCTGAAACGGATGAAAATGACATGGAATAAAGTCTTTTTATATCTAGTTACATTAGCATACGTTCTTCACTTCCTAACATGAAGTTCTATTCTGGAGAGTCAAGGTTTTGTTATGACACCGACAATATCAACCAGGCCTTTTTTATACCAGGAAAACAGCACATTCTCACTCTCTTATTATGCGGCATTCCGGAAAGGTAAAGAATGAAACATAAGGCTTTTATGCTAAATGTATAGAAGGCTTCCAAGCAGCACAGGCAGCAAAATATGAAGATGCTAAAGCACAGTGATTTTATGTTCCTCTGAAAGGTTTGAGTTTCTTAAGTGTTTGTTTTTCTGCCTGTGATTTGCAACACCTAATTCAATTATCAGCTTTTGTGTTGAGCCGGAGGGGCCGACAGGGTCATTAAATCAGGTGTTGTTGAATCTGGCTGTTGCAAGAACCAATGACAAGTTATAGCCAATGGTTAATCCTGACATAAAATTGACATCCACTATATGGACAAAAGTATTGGGACACACCTCTTAATTATTGAATTCAGGTGTTTCAGTCATACCCATTGCCACAG
>JBBPCZ010000001.1:15586965-15598335 GCA_037974445.1 Brycinus macrolepidotus
CTTGTGGAAAGCCTTCCAAGAAGAGTGGAAGCTGTTACAGCTACAAAGGGGGGACCAACTCCATATTAAAGTCTATGGATTTGAAAGCAATGTCATTAAAGTCCCTGGTGGTGTAATGATCAGTGTCCCAATGCTTTTGTCCATATAGTGTAGATCCAAATTCAGTCCTGATCAGCTGCTGCTGAAGCAACTGACCTTCAAAACCAGGTTTTCTGAGAATGCTGCTGGGTTCCCCTGTGTTGCAGGATGAGCGTAACCAGATTCTGACTGCGTATTTGTGGATACGACAGGTGTGGAAAGACACATACCTGACCTGGAATAAAGATGATTATGATGGACTCGACACCATCCGTATACCTGGTAGTTATGTATGGAGACCCGATATTGTCCTATATAACAAGTAGGTCGGCATGGTGTTGGGTTTATCTGCTTTTTTGATGCCACATGGAGGCACAAGCTGAACACTTCAACATATTGCTCAGTGTTCAGACTACTCTCGTTTTCTGCTTTTTATGTCAATAGCATCTGCAATCAGCTCCACAGTGAAAAATCTTATTTAATTATAAAGGACCTATATCCTTTTGATGTAGCAAACAGTGTCAGTGTATTCCATTCATTTCCCAGTTCATAAAGTCCACAATTGGAACCTAAGCCGTTTTTTGCCATTTATCATATATTTATGTGCACCTGCAGCATTTGCAGTTTTGTCCCATCCATTCATGTTAAAGTTATAAGGAGTGTTTCCACTTAAACTGCTTTTTAAATGAGGCCCAAAAGAGGGCTGGTCAATCACAACTGAATTTACTTAGATGTATTCAGTCTTTAAAAACCATGTTGAATTCATAAAGGTTTAATTTGTAAGAATCATACTGGTGTCATGAGTGGAAAAAAAATTTAATACAAGAAAAATATAGAATAAGCCTGGCCCGTTAAGCCTGATAATATTTGAGGCTTCTTTGGAACTCTCAGGCTTTTGTGTTTGCTCTCAGACAGCATAAAACGCAGAAACAAAAAGACGGCATAGTAGAAGAATGTGCTATTCTTGTGCCTTCAGCCCTTTAATTACAATTTTACTTACAATCTTTCTCATGGTGAATGGTTTTATCATTTTCTCATGCCACACAGTCTTGCCACAAAGACCTGTTACCAGAACATTTACATTATTGGGGGGGGGAGGGAGTGTTGTTCTGTACATCTTTAATGGTTTCTTCCCATCTCATTTACAAAAATGGTTCTTTAAGAACCACCCATTAAAAAAATGTTTTGGGAACTGTCACGTCGGAGGTGCTCGGGGTAGTGAAGCGAGGCACAGATGCAGGGTTCCCTTTGTTGGTTTTTATTAACAAAACACAAAGCACACTTAAACAGAAGACACACAAGGAACTGGTAAAGTGAGGGTATCGTGATGGTTGACCGACAACTGCTACAAGAATCTTGGAACTTAAATATACAAAAGACTCAAACATGAACCAATCATCAAAGACAATTACTTAAACTCAACACACCAAACAGATGACAGAGCGTGACGTTAGACACAAACACATACCGTTTCAACATAAAAGTCCCATATACAAAACTAAAACAATAGCGGCCTCTAGCGGCCATTGACTTGGGATGTCACAGGAGCAATAAATGGTCATTCTATGGCATCACATAAATAACCCTTTTTGGCAACCTTGTTTTTAAAATTGCACTCTTAAAAATAGAGGTAAAATAAACTATGCCACGAATAACTCTTTAAAGAACCATTTCTGTAAATGTCTTTTTAATGTTTAAAAACCTCCACATCAAGTAAATGCCAAAGCCATAGCCATTTACTTTTAAGCTGTTCTTCTCTGCTGAAGAATATTGTATGGGTTTTTTTTTTAATTTAACAATAAGCCCACGACTGTAACATCCTGCCCTGTTTTGCCCCCTTCTGTCATGTCCTGCCTTGTTTTTCCCTATGCCATGTGGCGCTTTTTTTTTTTGTTCGTTTCATGGCTCTGCCCTGACACTGCCTCCCTGATTAGTGTGCTCGCCTGCCTATTTGTAACCCCGTCTTTCTCAGCTGTTCCCTTTCTACCACAGAAATATGTATCCTTGTCTACTTTGAGTCTTTGTTTGGTGGTCTAATCTGATGCTACCTGGTTTCCTGCCCTGCCCTGCCCTGCCCTTCCCTATCCCTGCTTGTGAAATACTCTGTGTTATGTTACTTTAGTGTTTCTGTTTAGTGTTTAGTTTATCTTTCAATATTTTGTTTTCCAGCGTGTTTAGTTAAATAAAGTCCTTGCATGCACCTGCATCTGCCTCTAGTCCTCCAAACTACCATTCACGTCACAATAGCCTCACAAAGATGTATAAATGGTCATTTCCTTTGAGTCTCTGCTCTTTGTTTCAGTGCTGATGACCATTTCACAGGCACTATGGACACTAACGTAGTGATCCGTAACGATGGCCAGATCATGTGGGACTCTCCGATCATTACCAAAAGCTCCTGCAAGGTGGACGTGTCCTTTTTCCCCTTTGATGCCCAGCAGTGCCGCCTAACCTACGGCTCCTGGACCTACAATGGCAAACAACTGGACATTCTCAACACCATGGAGAGCGCAGACCTGGCGGACCTGGTGGATAATGTGGAATGGGAGGTGCTGGGGATGCCTGCGAAGAGGAACATGGTCCAGTACGGCTGCTGCGCTGACCCCTACCCAGACGTGACCTACACGCTGATGCTGAAGAGACGGGCCTCCTTTTACGTCTTCAATCTGCTCATCCCCTGCGTGATGATCTCCTTCCTCGCCCCTCTGGGGTTCTACCTGCCTGCTGACTCTGGAGAGAAAGTGTCTCTGGGCGTCACTGTGATGTTGGCGCTCACAGTTTTTCAGCTGCTGGTGGCAGAGATTATGCCCCCCTCTGAGAATGTGCCACTCATAGGTAAGTTTAAGACTAAATAATTAAATCGTGAGGTTTTCTCTGAAATTTAACCAAAAATATTTTTAGTGGCATTTATGATATTATATAATATTATAATATAGTTTTAAAATCACTAAAATAATTTAAAGGGTCCAGAGGAAATTGCCTATGTTATGACTGCACAGACACACAGAGACACAGAGACAAAAAAAAAATGCATTGCAAAGGAATGTGACTATGTACAAAATTATGTAATTTATTTTTGAAATTCGTAATAAATAGAGTTAAAAAATTGCGGGAAATTTTTGAACATCCCTCGTAAAATATGAAGTCCATATAAATCCAATAAAAAATAATATAAAGAAGTAACTTACAGTTAAGTGAATTTCTAATGGTGCTTAGGACAAATAGTGGTTTGGAGTTGTTCTCTACACTGAACCTGTTATTGCACGTGATAGAGATCAGTAGTATATAAGTAATATTGACATAAGTAGTGATGTTTCACATGGTAATAATGATATTGCACATAATGAAATGATTTAGCACCCAGTAAGAAAACTGCACGATATTGCACATGGTAAGATATTTAATAATAAGATATAATACACATAAAAAAGATAAATACGCACATGAGATAATTATGACATTAGTGTGGATAGTACCAAATGCAGTCACAATTCATGACTATTTACCAACCTTTTCATTTATTCCTAAGAATTAAACACGCTATTTGTGATAATGTACTTTTAGGACTGATATAGGTTAATGAGCTCTGCTCTGATTGGCTACCCTGTATCGTGCCTTGTTTGAAAAAGCAGGACACTCCTTACAACTTCAGCATGAGCTGCTGCAGGATGAAATGACTGATACATCTAAATGTGCTGCTATTCATGACATCACAAAAAAAAACGTATTTGAAAATTTACTACATATGGACTAAATGGACTGGTGAGCGAATGGTATATTTTGAAACTAACAATGTTTGCATACCACATCAAACAAAAGTCATTTGATAATGACACTGTCATTTATAAATGCATATATTTCTGATGTTATAAGAATCTGCAAAACGATAACTTTAAAATTGAGAGGAAAACATTCTTTACTTTTAGTGTAAGCTGATGTATAATTAAAGTTGTCTTGACCATTTAGATTGATTCATTCATCATCAAACACTCACACAATGTAAAAAGTGCAAGATTTAAAAAAATGAGATTTTCTAGGACAGCGATGATATAGCTGTATGTTATTATTCATTATATATTTATGATTTGTATATATATTTCAGTACATTTTCTCACACATTCGACAGGAAAATATTACATAGCCACTATGACCATGATAACAGCCTCCACGGCTCTTACTATCTTCATCATGAACATTCACCACTGCGGCCCAGAAGCAAGGCCTGTGCCCCAGTGGGCTAAGAAGTTCATCCTGCAGTATTTGGCCAGGATCTGCTTTGTCTATGAAGTCGGTGAGAATTGCATGAACCCTCAACCTGAGAAACCTGACCCTCCACCTCAGAGGCAGCCACAGTACATGAATGGAAAAGCAGGAAACGACGATGTCGTCTTCAAGTTTGACAGAGGTCAGGACAGCGTGCCCTCAAAGGTCCCAGAGGAAAAAGAGGACATGTCTCAGATTATGTCTCCAACATGTTCAATGGGGAAAAACCCAACCAATCACTACAGTGTTTGGAAGAATGGAGTGTTCCTGAGTCTGGATGGTGGGGACGGCACGTCCACTGCAGGTGGAGGAGTGAAGGACAGTGATAGGGTGGAGGCAGGAGGACTTGGGAATGGAAGTGAAGGAGTGATCGAACAGCAGCATCACTTTAGAAACCTGGAGTACATCGCTAACTGCTACCGAGACCAGAGGGCGACTCAGAAACGCACAGGAGAGTGGAAGAAAGTGGCCAAGGTGTTGGATCGCTTCTTCATGTGGATTTTTTTCATCATGGTGTTTTTCATGAGTTTGCTCATAATGTGCAAGGCCATCTGAGCCATGCCATCATGATGGTGGGAGATACACAATGCAAGAAATTGCTCCACAAACATATTTCTATGAAGTGGTTTCTTGAACATGGTCTAGTCAAGGGGTGGCATGATACAGCTTTTTCATGTCCGATACCGATACTGATGCTGTAACTTTAATTATCTGCTAATACCAATACCAATCCGATACCAACTAACTAGCTAAGCACTTTGAATCTGAAATAACTTCCTACTTCATCTAGAGTGCCGTGATATAAAATTCCAGTTTCTATTCCCATTTAGTGCACTATTTATGGACATCATGCACATTATGGAATTATGGGTGAATCGCCAGTGGCTCTTTGTTGAGACATGGTTTGGGTGCATGGGCTTGTATTTTAGAGCAATATCTATGCCGTAAAGATCCATTTGACACACTCTTGCTGCTCATCTGTGTATCTCCCTATATGGCTTGTTGCTCAAAGTTTATTTTAATATTCATGTGCTCGTTTAGGCTTTTTCCAGTATCTAATCCAGTGAGTTTTGTCCGTATCAGACCGATACTAGACATCATATTGGCACCCCTAGTTCAGCCATGGACTATAATTTCCTTTCAGTGGTAAGTCTCAGTTGAAAATCTTCTGTAGTCCAGGACTAAGACTAATCCCTGTATGGAAATCCAGCTCTATATGTCTCATCTTATCGATTAAATGTCAGTAATATGACTTCAAACCAGACCTTACTTTTAACTTTGCTTTTATGCTCTTCATTCACTTAATTAGAAACCTGCCTTGTACCTTATCGACACCGAGTGAATCTGATTCATGCTGACTCAAACCCAGCACCCTATGCCAATGTATTTGGACAATGTATTTATTTTTCTAAACAGTACAGCAAATTTTTTAAAAAGCATTTTAGCAAGATTGATATTTTATACAAGCAAACCACACATCTCTGCTACAAATGAAAATGTCAGTTTTGTTTCCACCTATCATTTGTAAATAGTTCATTTGAAAGTTGTTTGAGTACAAATGTTATATTTTATCCCATTGGTGGGGATATTAATGCCTGATGGAGGGGCTAGTGGTAACAGTCTGTATACACGTAACACAATTCATTCAGTACAGTCGTGATTTTTGAAGCAGCATTTCAGTAAATCCATAAAAATATATGCGTCAAAATCAATATAATTAGTTACGTCAACGTGTGTCAAACCTAGCAAGCTTATTTTAGACCAAAAAGTAGAACAGCAAATACTAGCATGATGAAACAAACATATATTTCATTTGCATGAATGTTTTTGCTGAATAAAAGGTTCCAAAAAATGAACTGTTTTGAATTTATGAGGAGGGATTTGGGCTTCTCTCGTTGCTTATTTGGAAAGGTTTAGTAGCAATGCTGTATTAAAACTAACCCCGTCGTGGAGAGGCTGTTCTTTAACCTGGCTAGCTCTCACTGATAGTTGTTAACGTGTTGTAAAAAGGATGTTGTATTAAATTCATTAAGAGGGTGATTAAAACAAACAGGTCAAATAAACGCTCAGGATTTATTAAATAGCCTTCATGATAAAAAAAAGTTACTTGTATGGTAACGAAACAGATTTTAGGATGAATCTTGAGGAAAGTCTGTGAAAATTCACAGATGATGATGCTGTAAGAATTTGAGATGACCAAAAGCAGCTTCTAAATGAAATACCGATTTAACATTTTAGAATGTGTCTAGCTCTCCTATATGCCTTCCACAGTGCTAACCAACCTTCTTATTTGCAAATTCATCTTTAATTATGGTCAAATTTAGTGAAATAGTGTAATATGGGAAATATGGTTCACACAAAGTCATAAGTACCATTACACATAAAAGGTAATTGTTTTAACTTTTTAGAAATGTTTGAAAAGAGGTTTCAACCAAAAAACATCAAAACTGAAAAATTCATCTGACATGATTGTGCAAAAACCCTTTTGCCCTCATTCTCCTCAGTGAGTGTGGGGCAGATGTATCAATAATTTGAGCACAGCTGTGTTTTTTCTACATGTTCACTAAGCTGCGCACGAAAAGATTAACCGTCTCACGGGCCATGGGACAAACTGGCAGCGTCGTCAGCCACTGAAAGCAGTATATTTTAGATTTAATACGTTAATGAAGTGAGAAACTGTGTTCTTAACATAAAGATGCTCATCTTTAGCCTTTAGTAGTAGTAAAAAGCATCAGAGCAGCTGAAGCGTGACTTTAATCCATTTTTGCCCTGAATTTAAATGTACATAAGTAAAAAGTGGTGTATATGAGGTTAGATAAACCATTTTTAATAGAATGAGCCTACACTGTACAACTTTCTTAGTTTTAAGATAAGATAAGATAAACCTTTATTAGTCCCACAAGTGGGAAATACATTTGTTTCTCCACAATGTATTAATCCACTAGGAAATAAAATAATTTGCTTTTAAAGCTGATAAATTGTTTAAATACCAAACACCATGAACAAATGTCTTGATGCAGTAATTGTACCATATTGCACATTTTAAGAAAATGACAAAATATTAAGGAAGGCCAGTATATGACCATGATTCTACACTAAAACTTTAAATCTACAATGCATTCTTTATTTTGCATGTATAGCAAAGACAGAACAATAAACCAACGATCTTTCATTGGATCTCCAAAACAATAATTTACCAGAACACCCACAAACATCACCGCGACACATGTATGGCGGAACAGAGGACATCCCGATCTTTAATTTCCATTTATGTTCCACTTTCAAGACAGGACTGAAAAGTTTGTCTCTTGGCTCTTTTATATCCGGCTGCTGTATTAATGATGAATGGACGAACAGAGTCGTCGTCACTGTGCCGCTGTTGAACTGTCAGTGGTGACGCTCTGTGTCTTCTCTTCTGGAGCTTGTGTTTCAGCAGCTGTGTCTTCTTGTTGCTCTGTGAACATGTCAGTCAGCTGCATGCCCAGCACAGGATCTGTTTGTTCTGCTGCCACCTGGTGATCAAAATATTACATATTTTCTGCTGTTTCTGTTGGTAAAAATGCCACTAAACTGAGAATAAAGAACACAGAACTACATAATTCATAATACCACCAATGTTACTGTTGGGCAGTTAAGCAATCTTATATCTAATAGAAAGAGAGTCTGTTCATTTGACTTTCTCTTTAGACACATGTTTATTGTAAGATTGCATCCGAATTTTGTTCAATTTGTTCAATTTTGCTCATGTGGTTCAAATGTTATAAAATCCAACAAAACCCAAAAGTGTCAAACCAGGAGTTTGCTTGGGCAGAAAATGGATTGTTTTTTGTTTTTTTTAAATATACAATCTATTCTCTGAATACAACGTCTGATTAGACAGCCATACAGTGGTACTATAAAGTCTGGGGAGTGAACTCCTTTACAGGCAAGAATAAGGAAGCCTGTTGCTAATATGTTAATCTTTACATAAAAATAGGCAGTTCCCTGTAAGTAACTATTTTGATCCTTTGGCTCTGCACTCCTAAAAAGCAAGTAAAGGGTAAAGGGGGCATTTGGCTGACGCCCTTATACAGAGCAACTTACAATCATTAGTTACAGGGACAGTCCCCCTGGAGCAACTGAGGGTTAAGTGTCTTGCTCAAGGACACAATGGTAGAAAGTGGGGGGTTTGAACCTGCGACTTCGCGGTCATCGGGTTCACAGGCAAGTGTTTTAACCCCTTTAATTGGCAGCTAATTGTAATGAAACATGTTTGGGAAAAGCATGCATAGCCGGACTCACGGGCTGATTATTTTAAACTAAACTACAAGAAACAGTGCCACATGTCTATTTTTATAACTGACCTGAGCTTTAGTGTCTTGAAGTATGTTTATCTCCGCAAGACTGATTTGTTGCTGAAATTCTATTGCCAAAATTCTTTACGAACTAGGACAAGAAGCGGCGCCATAAAACAGGTGGAATAAAAATAATAACAATAAAACTTAAGAACAGCAGCAGTAATATGCTGGAGCACAGAGCCAGAACAGAACCTGTGTTTCGTATGGACCACACTGTGTGTATCATTAAACAATATAAAGAAAACTTACAGTAGGACCACCTCTCCTTCTGAGCACAATACCCTCAGCAAGAAGAGCCTTCCCCGTTTCTTCAAGCAACATTTCAGGCTTCACGTCTCCCCTGCTCTCCAACTCACTGTACTTCTCCACAAATCTGCATAAACACACCCACCAAACATTGTTTGCACCTAAAAGTCAGTACAAATGAAGAAAATGATGTGGTGTATTAAAATCACTGTACCTCTGGCATGTCGACACAAAGTTGGTTTTGGTGAGATCAAATGCTTTTGGTCCATTTCCATACAACTCGAAGAACTTTCTGAAAATCAAGACGACAGAATTTTAGTTGATTGTCCCTTTAAGGCTGAAAGTTATGACATACTGGCCAGACGGTTGCAAAAAAAAGACCAAACTGTGACTTACGCTCTTATTTCATCTTCCTTGTAAAAAATTTCAGGCACAGGGTCTTCTTTCTCTTTTGCCCACATCCTTCTCGATGAGTTCACATAGAGAGGGTCCCTCTTGGGGGGAAATGCAGCATAAATATCAAACCAAAGCGGTTTCTTTGACTCTTTGATGACTCCAGAGCGCATCAAATCTCGAACTCTTCGTGCAGGGCAAAAAGAGGAGAGGGATGAAGCACAGATCTACAGCTTCTATTTACAGATAAACATCTGAATCTAAAACAATGAAGCAGCAACTCGCTCACTTGGTTCTTCCACACCACCAGAGGAATGAATGAGAAGAAATGTTTGATTTTCCATTTCCATCCTAATAACACTTACACTCACACTTACACATTTTTGCAGAAATCTACTTTTTTTATACAGTTGTTGTGCAGAGGACACAATTTTATTTAAATATGAAAAAGAAGTGGGTGCAGTTTTGAACACATATGAAGTTATAATAATTATAATAGTCATCATTACTTATATTTAATGATTTAATAAATATTGAATATAAAGAAATTGTATTTTATTACTTACTATATGTAACATTTAAAAAACAAATGTTAAACTTTTTCCAAAAAAATTACAATCTTGCAGAGAACAAATATGTCAAGTAAGTCAAAAAGTACGTTTTTCACCCTACATGGATGCAGAAACATCAGCGAGCATAGAAGTGTATTAAGGTCTATGTGTTAATGCAACTGTCTTTTAAGAAGTCATAAACATTTAATGTGTGACAGCACAGGTAAGTGGTGTTATTCCACAAACAAAGCAATATTCTAAATAAAGTAGTATTACAATACTTTTAAAAACTTTTCCAGAACACAATAATGTCCTTTTTTTGACATCTCAAGATGATACAGTCAAAAACTATACCATAAAATATCAGCACAATTCTTTTATTTCCCATTTCACATGCTCAGCTGCCCTAAACCCAATGAAAACAAGCCAACTTTCTTTTTTACTGAATAGTACTGAGATCCACCATATGCTCAGAAAAGCATGCTGTGACATGACAGAATTTAATTATCATCATTACTTATATTTAATGATCTAATAAATATGGAACGTAAAGAAATTATATTTTATTACTTACTATACGAACCATAAAAAATAAATGTTACATTTTTTCAAAAAAATTTACAATCTTGCAAAGAATGAAGGAGGTGTAATATTCAAAATAAACTATGTTAATATTTAATAAAATAAAATATTTAAATAATATTCTATAATAAAGTAGTATTCAAAATAAAGTAGTATCACAATACTTAAAAAAAACTTTGGCAACATACAATAATATATTTTTTTCATCTCAAGGTGAAACAGACAAAAAATATACCATAAAATATTAAAACAATTCCCTTATTTACCATTTCACACACTCGGCTGCGCTAAACCCAATTAAACAGGCTTAAATTTTTCATTTTCATTTTCTTTCTTACTGACATTGATTCTTTCTAACTGGTACTGATATCCATGATCTGCTCAGAAAAGCATGCATTTGACAATTTATCATGACAGTGATTCTTCTTGTTTACAGAAAGGGCATTCTGAAGAAAGGTCAGCTTTATATGAGAAATACATGCCTCTTTTATTAATTTAACACTGTACTTCAGGTGCCAGAATTTGTACTAGACCTCTCCCTTTTGTGTTTTATCATTTATGAAGTTTATTTTAATCTAATTTTGGCCTAAAAGTGAGTCAGACCTGAGCTCCTCTTCCTCTGCTGCAGCTGTAAGGTGAGTTAGCAGTTAGCCAGAGCAGCTAAAGCAGGTTTTTAAACCTTACCGAGTGTACACAGTACCGAACTTCTCCAGCCTGCTGCCCGCCATGGTGCTCCTGAACGCTCACAGGATCCACAGAGGAGTATTTCTTCTTTAAACAGCTACAGAGAACAGAGACAGGCAGACAGAGAGGGTCAAACTGTCCACCAGCATGTCCCACCACCGTCCTGTTCACTGCCTGCAGGACCCTGGGGTAGCTGCAGCGTTTGCCCGATATAAATCACTGGGAAAGACAAGGCT
>JBBPCZ010000001.1:15598435-15615441 GCA_037974445.1 Brycinus macrolepidotus
GTCTTGGTCTTAGTCTTGGTCTTGTCTTGGTCTCGAAACCCTCTGGTCTTGGTAGTGTCTTGGTCTTGGTTTAGGCGATCTTGACTACAAGTCTATCATACACATAATGAAAGTTATTTTAACCCGGTAAGAAATTGCACAACAAAGTAGCATCAGGCTATTATTGTGTGGATGTCTGACAGAGAGAGGAGTTTTAGAGTTTGATGACGCGAAAGAAAGATTTCCTTATATATATATATATATAATTTAAATGTTAAAACAGAAAATGAACTGAATCAACGTAAATGGACGGCAAATGTATCTTTGATGGGAAACACGTCCTTTGCAGGTGACAGTCCCATCTTTGGGCTCTTCTTTAAAGACGAGGTGTTTACTGGTCGTTTATTGGACACTGGATATAATTCTGAATCTTATTTTTGTTTCTAATGTGTCTGAAGCGAAGCAGCTTCTGAAATGTTTGGTTTGTTTCTGTATTCTGGACACAGGAAGCCTTCTGTTAGAAATGCAGCCGGTGTCTTATAACGCCCCCTTTCGAAAGAATGTTATCAGTAAATGATGGGGTCAAAAGTATTGGGACTCCTGACCTTTACACCAACAGGGACTTTAATGACTTTGCATTCAAATACATAGACATTATTATTATTATTATTATTATTATTATTATTATTATTATTATTACTGCGCCCAGGGTGAGTCCCTGCCTTGTGCCCGTAGACCCCGGGATAGGCCACGACCCTAGTAAGGAATGAACGGTTACAGAAAATGACTGAATGAATTATTATTATTATTATTATTATTAGCAGTGAGTATGGAAGTGATTTTAATATGTGTTTTGGCACAGATATATATCTGCTTTAGATATAAAATCTGGCACAGATATAAAATCTGCTTTTTCTTCAGTTCATGTTGAGCTGTGCTGAGTTCATGTGTATAGTGTACAGTATCTCTTTGCTTAAGAAGTTTTTTTGCCCTGAAAGACACAGTGTCTATGAGATGTAAGACAATTCATAGTTGACAAACAATATTAGTATTTTTGGTAACACTGCACTGAAGGGCAGGATTCACTGGGCTACTTGTCTTTTATGACCAGTGACATAAACCTACACGAACATTTATAATGTTTTATACTCAGCCTTGTCATAAAGGATACCTTCATTAGTTTCTCCCCGTAAAAGCGTAATGATGTTGGACAGTTTTTGGAATAAACCTTAATCAGTGTTTGTGTACTTTAAAGTCAGTTGTCATAAAAGGCTTATGCAGATGTCATGTAGCCTTATGAACGCTACCCTACAGTAAAAATGTGATCCATGTGTATGAATGAGATCTGAAGTCAAGGATTGTTTAATCAGAATGCTTTATTGAACCTGAAATGATAATCATATTTTTAATGAAGCTACTTCAGAGTAAAGCAGAAGGCATGTCTACATTGTTACTAATAGGGCTCATTTATGTGAAGACAACAGGCTACACGTATTTACCATTAAAACACATCAAGACGTGAATAGTCAGACATTTATTTACAAGCACTAGACGTAACAGAAGCACAGAAAAGCACATCTTATACAAAAGTGTTATCTTTACATGGGAAAAGGGCAAAAGCAGTGCAATGTACACCTGCAGCACCAGCCTGATAGACCCGAAGACCCTCTTGCTCTAGTGCATATTTTGAAGAAACATTTCCAGGTCAATTTAGACAGTACAAGATTATAACATCAGTTTCCCAGAGCGCAAACATACATATATATATATATATCATAATTCTTTTGCAGAATAACACAAAGCGGCTAGAGAATAAGCCTACAGTTATATGTCATATTTTGCAATGCATAAGACTGTCATTGACAGACAAGGCAATAGCAAAGAGGGGTAAAAAAGGAATAAACAGGTGAATTTGTGGAAGTAACATTAGTAACTACTGCTATATTACTGTTTATTTACAAATAGTAAGGAGTCTTTGGTTCAGAGATGTGGCGCCATCTGGTGGAGGAAGCAGTGCATTGAATAAAATCATGTGCCAGAATAAATAAAAAATCTCAGGCTTTGATAAACACCTTCCTTGAATTATTTGACTGTCTGACTGGTAGCAGAATTATGCTCCAAAGATGTCCTCATGATATCTCTTCTCAGCCTGATGGGAGAAAAAAAACCCCAGCAAATTTACTGTGAATGTCAATAGATAGAGTGCATTAATATTCATGCAGTAAATAGATAGTAACATCATGGTCACCTTTAGTCGTTCCACATATTCTTTAGCCTCTGTGGAAGTCACACCCAGCTGGCTGACCACGATCTCCTGTATGGCGTGTGCTACACCCTGGGCCACGTTCATTCCTCCACACACATACACGTGACCAGCGCTCTGCAGGGCCTGAAAGACCTGCTCACTCAGCTGCTTCTTCAGGACGTCCTGAACATACACCTGGACCAAAAGTGCAACATTTCTAAATACCTGCTCTTTTCACTGATATAGAGAACAGCTGTGTTCACACATGATAACTGCATTAAAGGACTGATATCCTATATTTTTCTGTATTTAATTTTTAACCTTTGACATTTGAAGGGTTTTGTGTACCAAAACACAGCTATGATTTGTCTTGTACATGATATTTTTCTAGTTTTTCTTAACTGCTTGGTATTAAAGCAATACAAAAATAAAAATACATTTGAGTCCAGGTTTATTCTGTGTCTGTTAGATTGGATTGAGATTTTAAAAGAAATTATAGTTTTTTACAGTTTTTACTAGCAGTTTTTTAGCATGAATTAATTTACATTTATCTTTGGGCTGTGACTTCAGATCGAGTGGGTCCCACCTTCCACCTTGATATTAAAGCAATTTAGATACTGCTTTATGGCTCATATATGTAAATGACATCTGTTCTGTGTTTAAGGAGGGCAACTGCTAAACTGTGCTGGACACCAGCCCTCCAAGACTAATGGGACCCTGGTCTATAGGGACAAATCACATAAGTGTTATGTGAAGTGTTTTCATTTGTGAAGTCATGAATGGCACATTGTTATCTAAGAACGGAAAACAATAAAGCATCTATGATTGGTTAAAAAAAAGTAAGAGCAACCACCTTTAGGACTAAATTTGGTCTGTTTTAAGAGATTTAGAAGTTTAAGTCAGGTGGGTGAAGATTTAGTAGATTAGTAGAAGATTTATAGTCAGTAATTCCTGGCTATAATACATGATTTGGCTGCATTAGCCTCATAGTTTCAGTACAAAACTAGTGAAGCAAATGGCAGACATTAAACATGTGGAGTGGTTTGATTTTTTTGAGTGATCTCATTAATAAAAATAGTATGTGTGACATTTCATTAGTTAAACTGTTGGAAATGACGTGTAAAGTGGAAGCAGTACCTTGGGATGACCAGCCTGGCGAGAGTACGCTGGAGTGATACTCTTCAGAGTGCCGTTTTCTCTCATGTCGAAAGTCTCGTCTTTATACAGATGATCTACGTCTGCACCACGACAGCCAAACACCAGCATCATCTGACTCTCTTTCAAACCTGAAATAAAGCAGTTTAATTAATGCACCATTTCTAATGGTTAACACTGAATGCATTTTAATTCATAAAGGATTTACTGTATTACAGATTTCATATTGCTTCTCTAGCTGTGAGTACCTTTCTTTTTCATGTCATGGAAGCGCTGTTGCCAGAAGCTGCGGAAGGGGGCAATGCCGCTGCCAGCTCCAATTAGAATAGTGGGAGTGGTGGGGTCTGGTGGTAGGTGGAACCCACTGGATCTGAAATCATAACCAAAAGATATATATAAACGAAAAGGTACTACTGTTTTAATTCATGCTAAAAATGGCAAAAACTGTGATTTCTTATAAAATCTCAATCCCATACATGAGCAGTTTGACAGACATAGAAAATGTCTGAACTAAAATAGCTTTTTAGCATTGGAATTGCAAATCAGTCTGAGATTATGCTTGATCCATGCCCAGGAAGCTGGATCTTAATACATTCAAGGATTCAAGTACCCGTGAATAAAGCAGGGAACCATCTGTCCTTCTTTGAGGATGTTGAGCCACGTGCTGCAGACCCCATGATGCAGAGGACCCTTTCCACCTGTTAAGAGAAAACAGCGTTAAACATTAAGTATAACGTTTCTCATATAAGCTAGAAAGCAGTTAGCCTGCACAGTTTCAGTGTGTGGAGGCTGCCACAGTGTGGAATCATCTTTACCCTGGGTGCGGTAGTTGACCACACCCACAGTGAGGTGCAGTTCATGAGGGTGGAGACCAGGGGAGGAGCTGAGGGAGTAGAGGCGGGGCTTCAGCACGGGTAGCTGGCTGAGGAGGAAGGCTGGAGAGACCTCAAGTGAAGGGAACTCCTCCAGAACCTCCAGGAAGTTGGGCGTGCGGAACGCCTTCCATTCCGAGTAAGCCTTGAAGTCCTGCAGAAACACGTCACATCAGGAACGGTCGTGACCATGATCACCATGAACAGTAATTTCAACACATTTCCCTGTACCAAAAGCCTGATACAATAAAAGTTATTGGCTGTAACACTCTCGCACCACCTCGTCTTGCTCTCTTCTGAGACTCCCTGTTCTGTGTTCTGTCCATTGGCCATGTCCTGGCTTTGTTTTTGTCTAACAGGTGTTCTCTGTTCATGTTTTGAACCTTCACGCCCATCTCCACATGTCTGTGGTTTGTCCCCTGGCTCTGCCCTTAATCAAGTCTGCGTGTTTGTAACCCCTCCCTGTCTCAGCTCTTTCGAGCTTTTCTTCATTTATTTCTACCTCAGTCTTTATGTTTTGGATTGTCAGTCAGCCGTGGCATTTCCGTGGCCTTTTTTGTGTTTTCATCTCAAGACGTTTCTAGTATTCTGCTCCCAACTCTGTGTTTTCCCTTTGTGTGCTTCTTCATTAGATTTTCTAGTATTCGTTATAAGATCAATGTTTATTTCATGTTTATTTCACTTGTGTTTTGTTTTGTTTTGTAATAAAAGTTAACGTCTGCACGTGCATCTGCCTGCAGTTCTCCATACAAATGTCACATTGGGCTGTCAAATCATATATCTGTGATTTCTGTGATTTAAGCTGTACACAGTTGCAACGACAGTCAATTACAGGTTCACGTTTTGGTTCATGGCTGATTTCTGCCTGATCATACAGAGATATCAGGAAGGTACTGGGAATATCGTCTGAAATGGACTAGAGAAAGACTGGATCATTAAATAAAGCCATAGCTGACCGATGCCAGTGTTAGCAGGCGCTGTCGGTCGTCCTCCTTCTTGGTCGTTTGTGAGAGCTTGCGCAGGAAGCCTTGGGACGGTGGAGTGGTGATGTCCAGGAGGTATGTAAGTGCCTGGGTCAGCGAACATGCCGGGATACGTTCATTCATCTGCCATCCTATAGGAACCGAAAGAAAACATTGCTGTTTTACACCAGCATCCTCTTGTGCCTAATAATACCTTGTAAATCCAATACATGATAACTGACTCATACATGCCCCGCCCTCAAATTTGTTGTTTCCTAGCAACTGCTATGAGGTTGGACAAGTTTTTCAGAATGTAAACCTTTCAACCCAATTAAAATGATTTTGTACTGATCTGAAAGGTCATATTGTAAAGAAATATCAGTTTTTTGTTGTGTAATCAACTTTTAGGGAAAAAAAAAATCATCCATTAAGCGGAACATTAGCCACCTTGAGCTGTTTTAGTTTTGCTAGCTATCGAACATCTTACAGTTGCTAAGACAATGGGTGGAGCATGCATACACCCATTTCATGGCACACAGACACAAAATTACCAGAGCTGGAGTCAGCGTTGTACTCAAGGCGGAGACTCTGATTGCTGGGAGGGGCATTGTGGATTTTCTTCAGAATGCCGGTCACCAGCTCAGGTGAGTTCCCTGGGAAAACGCCCACATGGTCTCCTGGAGCGTAGTTCAGCACCTCTTTTCCTCCATCTACCTCCAGCTCTACCAGGAGAGTAGAGCGTCTAAAACACAAGGGCAAGAGACAAGACTGATCAGTGAGAATGGCAGAAGTTGGGATGCCTTTCAAAAGCAGTAATGTACATGCATTTATCTGTCAGTAATATCTGGAATAGGAACAGACCTTGACTGTGGGCTCTGTAGGTTCTTCCTCCTCTTCAGCTTCATGGGAAACACAGGCTTTGAGTGGAGTGCTGAGAGAGCTGTGAGAATAGACCAGACACAAAATGTTGGTTTAGCTTAGGGGAGGATGGTTGGAATATTCTGCTGCAGACAATGTTTGCAAACTTACCTGAGATACAGTCCAAGGTGGAGCTGTCAGGCTGAAGCCTATACTTCTGAGGATCCCAGCTGTCTGTAAGATGCTCAGTTCCTGACAACTGACCCTCAATGCCGAACTCCTTACAGGCAGCCTGGAGATGGTTGTCAACAAGAGTCAAATGAAGTAAAGTAAAGTGGCCCCTTATTGTCACACATGATCACACAACAGCACAGCACACAGTGTGAAATTCTTTCTCTGCATTTAACCCATTCACAAAGTGAAGCAGTGAGCAGCAAGAAACGCAGCACCCAGGGAGCAGAGTGTGGGAACGATACTTTGATCAAGGGTACCTCAGTGGTGTCACTGGCAGTCCTGGGATTCAAACCCACGACCTTCCAATCACAGGAGCAACTCCCGAACCACCAGGCCACCAGCTTCCCCAAATGCAGTTGCTGCTGAATGTGTTGATATTTTATTTTGTTAAAAATCAGTAGTGCTTCACCAACCTTGAACGCAGTGCAGGCCCAGGCGGAGAAGGCCTCTTCCTGCCCGTTCAGCTCATCTCCCTCTCCTATGGGGGTCACACACTTGGCTCCCAACTCTGCAAACTTGTCATCCACAGTATGGGCAAATGCACAAAACTGTGGGTACATTCGAGAGCCAAGGCCGAAAACGCAGTATCTGTGTGATGAAAACATGAGTCAGAACAACTTCTGTACAGTTGGTTTTTTTGTTGTTATGACCAGCTGTATTCAGTACTAACCTGAACTTGTTATGGAGGGTTTTCTTATTCATAAGCTGCGTATGGAATGTCTGCAGAAAGAAGAGAAATATTAGGATGCCAAACAGATCTATATGGCCCATTTCCACCTTTCTTAGCACAGATCAATCTTATATGTACATTTACTAAGCATCTTAGCTCTTAATTAAGCTATTGCCTGATTTGCCTGTCGACTGAATATTTGAAGATATTACAATAAAGCAACTAGTGCTGAGATCCATACCTCTCCATTTCCTGGAGATTCTCCATTGCCAAAAGTGCTGGTCACCACCATCAAGAGACGCTCTTTCTCAAGATCACCAAACCTGTAGTCTTCCATGCAGAGTAGCTGTATCAAGAAGAGTTATGTAACATTTAGACCTGCATCTCTCACCTATGACAAGCTTCTCATAGTAAAAGCTTGCTCAAATAACTTTAAAGTAGACCCCTGAAAAGAGCATAATTTGGTGGGGTGATTCTCTTACCCTGGGGTTGAAAGCACAGCTGAGTATTGACTTGAGTTTCTTGGCAAAAGTCTGTGATTTTCCTGTTTCAGTGGCGTACAGAACGGTGCAGGGCACTCGCTTCTCCAAAGTTTTTTGCATGAGTATTTGAGAGAAGACCACAGCCCTGAAAAAGCATAATTCAAGCGTTATAACACAGTTAGCATCTGTTCTTAATGATGGAATCATGCAATTAAATGCTCAAAAAGCAAAAAATTAAACATTCAGTAAGTATTGTCATGTCTTACTTTGTCAAAGCTTTGAAGCGGATTCTTTTCCGCTTCTTCAGACCTTTCGTCTCATCTTTCCAGACATGTGTATGCCAAGGATCATTCTACAAACAACAAAAGCAAGTTAACGCATACACACATAGAATAAGTAGTGACACTGACAGTAAATATATGCACAAATGTCCTTGATGTTATATAAGGTCAGGGCTGCAGCACTTTCAACAGGGACTATTATACCTTATATCAGCAAATTTTTTATATATTTGAAAAGTGTTAAACCTAACACACCACACTGTTTAAATGAACTCAGCTAAAACTGTTCCTCAAAGGAAGACAGAGTGTTACCTGGTAGTAGAAGAATGGAGAGAGGATGTAGCTGATCATCTCCTGGTGGAACACTGGGGTAAGAGAGCCAGACATGGGCGGCACCAGCCAGACCCAGTCAGCAGGACAGCCCCCCCGCAGACGCACTTCAGTCTCCATGTGCTTCATGAAGGACTCGGCCGCAGAGTGGTGGTCAGTGATGGTCACCTTATTTTTCTGCAGCACAAGACAAGGGAGCACTTCACAACTGAGAACATCTAATTTTAATTTTACAAATACAATGTCCCCTATGATAATGAAATTATCAAGTATTTTTATAACGTATATTTTGTTGTCTCTATATTTGGGATGTAAATAGAAGTAAATAATTTTTTTCTATAATGTGTGCATTTAATGTACATCTAAATCTAAAAGTCCACACAGTCACGGTCTTGAACATCGTACCAGGAAACTATGCATCACAGCAACATTGATGGCAACCAGAGCCTCATCCTTCCACAGTGAGGACAGCCTTTGTGTCTCCAAGCCCATAAGATGACCCACCTTCTGTAAAACAAAGACAACAAAAGCAGAAATTAGTTTTAAAAGCCAAACTTTCATACTGTGCATCTTTGTACCGGTGAAACGATGTGTTTAACTAGTGGTCTACTGGTTAATGTGCTGTGCTGCGAGAATCAGTGTCGCTAGTTCAGATCACACTGTTGGTAGAATTTAAGCAATTTCCTCTAGGATCAATAAAGTTTTCTGATTCAGATTCTGATTAAAATTACCTCCAGAATGTTGTAGCGCTGTGTGTCACAGAAGTCCCTCACTCCAATCTCAGTGCCCATGTACCAGCCATTGAAGGGACATGCTGTAAACTCAAGACCACCAATCTCCAGCAACATGTTGGCCACTGCAGGCAGGGCGTACCATTTGAGGTTCAGATTCTTGAACCACTCATAACTGATTTAAAACAGGAAAATACAACAATGTAAGCATGGATTTCTTCAACATCTTTAATAACTGAAGTGCACTTTGAACATGAACGGTACTTCAAATTGTTAGAATACTTGCGTGCACTTACTTAGGGTGCTCCATTTCCACCTCCAGTACCAGCTCTGGGGGAATCTCAAATAGTTCAGGATCCTCCCCATTGGCCTGCAGGACCAGTGGCAGAACATCAAAGCTGCCATACTTCGGTGTCCATCCAAGCTGGATACAAAGCTGTTGGAATGCAGAGATATTTCAGCAAAGTAATGCACTGTTTTTGAGGGTGGAATTGCATGGCATGAAATGGCCTTAAATCACACATCAAAAAAGTCTAAATTAGTTGAACTGTACCCGATACCTCAGTAAATTCCACACTAGCAGGATCCCCAATCACACTGCCGTCCTCCATCTGATAGCCAGCGTATTTTACGAGCTGACCGTTCCAAACACGGAAATCATGTTCTCCATCAGATCTCTGAGGAAACACAGTGATGGCGGACCTGTAAAATAAACAAAAAAATAAACATAGAGATATATATTAATAACATCATCCCAATAAAAACACCACATTTCAGTTTTAAGGTAAAAAATGTACCTTAAATTGCCTCCATTTGTGGCAAACTTCAAATGAGAGCACATGAACTGGAACATTTCCTTGGCAGTCTTGCATTTGCGAGCATCAAACAACTGCAGAGGAAAACATTTCATATTAGTGTTCACATGTAATCGCATGTAACTTAGCAGAAGGTATACTACAGGGTAAAAAAAAATCTGTAACATACCTGTAAGTTGGCCCACTGAATCCTGCCGATGCACCGTGGTGCGTTCCTCCATGCCTGTTTGGCCCCAAATGCCAGTTCTTCAGTGGTGAGCTGGTAGGTTCCTGTAGCATCAATCTCTTGGGCCACTTCATTAACACGGGCCAAGTGCTCCTCCACTTTAGACCTGCGTTAAAAGTTTGCGGTTGAAACCAAAATACTTTGGCCTGATAATTCTGTTTGCAATACAATACACAAGCAGACATGATGTTAAAGCAGGCCTACGTTTTGAAGGACTTGTAGTACTGGTTGATGAAGTCGATGGCCTGAGTGAGAAGCTCGTTGGGGCCCAGCGGGACATCAGAGGGGCCGCGGATTAGAGTTTTTGGATTCATGATTGAGCCCTCACACATTTTAGGTTTGCAGAGTTGACTCTGGAAAAGCAAGCAAAGAAAATGTAGATAAGATGAGTACATTTCAGAATATGCATGTATAAGATGTTCAATTTACAAAAACCAGTAAGTTATTTAAAGTAATTCTGCTTCACTGAAGTAACAGTAAAAACAACTACTTAAAAACATCTGTTATGCAGAGCTTACTGGTTTTAGACACTATTACTAGAACACAAAACGTACCTTAACAGCTCTGTGAAAAAGTGTGTCCTGATGGCTGGAACCATTCCCAAAGTTCTTCATATGCATTGCCATCGGGCATCGACTGACTTTGTTCTCCCTGACCTGAAGTAAAATTAACAAAAAAAAAGGTTCTTTAAGAATGCTTTGTTAATAAAGACACTGTGAAAACTTAAGGATTATTTGACTGCATATCAGTTCTTTGTATGGTTAAATGATTTTTCTTGATAATGTAAAACATGGTTCTTCTTTAATGATAATTTTAACATCCTCTATAAAATGATTTTATAAAGCACCATGATGGGTGGGACTGTTTTAATACAAATTAAATGTTTTGGTGCTATATAGAACCATTTTTGCTGAAAATGTAGCTGGTAAACTAGTAGAATTGTCAAACTTGCGAGACATTGAGGCAGGATGTATGTATGAATATAATACATTTTCATTCAAGAAACAAAACACCACAACTAGAGGGAATCCACAAAAACTTAGAATAAACACTCTCATGGACACCAAAGGACAAATGCCACATCACCAGACAAAAGAACACTGCAACAAAGAGACTATTTATACACAAGACAAGACTAGAAACACTTGGGACGGGAGGGGTAACAAACCATCCACAGGTGAGAAAGGAGACGAGGAACTCAAACAATAACAAAAGCACCTGGTCTCCAACATACGGTAAAGTAAACAAGGTGGGACAGTGGACGGAGACAAGAGCAAGACAGGGCAGGATCTTATATTAATGAGAACTCCAGTAACAATCTGATATGTGCATCTAGAACCAACTTAGATGTGCTTTAAGTTTTACCACTTTTAAAATTTGTCTTAAAAATCTTTGTCTGGTTTTAACAGACTTCTTAAATTACATTACAATAAAATTGATTTTTTATTAATTTCATTTACTCGTAAATGCATTTGTATCACATTTACAGTACTTGCTTGTGTTTAGTTCATATTTATGCCTTTATTTAGTATTTTAGATGATAAAATCTCTTTTATGTCTCTTCTCTTTCTGTAAAGCACTGGAATTGTATTGGTAATGTACATTACAAAACTGGTATATAAAATGGGTATCAGTAAAACAGCTCTTTTTACTGGGTCCATCACTCTGAACTGCCCTGGGTGAGGCTGGTACAGAGAGTGGCCACCTCTAAAAATGCATCACTTTTTTATTTATTTATTTACTTACCTTATTTGCCTGAATCTGAGGATACTCCTCACTTCTGGTCTCATTGATCTTCTTCCCCATGTTGAGTTATAGTAGAAGGCACCTGGCACTGTTTCTAAGAAGAATCTGTCTGTTGATGGGATGATAAAGAAAAGAACAGAGAAATATACACGTAAGTAAATAATATTACCCAGAGAATAGATGAGGCAGTGAGTTACTAGTATTACATACTATTACTATGGCAATTTGTCCTATCATTTTAAGCATCATTTTAAGGCATATTTAAATGTCTTATTTAGTCCTAGACTAATAAAGAAAAAGAGAAAAAATCAGTTTACCTTTCCACCTTTTAGGAAGCAGGCTTTCTTCAGCATCAACAACACTAGCAGTGGAAGGACAGCATTGTGTCTGAAAACCTGGTAGCTTTTATAGGCTGTTCTTTCCTCATGTTTGGGGCAGGTCGAGTTTTATCCCATAGCAGCAGGCATTGTTCCAAGTGGGCGGATTCTTACTATCATCTGTTTGATTCCTGATTTGCATGATCAAACTCCGGAATCTCTTCAACACACCCAATTAGTTTCACTTCTGTCAAGACAATTTGCTGAGATTTATGACTGTATCTCATTTTCTTCGAATGCAATTGTGTGAATGTACGTTGGACTTTTAATTATATTTTTCTTTTATTCTATCGTGCAGCAGACAGTCTGGTGTGGAGTGTCACATTACGCAGACCAAACAACATGAAAAATAATACAAACCCCTGAAAATACATCATAAATCGTCACTGTCAAAAACAGAAGGGGACTTTTCAGGAGAAAGAAGTTCTTAATTTGTGATGAGAGTTCATTTAACAAGAGTTTAGTACATGTTATTCTGGTCCATTCCTCATGCCCAATGTAAAAATGCCATACATAAAGAGACAAACAAAAACAGGCAAACAAAACAATTTAAAAGAAAAAAACAGAGACTGAATGACAATGAGTGGTTAAAATGACACATATGCAATGTATTCACATAGAGTCAGTGTGCAGAAAGAAAAATATCCCCTCAAGCAGGAGAAGATTGAAAAAAGGAAATAATGCAAACATATAAATCAATATGAAATGACAAAAATGAAGATGAAGGTTTTGTGCTGGTAGACTTATATGCAACACTGGCAAATAATTATTGTGTCCACATCTAAACCAACAACCAGAACATTATTTAGCAAAAGTTTAGGCTTAAATTTTTGTTTTCGGAAAAGCAAACCATATGAAACGCCCTGACAATCACCCATAAAAGGCATTTTAAACTATTTCGAGAATTCATTTTCAGGTCAGTGGGCACAGGTTTAGATGTGAACACATTACTAATTTGGCAGTGTGTTCACATCCTTTAAATTTCAGTTCTTGATGCAATTATTAACAATGTTATCAGTGTCCTTCAGACACAGATCAGTGTGAGATCACAACCATGGCTACAAAGGTTATTCACTTCCTCAGACAGAAAGAAACATAAAGGTTTTGGTCAGTTCAAATAAGCAGGTGTATCAAAACGAATAGTTTCAGTAGGCATTTTAAACAATTTAGAGAATTAAATTTTTAAGGTCAGTGGCAGCAGGTTTCCTTGCATTATTTTCTTCCTTCTTGGCAGCTGACAGATTCAACGCATGAAAAACTGTCATGATAAAGGGATTCAACCTGAGATCAAGAGTATCAGTGGCAAAAGCCATTGTTCATTTTAGCTTCCTGCCCAGCCCTTTTCTTTAGGTAGCAATAGCCCAAAGAAGGAAATGAATATTCACCAAACTCCATTTTCTTTAAGGAACAAGTCAGGTGTCATGTGTTCACAGTCACAGCAGATTACAATCAAAAACCATTGTTTTCCTTGATAGAGGTTCATAAATGTTTTGCTGATGTCTGATTGCCATGGCAGGTCATTAATGAAGTTATTTTATAGTCAAACTAAATTACTGTAGTCTGCACTGACTAACTGTTTCCCTTTGTGCTGATGATTTGAGACCTTTCGTACCTGACTTGTTAAGAACTTGTAATTGTAAAAACATCCTAAACCAAGAAAAAGAGTAAGAAAATACATGAGTAATCTGCCCTTTTGGACTTCTATGAAGTGCGGAGTGAAGTGAAAGTAAACTGTGATGGCTTTGAAAACTCTCTTACTAAGAAATTCATGGTGACCTCACTGCAAAAGAACAGCTGTCAGTTGTTATCAGCATCTGCATACCAAAGACATTGATATTTTAACAATTGTTGAGTTAATTTTAGATTGTTTCCTACTGGTAACAGTGAAGGTAGTTTCAGTGAAAAAAAATAAAAGGCTAGCTCTTACACAACCCCTTGAACCACCAGAATTTATACTTCATTATCTTTTTGTTTATTTATTATTGTTTACTTATTATTCAGTAACAACTCTTATATTAGAAAATACGTTCTAATGTTAGAAAATGCTGTTCATCCATTTGTGAGTTTTAGAGTTAAAGGGGTTTAAATAGAAGTAACAGCTGTTTCATTCTAAAAAAAAAGATATTTCTCTAATAAATGTTTATTTGAAGGATAATATAGAAAAAAAGACATTTGGTTCCTTTAAAGAAATATGTTTGTAAAAGAGATTTGGGAAGTGTGAAGAACATGTTAAAGCCTTAAAGAATTTCACGTAACATAAAGCTTTACTAATTTAGGGGTTCTTCCTAGAACCTATTTCACTATATTGAGGTTCTTTAAACTTTGAAGAGGTTCTTAACTCTCATTTACAAAATTTACCCCTGAAAGAACCATTGAAACAATGTGGTTCTTCTATGGCACTGTGCAAAGAACCCTTTATTTCTAAGATCGTATGAAAGTGTTAGTACCTAAAGTACCTGCAAATTTATGAAAAAGCTGTCCCTACATTTAGAGCAATCAAATATATTTTTTATAAAATAAAGCAGTTTTAACTTATAAGCCTTATAGGCCTGGATTCTTGGACATTTTGTTTCCAGGAACTGAATTAATTTAATCCTGGACAACCAAAATCCAGGGCAATTCAAAACCTTGAATTGGTAGCAACTCTACCTAAAACCCATGTGAAGTTTTCTTTTCAGACAGTATTGCTTTATGTAAGACAGAATCACTAAATAAACAGAGTAATGCTATATATAGCATTGCTTAGGTTTTGGTGCAATTATTAACAACATTATCAGTGTCCTTCAGACACAGATCAGTGTGAGATCACAACCATGGCTACAAAAGTTATTCACTCCCTCAGACAGAAAGAAACATAAAGGTTTTGTTCAGTTCAAATAAGCAGGGTGTATCAAAACGAACAATTTCAGTAGGCATTGCAATATCACAACAAACATTCTACTGACTGATCAGTGGTGGATGGATAACAAATACAGAGGTCCTAATTACAGAGGGGCTTGGGGAACGTTTGTGCAGACCTAGACTAATAACAGTGTCTGACTGTAAAAAAGGTCTGGAAGCTGGTCTACTGTGAACGTAAATTCATTAGACATTATCTCATGTGAAAAGTTTAACACATCAACATGAAACTGATCACACTACTAAAAAGCTCTTATGTGGAACTGCAAACAGGGAAGAGCATGTGACTAAGATAGTGATGTGGCACGCATGAGCTTTCTAATCAGGCTACGCGTAGGAGTTGATTAAAGGACATGACCCTCATCATCTACACCAGAGGTCCCCAACCACCGGGCCGCGGACCGGTATCAGTCCGTGAGTCATTTGGTACCGGGCCGCACAGAAAGACAGAATACAAATATTTTATTGATTATCTGAGTCTGAAAGATCTTTTATTTTGGAAAAAACGCTCGTCTCGGTCATGTGATACGGTACATCAAAAATTTAGCCCATAAGCTACCAAAAATGAGTAAAAAACAAACGCACTTTGTTTTTAGTTGTATCTATACCGGTCCGTGAAAATATTGTTTTACATGAAACTGGTCCGTGGGACAAAAAATGTTGGGGGCCGCTGATCTACACTATAGATGCTTTTCCACGGGACAGCACGGTTATGGCTTGGGTACGGGTCGCTTTATTTGTAATGGAAAAACATTTGTTAGTGGTACGGCGCGGTTCCCTGTGTCCGTGGAAAAACACTGTGTCTAATTAAACAAAAGTGTCTAATTAGTGAAATTACTTTAAGGGTCACCCATTGCTGACACAGTTGTTCAATTGGCCACACACACTTTGTAACATAACCTCCAATGAAGAGCTCCAGTGAAGAGACAATGCCAGTGTCACCAGTGCCAAGTGTTGGCTGAATGGGAATATAAAGGCTGAAGTAATGAAAGCTCTGTTCGTCATAGGTGGAGTGGTGTTTGGAAACAGAATTAATCATCCAGCATCAGCACTTGACTTCACCAATGCTTTTGAGGCTGGGTGCAATCAAATCCTCACAACAAATGTTCTAACATCCAGTGTAAAGCCTTCCAAGAAGAGTAGAGGCAGTTACTGCAGGTAAGAGGGAAGCAAACTCTCAATCAAAACCAATTATTTCAGAAGAAATGCTAAAAGAGCAGGTGTTTACTCACCTTTGGACACATTTGGAAAGTGTTGATGATGGCCTAATGTCATTGTTTTAGTGTGGCATTCTTTAATATCAAGCCACTTTTCTTTCATGAGCTACAAAACAAGAATTTTTCCGCATCCACCCTCTTGCTCAAAAAAAGTCACCAGCTGGAAAATGTGAGGCCTCTGCAGAAGGAGCCGGTGAATGCTTTCATTGTTCCGAACAAGGAAAAACCCCTCAGTATAAACGTCAATTTGTGCGCCTTCTCTATTAAAGAATTCCCCACACTTTGGTGGAAAAATCAAACCCTTTATGAAACAAAATATGTACAACAGAGGATCATTTGCTTGCTTCCTTTTTAAAGATTAATAGAAGACCATATTCAAAAATGCTCTCATGTGAATGTTCAGGTTTCACCTGTTCAGCACACTGATGTCACACTGTGATGACAGCGATGACTCCTTTTCATTGACCAGTGAGGTGTAGAGGGTGGAAATAATATCAAACAGGTCTATTATGTTGTAATTAGTTACAAATACAAGTCTAGAAAACAGCATAGTGTGCATCTACAATCTGAATGCAAGTCTATAATCATTCATTGTGACTATAGATGTGGATTATCCAACACAAACACAGTTGCTTGCCTTATTACAGTTTTTTTTCAATTATTGTAAAAGTTCACATCACTCATGTAAAGCTTCATTAGTCCATTCCACTTCATTGTAAAGAACATTCCAAAAAATATTTGTTTTTCAGATAACTCAGTGCTAAGTGTATTCCACTTAGCTACACTACTGTTAAAAGGCTTAGAAATGTTTATTCACAGAACTATTGAATTATTGAATAAAATAATCTATTATTTATAAACAATATATATACATATATATATATATATACACACACACACACACACAGTTATGTTTGTTTCGACCCTG
>JBBPCZ010000001.1:15638099-15653601 GCA_037974445.1 Brycinus macrolepidotus
TATATATATTATACCCATATATACATCTATGGCGGGAACGCTGAACATTCTAGAATGCTGAAACAAGGGGCGGGGCCTTGAAGTCGAGGGGGCGGGGAGGGGAGCGCAGTGACAGAAGCGTTGAGAAGCGAGGCTCCGCGGACCGGCAGGAACCGGCGGCCCGTAGTTTGAGAAATGCTGCTGTAGAGGATGTGTCCCCACTTCCACTTACAAAATCAATAAAACTTAAAATCTTAAATTGGAAGTGTTCAAACTTTTGCATGAAACTGTATGTTGGTTCTTTTATCCTGAAATTTTGACACAGTATAAATTTTACATTGTACATAGTTTTCAGTTTATGTAATGTGTTATGTAACATGGTATCTATGTACACGGGATATGAAAGCAAAGAAGAAACCAGACAGTTTACCCATCCTCTCAGACATTCCAAGTTAAATAAGTGTGTAAAGATTCCGACAGATTTATTGCCCATGTAACCACAGGTAAATACACACTGTGGAAGAAAACCGAAAGTCGGCTGCAGTCCAAGGTTCATAACAAAACTAGGTCCCATTTCATAATGAGTGTCCCTACTAACTGTGGTTATACTTTTGCTCACCATTACCGATTGATCACAGTAGTGCTGCTTATGTGATTACACACGTGTAACTGCATGAGTAAACAGTGAAGTGAGTACATAAGTTGATGAAGGTGCATTAACATTAGCTGCTCGACTGTAATCCAGCCATAACACTGAATTCATCAGCGGCACTTACACAGTTACTGCATGCAATGTTAAAGAGTTAATACATATGTATTAGAGACACATAATATAGGCACCAAAACTGCATTAACATTATATCAATTCATAAATACAAATATACACAAAAGCTATATTTTACTATAAACAGTGAAGTGTTAGATGAAATGAGACTAATTTGTGGTACAAACTTTCAACCTGGCCTAACTGACACATCGAATACCTGTTTTTAATGCACACTTACTCATACGGCATAAATCATTATGAAGCACTGAAGTCTCTTTTTGTTGTTTATCTTCCTTTACACTTAATATCTTAATTATTTAGCAAAATTCATGTACGAGTTTTATGGTCTTTGTCAGAGCCTTTCAATTGTGTGACAAGTTCCACTTTTGTTGAAGTCTTTAATGCTGAAAGAACCTCCCTGAAGTTTCTAAAAGTTCAATGCTTTACTTTAATGGGATTGATAACCGAGACTACAAGGCCCTGACTGCAGTTAGGTGGCTTGGTTCTGACCCTTTTCTAAACTGTTAGAATCACTGAAGTATTGAATGTGTTTGGACTTGCAAACTGAAATGACTTTGAAAAACTTCACCAAAATACTCCATGCAACTCAGTGCAGTTTGTTACATTTGGTAGTTAAGTAGCCTTGGCAGTTGTAGGCTACAGTTTGAGTAGATGGTGTTGGTTTATAATAGCACTGAAGTTTCATAGTAGACTTACCTTCTACTACGATCACTAGGTTCTGAGTTTGATGCCCAGTCAGTCTGGTTAGTGTGCACCATGCCTGTGTATGCTTGAGGAGGTGGGCCCGGGCTGGGCTGGGCTGTACTTGGGCACGACATGCATCTAGTGTAATTGCAAATCATGCCCAAGCATGGAACTTGAATGCAGCTGCCCCATTCAACAGGCAAAGGGATGACTATGGTCTATGGCAGAGGTGTGGTGGTTGCTGAAATTTGGGAAGATGAGAGTATAAAGAAACACACGCCAGAACTCGGGAAAATTGTCGACTATCTTCATGCTGATATACGGCAGAGTACCACTGAACTGCGAGGAGCTGAAGAAACTGTGGCTTCACTGTGGATGCACTCTGTAAATCTGGGAGCTCAACAGATGAAAAGGATAAAACAGTGATGACATAATCGTGCCCAGGTCCAGAACATTAAGTGCAGCGTGAGTGTAGGCCAGTGGTGGGATCAGGAATAGCCATTTTCGGCCTGTTACAGGACAACCGGGCCTAGTGTGAGAATACTCTTAGCCTGCTTGTCGGTGTTTTAAGTTGGGGGTGCTGAAATTGCAAGTGGCATACATGCGGTGACTCCATGCGAAATGGTTTAACCTCAGTACTCCCACTTACCTCGTGCCTGTTGTAGCTTGTCTGTAGCACTACTTGTATTTTGACTGTTAAACGGCCTTTTCACTCTCCTGGGTGAGGAAGGTACACCTGATGTGGAACATTTCTGTTTACCACAGGGGACAACTGCGGTGAATTTTGAAAATGGCCTTCGTTTTTCATAGAGAAAATCTGCTCAGACCCCAAATTTATAATGAGGACAATCACCAGTAACATAACTTCAGAGCAGGTTTTTTTTAGACTGTGTGACACTGTGCTTTGAAATAATAATCAAATAATCAAAAAATAGATTGATCTAAATCATATCTGATGATTTAGATAAACTCAACATGCTTTAATTGATGTAAAGCAATAAAATGTCTCAGTGTAACTATGTTTTGTTTAGTTTTGATAAATCCACAGGTTATTTTTGGTCACTGGCCTAACTAATGCACAGAATACCAGTAAAATAATTAAAAATCAGCAGTTTTCATACTCTCTTACACATATGGCATGAAGCGCTGTCCATCTTCCTTTACACTTCATTTCCTAATTATTTAACTTCTAAACTTCTGTAACCTGTATTTGTCTTTCTTCATAAAACCACATCTACATATTAAATAGACCATCAAACCGAAAGTACATGTAACATCAGTTAGGGGTCAATGTTTTAACTTACCATATCTGATGAGTTCGATAAACAACGTGCTTGAATTTATGTAAAACAATAAAAAAGTCTCAGTGTAACTATGTGTCATATTTAGTTGTGATATATCCACAGCCAGCCTAATAAATCAATGACAGGTTTTTGCTCCCAGTTCGGAGGAGGCGTCAGTGCTGCTTGGCACAATGAATGGAAATGTATTGAGAAGTGCTGGCTATGCTAAAAAGAAGTGGAACAGACCCTCCTCACTCAACTTAATTAACACTGCATCATGACATAATTCCCACAGTCAGATCAAGGACGCTATTCAATATATGAACAGCAGCACAAAAATAAGCAAATAATAAAAAAAACAGGCAAAAATAGTTTAATTTCCATAAATGTCAACATTTATTTAATGAGCTTCACCACTGTACTTCAAATCTACACTTTGAAAAGAGACCGGCTGCCTTTTTTTTTTTTTTGTTTATTTTTTTTGTTTTTGCTTTTAAACACATAATACAACTAGGATCCTCCCGGTCCCTTTGAATCGCCCCCCTCTGTTTACAGGCCATCGAAAGCTATCTCCTTATTATAATCATATATGTCGTAAAATGTATGCAAATACCATTACCTCTGAGTATAAACTTCAAACGTCTTAGAAAATGAGTAGTACCTTTTCAAATCGGCCCGACAGAAGTTACAGGTTAGTCTCTTTTTTTTCGCAAACACTCGGTTTAATTCTGCGTGGTTATCTTCAATAGGCCGCACTCGCTCCAATATTTTAGCATTGCCACGTTTGGACGTCAGGGTCGAATCTTTCGGCAAAGGACCACCCGTGTCAATCATCATGGGTCTTCTCGCGTGACAAAAATGACTGGCGTGATCTAACAGTCGGTAAACACTGAGTTGGGAATACGTGGGAATATGGAATTTTGTACAAGGATATGGGTCCACCTCCAACCAATTGCAATTTTGAATGATTTTTTTTTTTTTGTCTTTTTTTTTTTTGCACAGGGTTTTTATAGGAATATAAAAGTTGGAAGGGACATTCAAGTTTTAAATCTCCACATTAAATTAAAAACGTGTGGAGGTAAACAACCAAGTCATTGAGCTCCAGAGGTAGAGACCAACAATGTGAATTCATTATATACATATACACAACGAGTTCAGTGTTTCTTTAAAGTAAATGAAATAATAATAATAATAATAATAATAATAATAATAAAGGGTTCTACTTCATTAGACTACTCATATCCACAGCTCTGTTTTTCTGCAGTACACACAAGACACAATTAACATAATTGGTTATGTGTTGTTTGTTTCCATAATCATACTGTTTTTGGATTATGTCTTTATCTACACTTTTTTTAGTGCAGGGGAAAAAAAAACTTGAAAAAAAAAAGAAGAAAAAAAATATTTACAATTATATGCAAAAGAAAAAAAATCAAAAATAAAATCAAACTTCACAGCCCTAAAAAATGTGCAGGCTAATTCAACCTCTGTACAGCAGTATTGTCTTGTGATTTTATTTATTTGGTTTTTTTTTTTTTTACTTTTTGTTTTTGTGTGTGTGTGTGTGTGTGTGTATTTTTTTGTACGGCACATCTTCTGTTTCACTGTAGTTTTATTTTGCCATTGAAATCTATCACCTACTGACTTATTTACATACCATATTCAGTGGATGATGAGAAAGCATGCCATAGCACATTAAGGAAGAAATAAAAATAGTCATCTAAAAATATATTAAATATTTTTCATTTTTAAGAGATTTTTTTTCTTTTTGTTTTTTTTTTCCTGTTCGTAGAGATTGTGGTACGGACAGTGTGAAACAGATGGAAGCGAAACTACTCCTTTGCTCGGACCCTTCATAGACTACATCCCTCCCTGGGTTCCTCAGGAAAAAGGGGCGGGCCGGAGGGCCGAGATCTGACATCAGCGATCGCTATGGCGACGCCACAGCCAGACCAAAAACATGCTTTGGGTTCATACATGCACATTCACTCGCACAATGGTGTACTTGTCTTTTCAGGGACAAGTTTTGGGAATATATCTTCGTTATCACGGAATGGCTGTTTATCGCCTCCTGTATCTCCTTCTTCTGTCCTCGGTTCAGTCTTCTCGCTATAGGTTTGGCTCATTTGTATACTGTGTGGGTTCATAAATAATCATAAACATCCATATTCCTTCTATTTGAGCTTTTTTTTTTTTCTTTTCTTAAGCCACGACTGGCATCATAGCGCTCAGTCATATTGTACTATGATGGCAGCTGAATACGTGAGACGTCTCTTCATGCTTTTAACCCCACTCTTATAGTGAATTCCAGTGTGGGCTTGTAGGAACTCCATAGATCTCCACAGATCTACACCTACTGCATTGTGGTTCCCTCATTTTACAGACTACACCACTCTCTCCCCCCCAACTTAAATAGGGTAGGTGGGGTGTATAGGCCTGAGGTGGCCCTGCCTTTAGTCCCATTCATCTGAGACCAGTCATCTCGCATGCTTTGGATCCTGGCGGTTTAAGCCTCGCCATGCTTCTGTGTTACCTTTCAGTACAAATGGGCTGAAAAATACTGACAGGACCACCAGCCCACCATGGTCAGTAGTCTTACACGTGGTCTCGCCATCAGTATCTCTGCGCTGTCGCACAAGTCTGCAAATACTGATTTCTGAAACTGAATGAAGAGGTGAAAAGATAGCCAAGATCTAAACAATAAAACAAACAAAGCTATAAAATGATTTGACACTACGGCAAAAAAATTAAATAAATTAACTGTGACACGCTGGCGCAAGTGGGACAAACGCGGGAGAGTTTCAGAGGGAAAGGGCAGGCAACGGTGGGGAAGAGAGAGAGAGAGAGAGAGAGAGAGAGAAAGAGAGAGAGAGAGAGAGTAGGAGGTGGAGAGTGCCATGGTGCCTCCACGCAATGTGCAGGCATTCTCTCTATCAGTGAATAAATAAAGGATGACACACACACGCACAGAGTGGATGAACAGAAAGAGCCTTCCTTCAGGGACGCCACCCTGACCACTTATTCAAGTCCACGGAGGCCGTCTTTGTCCGGCTGCACTCGCATGTGAGCATGCGTGTGCGTGTGTGTGTGTGTGTGTTTTTGTGTGTGTGTATACATGTGCATGTGCACTTCTCTCACACACCTCTGTACACCTACATACTAGTGGGAATACTTCTACTGTACGTGCACACCCCACCCCCACCCTCCCAGTGTCCCTCCTCGCCCCGATCAGCAGTGGTAGGTGCTTTAGAACTTCATTTTAGTTAGTATTACAGTACACACGTCAGCGACTTTTTCCTAGTGCTAGACTCCAGTGAAATGCTACGCAGGTTTTTTGGGGGGATGCCTGGGCGTCAGTAGTCCGGGGGAGGGTGCACGGGGTGTGTGCCCGGAGGGGACCGCCGAAAGGGTAACCACCACCCGCTTCATCTTCATCCCCATCTTCTTCATCGTCGTCGTCACCATCATCGGCTACTCCCACACCAGTGGAGACGGAGGCATCTCAGAGGGTTGCGCTACTGTAGAGCTGAGCGGAAAGAAAGAGAAATTGGCGGTTATGTTACACTTAGTGTGTGTGAATGTGTAGACATGCCTCCATCTAGTGTTTAAACAAGTGACTGAACCCTGTAGCCCTCTTTCTGACTCCCTAATGACAGACGAAATTGCTCCCTTTTCTGCTTTTCCATTTTAACACCAGTGACTCCTTACAGCTTCAAAAGGCCCATAACTCTTCTCCACTTGCTATAATTCATTTTGGAGGACAAGCAAGGCAGACAAAAAAGCATGGGCTGTCTAAAGGAGGAGATGAAATGCACAGCCATCAGACATAGCTCAAGGATATTTTTGAAAAAAAGAGGATTCTGATGATTAATCAAGCAGTCTGATTTTAAAGCCAAATATTAAAATGAGCTGAACTAGAAGTGGGGTTCTTCCTTTTCGGCTAGCGGTGGTGTTCACAGGGTGTAAACACTTAGCAGGTCAGCTCTACTATGGTCTATTATAAGAGTTAACCAGTCCCACGTGACCCAAAAAATGTTTGTTAATCAATGACCTGAATGACCCGACCTGCAATGTTTCTGTAAGTTATTAATGATTTGGTCTGAATGCTGTTTTGTCACTTTATGACCTGCCCCAACAAGCAAAATTTTCTAATAACATGACCCATATTTGCCATCTTGCGCATCACCACTGTTAGGATAAGTGCCTTAGAGAATAAATGAATGAATGATTGAATGAATGAACAGAAAAAAATATGTTGTTTGTTTGTGAAAATAGTGCAAGAGTTACTAAATCTGATTTATATTCCAAAACATACTTAACAAAAACGATGATCTCATAGTCCAATAGCAATATACATTTAAATAGATATTTCTAATGCATGAATTTACTGACATACATTAAGCAATAGTAAATGTATGTAATGGATAATGTGCTGATCACATTATTGAGCAAGGTGTTGCCAAATTGCCAAATTACCATTTATTTCCGTTGCGACAAGTGAATAAAGTGAAAGATTCATTATTTTTTTAGCAGGCATCAGCAATAAATATTGGACCTCTAAAGGTTGAAATGGTTCATTCAATTATATCAGAATCAGAATCAGAAAACTTTATTGATCCTAGCGGAAATTGCTTATGTTATAACTGCAAAGACACACAGAGACACAGTGACAAGAACAATATAAAATATAAAGTCGAAATAAAATCTAAATACAAAATCTGTAGAAAAAAAAAGCTCAATATGAAAATACACTATGCTATATACAGAAATGCTGGGTATAAATACTATAAGTACCACAGTTGAGTGAAATCTACCGACACAAATGGTAGTTTGGAGTAAGTTATTGCACTTAGTAGAGAATATAGAGCTTTCTGCAGTATTCTGAAAAACTGCATAATAATGACATTTTACTAACAATATATTTCTTGGGCCAATTTGGAATATTTAGGGATATTATAAAAGTGCTCCTCGATATATATCGTAAATATATTTTTGCCTGTGTGTGTATTTAGGGTGGCATTTCTTGCTTGGCCTCTCTGACCCTTGTTCAATTTAAATTTACTGTTTACTGACCTCCACAAATCTCACATCACAGCCACATCAGCGGGGCTACTACAGTAACAGAGTGGATATGGTGCCCCCTTCTGGGCAGAAAAAAAAAAAGCTGCACCTTGCTCACCTGATAAAGCTTTTGAAGGCGGCAGACTGGGGGTTGATACAGAGAGGTACCCGATTTCCCTTCTGCTTCTCCAGGATGAACTGATGAATGATCTCTGCACAGACAGAGACAGAAGAACGGAGCTTTTGTGAAAACACTGGCCTCAAATCACAGACAATACATACAATACATTCCTTCTTTCCATAGCGCGTGCACTATTATTATGAGGTGTTTTTGTAAACAGTGAAAAGATTGCAGCAACGTGGACAGCACAAGAGAAGAAAGTAGAAGCGGCATAACCAATAGAATAAAAGGGACACGACAAAACAGTATAATATGAAAAATGTACACTATACAAATATTATAGAAATACTTAAGTTTGTGTATATATCTCTTTGTGATATCTTGTGATTTTTATAGCCAATAATTCAAGTATGATTTAGAACTAAAGTATAAAAATTGTTGTATTGAGTGGTACTGGCCTGTACTGGTAAATACACCCTTTCTAATCTATCAAGCGTAATTGCAAACCTATCTCGCTGATCCTATGAGCACTGTGTAGAAAAACTACCTGCCGGACTGAAAGCAGTCCTCTTTGCAAAATGGTCTGTTGGTTTTTTTCACATCTGAAGTCAAGCAGGCACCAGAACCAGAGCTAAAGATCAATTGAAGAGCCTCGGGAGCCTTCAGATCTATATTTCATGCAGGCTACCATGAAAGAAAACAACTGACAAACTTCCTCGCGGTTGTGAGCAAGAGGAGTTCCCCCGCTGTTCCAAACATAGCCTAATGTGCTTTCGGTCTCCAGGAGGTTTACGTACACCCTGGCTAATCCCCCAGTGGAAACAAGGTGCACACAGGGCGGGAGGAAGAGGTGAGAGGAGGAAGGGCACGGCTATTTTGAGCCGGCCACGCAATAAGCCTGCCTTTAGCTGACAGGCTATCTCTAATAGCTTCTGAGAGTGGAAGGCCAGCACTTATGGAGGGGCCTTAAAGAAAGAAGCGTGAAAACAAGGTAAAATAAAAAAATAAATAAAGGAACAGCGTACAGGGGCAGAGCTGAAGGAGGTCTGGCGAAAACAAGCTCAGATGTGTTTGAAAGAGAAAAAAAGGAAGACAGAAAGAAACAAGAAGAAAGAAATGCATCACTATAGCCACCATAGTCAGCACACGAACCTTTGACCTGCCGGACTGACGTGAGGTTCTTCTCGAAGCCGTCGTCAAACTTGGGGTTGGTGACTGGCTCAAAGTCGCTGGTGTACACCCGGCCGGAAGAGGTGGTGTAGCAGCACTTGCACATGCAGGTGTGGTAACGCAGACGCCCCTCGTCCAGGTACGGGTGTGCAAGAGCATCCTTCGCCGAGATTCTCTTTGACTGTAGATGGGTACATTTGTTACAAATTACTCATTTGTAATTACTTGGCTAATCTTGCTCTCTAATATATACAGTCATATATCCAAGTTGCTCTATTAAAATCATGTTATGTTATATTTCGTTCATAAATAATAACACGTACTCTACAGGTAGCACACTTAAATATGGCATTTTAAAGTTACATATGTTCGAACTTAATACTGGAAATAACCTATAAAGTATAAAGTGTGCCATAACATTTAAACAGGCTTTATATCTTATGCTGTATATTTTCCAATATGTTCCAATTCAGTAAGTAAACAGCAACTGGATGTAGCTCTTCAGCACCGGTATCGTTCCGTGAGTCATTTGATACCGGGCTGCACAGAAAGACAGAATAAAAATATTTTATTGATTATCAGAGTCTGAATAATCTTTTATTTTGGTAAAAAACACTCGTCCCGATTGCGTGATACGGTACATCAAAGATTTAAAGTGATTAAATTAAAGTGATAGTGATCATTCGGTCATACGTGACCACACCACAGCACAGTGTGAACAGCACGAAATTTTTCCTCTGCATTTAACCCATTCACCAAGTGAAGCAGCGGGCAGCCAGGAACACGGCGCCCGGGGAGCAGTGTGTGGGGATGATACCTTGCTCAAGAGTACCTCAGAGGTGCTTAGCGGTCTTGGGAATCAAACCCACGACTTCCTGATCGCAGGGCGAACGCACTAACCACTAGGCTACCAGCTGCCCCAAAAGGAAACTTTGCACCCAACGTGGGGCTTGAACCCACGACCCTGAGATTAAGAGTCTCATGCTCTACCAACTGAGCTAGCCCACAAGCTAGCAAAAATGAGTAAAAAACAAACGTGTTTGGGGAGCTTCTTCGTATTTTTACGCACTTTGTTTTTAGCTGTATCTATACCAGTCCGTGAAAATATTGTTTTACATGAAACTGGTCCGCTGTGCAGAAAAGGTTGGGGACCGCTGCTTTAGAGGATGTTCGCTTATTTTCACTGTTTTTTTTATTTTCACAGAATCAACAACACATGCAATTTAACCAGGGATGTTCAGACTTTTATGAGTACGTGACTGTACATGGCATTCCCAAAAAACCCTTATTAGAAATAAAAAAAATTCCATTGGTGTTATTTTTACTTCAAAAAAACGCTAAAAGCTCACCTTGTTATATTTCTAGCAGTATATTCAGCACTGAATGTTCATACAGTGCAAAAGTGCAGCTGGCAGTTTCACATGGTGTTTAAAAAAAGGGTCTTGGTTTCTTTTGAGATGCCTAAATATAAAATCCTCCACTTCAGTGCACCTTTTGTAACCCGACAGACGTTTTTTTCTAATACTGTGTAATTCTCTTATACAATGGCTGCAGATATTTTTTGTGATAAACTGATATTGACATATCTAATATGACTATAAAAAAGCAATAAGGTGCAGTACAAGCTGACGGAACATCACAAATGAAGTGTGCCGTATATTAAATAAAATACATTAAACGGAAAAGAAACGTGAATCTGGTGGCTCGATTCGAGCACTCACCGGGTCAAACACCAGCATCCGGCACAGCAGGTGAACCGCCTCATGGGTGGCTTGACTGGACAAGGTGTACAGGACAGGAAGTGAAGGCTGCAGAGACAAGAAGAGCAATGTTAATCATATCAACAGAAAACAATCGAGGCATAAATCTCAGTACAGGAAGCCGACGTTGTGCTAAAGGTCCCCCCATTATCATGTACATTCTTGTGTTAACACTTGGAAGTCTGAGCTCTCTGATGTGATAAAAAAAAGCATGATGTAATTCAATATTAAATGTTTCTCACTCATAGTTCAGGAGATATTTTATTATAATCTGAATTGTATGAAAATATTCTGTTGTGTGTAGAGTCTTTATTTTTCATATGATTTTAAGCTTCTGTCATTTTCTAGCACTGAAACAAATGAAAAAGTCAGAATAGACTCAAACCTGTAGATACAAAACGTGTTTAAACACCAAAATAATGTAATTTATTAGGCAGCTCATTCTATAATTAAGGCCCTTATAATTGCTACCAGTTACAAGACTGATGAAAAAGTATCAGCTATGTGTACGGTCTTTATTTTTCATATTTTCTAAGCTTTTCTAGCATTAAAACACACGGAAAAGTCAAACCGGCAGATACAAAACTTGTTTAGACTTAATTAATTAATAATATTGTAAAAATGTAATTCCACAATTCCAATTGAATAACGATGCAAAACTCATATAATAACCTTAACAACTTTTAGGGGTTAATTTAAGCTACTGAACAATAACAATTTGTCTTTATGAGACAGTAAAACGTATATGATCACTAAAACAATGTGCTGGGAAGGAAATGCCCTTCCATTTCAAAAACAGGCACTGATTCATTGGTTTGCAGCGCTTTGCAGATTAAGGCCCTTATAATTGCTACCAATTACAGGCCTCCCATAATCAGCACTAACAACTGCAATGAGGCATAATCAGATGGCGCCCCACAAAAATCTACCAATCAGACAGTGAGCATTAGAAAGGATGTTTTTCAGCCAGCAGCTGACCATGAAAGGGGACCTCGGCACCTGGCCATCCGTACAGTCCAGCATGTGTTTCGCTCTTCCCAGCTCCCAGCTGATGTGTGTGCTGATAGCCGTGTGTGCAGAGCAGAGGATGTGGGACAGCAGAAACAATGAGCAGGGTTATTTTTAACCCTGTCTAATTATCTCCACCGCCCACCGCTCCACATCCCCCCAGCCAGCTCACAGCAACGTTGATTGAAAAAGCCCAACGGTAATCGTTTGTTTTCCCTGATTAGGTTTTTTTTTCTCTTAGTGTGAGTAGTGAACAGATGCGGGCACTAGCTGGTGATTCATGCCCATCCAGAAAAGACTGCTCACTAGTGTGCATTCAAAAAGCCTATTGCTGCCGGAACACAGGGGGAAGGTCTCGGAGAGAGGAATGGATGGATGGATGGATGGACGGATGGATGGATGGCTGGATGATAAATTAATTGCAAAGGAAATTACAACGTTTAAAAAAAATGCGCAACTACATTCACATTTATATACTGTTGCTGTCAGAATAAAAATGCTGTTTTTTGCTGTTTTATTTTTTTTTTAAGCTGTTTAGCTGAGCAGTGTTTTAATTTCTCAACAAAAAAGTCCCATTAATATTAGAATAAAAACAAATAACACAAATGCATTAAAAAATGATTTTAGAGCTCTCCTTTTGGACATCCAGTATTACTTGTAGTTTCCATCAATTATCTGATTTGGCTCAATCAACCCGTCATTAAAGCAGGTGTTCTACTCATGGAAATTCAAAAATCTACAAAAAAAGGCTGGAGGCATCGAGGGGGAATCTGGAATCAAACCTGTGTTCTAACCAACACGCAAAACAACAACTACTACAAAGAAAACAAATCTTTATATATATCACTGTTTTCTTGTTTGTTTGCATGTTAACTTGTGTTTCTGCTGCAGAAAGACACTCACTGTTGAGATAAAGTTCTTGAACAGAAGAAACAAAAAGAACAGAAATGAAAAAAGAACAGGAAGAAAGGGTGTAGCATACACCAAAAGCAGAGTGGTAATGGAAAGGCTGCAAGACCGTAAACTTGTGCCATTTTGTTTGTGTGTGATCAGCTTTAGTGCATTATTTGTCAGGAGAAAATATGTGTCACATCTTATATGAACACGTGGTTATGTGCTGAAGTGCAGTATTTCTAGTTACATTCTCTATAATTCCTGTATCTCTAAATTACTTTGGTCAAACATCAACATGTGAGCTAACACACTACACACCCCTACATAATACCTGAGGACGTACACAGGGCCCAAGCTTTGGGATGGGCTGTATGTTTGTGTGCTGTGCAGTGGTGTGGCGTGCAGTAGCATTAGACGGCTTTAGCTCAGGATTAAAGGGAGCTGCAGCCCTAGACAGATGAAGAGGAGGCTGAGGGCCTCTCCATGCCCCGTGATGCGTAAGCTCAATTAAACTAATGATGAGTCAGGAGAGCCGACGCATGACATCATCGACATGGGCTTTCAGTTATGCCTGGCATGCTGACCGCCCCAACGCATTCCACCCTCGCATTACAGACAGAGAGAGTAATCCAGAACAGACCAACACACACAGTCTGGTGACAACAACTCTGGTTACCATTAAAACCAGCAAAACAACGGAGATGCTAAAGAGGCTATCAGCCACAGGTTAGTTTAGCTGTGCGACATGATTTGCTCCATCATTTTTTATGAGGATGTACGCTTCTCATTAAATACTACATTTTAAAGCAGTCCTCCAGTCCTGAAGGGTTCCACCAAAGTTGGATTTCAAGCCTCAAACACACCTGATTTAGCTCATTACTTAATTGTGCTGGATTCTGGGCTCCCAAGACCACACTGGAACTGTCCATGCTGCAGGACACTAGGAGGCAATTATGCAATAATATATGAGATATGAAATATTTGCCGGGGCAAGCTGCGGTCATCTCCCACTATTTAGCCTGACCTCGAGTGACCACAGTTCCACAGTGACAATGACTTGTGGCACTTTTCCACTGGCACAAGTAACCGTGCAATAACGCAAACAAACGTTTCTCCTTTACAAATAAAGCGATCCATACCTGAGCCGTACCCGAGCTGCTCGATGGCCCAGCTCAATGGCAAGGCCGCATCACTGCTTTCTGATTGGTTAAAATGTTCATGTTCAAGGTAAACATCAGTGGGAGTTTTCTATGACGCTTACAAATTTATCTTTAATGCTGTGAGAAACGCGAAGGTCTATCAGACCATTACTAACAAGTTAGCTGGGTTAGGTATTTGTCACACGGCTACAATGTGGTGTTCATGTATATAGTTCTTATATACCACACTGATGAGTCTGTGCCACCTTAATGAAGAGCTGGAAGCAGTTACAGCGGGTCCAGAGAAGTCTTGTGGGTGCATTTTTAGAAAAGATTTGGGTGACTGCTCACTTCTAGTGTTAGCATTGTTAAACTAGTAGCTCCAATGCTATACTAAAGAGGCACTAAAATTTGGCACTAAACATGACCTTATAGACGATATCCATAGTAAGAGGAAAACTGTTTTGATATATGATGATGGTACCCCATTTAAATGCAACATGCAAGAAGTCTAACAGGACAGACAACGAGATTTTAAAACTCGCCCAAAACCCAAGGAACAGCAAAAGTTGTTTTTGACCGCATTAGGCCCTGCACACTCCAAGCAGGTACAACTCCTCACCTAAACCACACAGAGTAATTCCAGTAGGTGAGAACGTGTCCAGCACAGATGATCTCCTGCTGTGTGCTACACGTGTGAAAAGGCAGCTTGATACAATGTCCAGACCTGATTCTACAGACACTGTCCAGAATTCATTTAAGTGATATATTAGATTGCCCGGAGTTTATCTAAGAAATCACAATCACAATCAGAAAACTATTAATCCTGGAGGAAATTGCTTACATTATGATAGCAGACACAGAAAACACAGAGACAAGTTGTTCTATACAATATAAAGTCTAAATAAATCCAGAAAAATCTGCAGAAAATATGCTATATACACAAATACACAAATGGTGGGGTATAAATACTATAAATAAGTAAGTTAATTACTAATTACACAAATGGTGGTTAGGAGTCTGTTTTTGCATAAATGTATGATATTGCCTCCATAAAACATTGCCTTCAAATAAGAATCTCCCACTACGACCTCCACCAAACAGTCTTCTAAATAAAGTAAATAAATTATTATTCAGACAGCAAGAGTATTTTTTAGTATTTTACTATGACCAGACAAACCCCACAGCAGGAAAGTGCAAGAGAACCACACAGTTTTAAATAGAAAAACAAGGCTGTTTTCTGTCTCTGTCTCTTTTACTGGCTCAGGCTGTGGCCCAGGCCATGGTGCCGTCCTGAAGCTCCGAGAGAGAATGGAACCCAGCTTCCTGTGTGGCCACATCCACGTGATCTCCCACTGAGCCACCAAACCCCAGCACGTTTCAGCAACAGGTGCAGGCTGCAGTATTCCCAGCCAGGTCTAACCCTGCCCCTCCTCTACTGCCGGCTGTTTGTGTGTGTGTGTGTGTGTGTGTGCATGTGTGGTGGCTCAAAAAACACACACACACACAAAAACACACACACAAACACACACACACACACACACACACCCACACACACACAAACACACCCACACCCCCCAAAGACAAACATTACTCAAGTAGTTTTTTTGCCATTG
>JBBPCZ010000001.1:15653701-15669563 GCA_037974445.1 Brycinus macrolepidotus
CACACACACACACACACACACACACACACACACACACACACACACACACACACACACACACACACACACAAATAAGCCATTGATCATCGTGCTTACACAACAACACACACCCGTCAGTGGGAGGCAGGACAGTAAGACTGAAGGAGTGTGTCTGTCCCGCTGCACCTGGGATCGGCCCCGGTGTGGAAAGATAAGAGCACAGGCGACGTCTGTTTGCTGGCTTTTGTTACAGGACGCAGGTTTGTCAGTGATACCAAACAGCTGAAATATCTACAAAGAAAAGGGCTTTACGTGCAGAGCCCTGAAAGCATGCGACGGTTTGTTTACATTAATCATTTTAAAATCTGTATTAAAGACCCCATATGCTGCATTCTTTTTCCCTAGGGTCTGCCTATGATGTTTATGTGGTTTTATGTACCCCAAAACACATTTTTTATCAAAGGTATTTTACAACCTCTTTTTATCCCTTAAAATTAAACAAGCTGCTTTTGTTGCTGTGCCTTTAAGACTATACATGAGCTCTGATTGGCTGCTCTGTACTGTGCCTCACTTAAAAAAAACAGTCCAGACTGAAGCACTCTTTATAACTTTACATGGGTGGGACTAAACTGCTGAGTAAGGCTGAATAGGCAAATGAAAAAAATGTGACCCCTTTAGACCTCTTTAGCCAGAGAAATGTATTTTTATGCATATTGTATCTTAATTCTTATCACCAAACCTTCCATATCCTATTTGTCATTGTTTTTGAAAACACCTGTTGCTGTTTACACTGTGGCAAACTTTCATGATGAATGGAGCAATAGTAATGGTCCAAAATCACTTAAAAACATCTCCTCACATTAACTTTACATTAACAGTCTGGAATATTTTTTACTCCTCCTCTAAAGGTATGTTTTAGAAATACAGGTTTTGGTTTTATTCTGAGAGTGACATTATATTTCATGTGACTCTACATTTATATTTATATTTCTTACTTCCTTTTATTGTACTCATATTCTTTTGACTATTACTTTTACATTTACTGTCTTCAGTCATGGAAACATTGCGATATGTTTAAAGCACTAAAATACTATAGAGCTCTTAAAAGTTAGGAATCAGTGTTATAATATCCAACCGATGATATTGCATATAAAATGGTTCTAATACACCAACACTGTTCATAGGTAACTGGCAAATGTGTCTCACAGAATATAATTTCACACACAAAAATACATCAAACACAGTGCGTGTGTATACATCTACACACATGCGCACACTCGCGCACACAAATATATTGTATATGTATTGAATAAAACACAAAAACAAGTTCATAGTATTTAAACCTACATTCTTCTTCTTCTTATTGTACATAAATAAACAAACTGTAGTACTATGCCACCAGTAGGCCTTTCTGTCAGAGCGGATGTGAGTATGGGTGTACAGAGCGTTAGTTAAGCTCCCTGCTCTCATCCAGGGGCAGCAATTTAGCAAGCAGATACTGACAGAGACAATAGAGACACCACAGTGTGTACCGGGGTGAAAGAGGGTACTCTGTGTGCTGTGGAGTGGAGTGTGTGTATGTGAGTGTGTGTGTGTGTGTATGTGTATGTGTGTAACGGAAATATGAGCCAAAAGAGGAAGTGATTGAGAGACTGGAGGGGGCAGAGAGAGAGAGAGAGAGGAATCTTTTTGCAGACTAAGATGCTGCGCTTGTTGTGAGACTGAGCATCAGTATGGTAATGCACCTACTAGGCGTGGGACATAGATAGGCCGCAGTATAGAATCCAGTGAATGATGTGGATCATTACGAATGAATTTAAAGTCTCTTTAAAAAAGTCATAGTGTTTGTAAATAGGTGTGAAGCATGTGCCAAGACAAATCATTATAGTTAAAATCTAAACTGTTACAATTAACTGACAGCGGTTAATAACATCCTTATTTAAAATGCAAAAAAAATGGTGTTATATAGAGAAATGTTCATACTATACAGTGATAACACTGGTAATTTAAGACCTTACCTAACATACATAAACACACACATGTTGCTATTACTCTATTTGGGAGGACATTCCATTCACTTATGTAATACTGCAGCATTACTTCACCTAAACCAGTCCCTGACCTTAATCTCAGAAACCAAAAGGCAGTCTTTCTGCTCTTTAAATGTTTCCTAAAAAAACTTGAATTTGTGGTGAAAAAAGCATATTTCCTTATAAGGACCAGGAAATTGTCCCCACTTCTACAATTTTCCAGTATTCCTATTATTACGAGGACATTTCCTCACAAAGAGATAAATACACACACACAGACACATGCACACGCACACGCACACACAGACAGAAGGTGCGTGAAAGAAGATTCGCAGTACAGCATCCTGTTTCAATTCAAATGGCAGCACTTAGCTGTAGTTAAAGAGAGCAGTCAGAGGCGCAGTGCTGGCAGGCTCTAGCCGATGCCCAGTCTCATTTGGCTAAGTGTTAAAGCTGAGAAGGTGATGGAGAACATCCCTGCGGTCCAGCAGGAGTCCAATTTCCAACCAGATTTTCTCTATTTATAGAGCTAAAGCAGCATCTGATGGAATGAAGAGTTTGAGACTTTGAATGCTCATTTAACTGTGTTTCTTTTCATCAGACATAAAAAAATATATGCAAAAGCAGCACTCTGCTTTCTGCCTCACAACATGGACAAAACACCATACCGTGATTATGGCGGCACATACTATGATTGCAAATATGTTAACCCCTCGACCTCCACAAGTGTATACATCCTAAGGCTTATTATTCAGCATGGAACACATTATAGGAGTAAAAGATGTCTGTCTTAAGATGTTAAAACACACTGGTGGGCTTTGACGCAACACTGATTTGTGTGTGGTGGATCATGTGAATACTAAAACACATAAAAACTCACCTGAGGTTGGCCCAAATGAGGGATGTATGATAAGACTGTAATCATATCGTTATTGGGAGATAACCTTTTTTTTAAAAAAAAAAAAAAGTTATTGAAATTGGACAAATGGTCAGACCAAAATCTAGCCATCCATTCATTATTTAACCAGGGTTGCTGGAGTATGTCCCAGTGGTCATAGGGTGAAAACTAGAGAAACACCCTGGACAGGTGGCCAGTCCATCACAGACACACAGGCAAACACATTCTCACAACTAGGGGCAATTTAGCATCTCCATTCACCTGACGTGCATGTCTTTGGACTGTGGGAGGAAACCAGATTTTCCGGAGAAAACCCACACAGACAGTGAAAGGACCCTTGGCCACCTTGGCTGGGAACCGAACCCAGGAACTTCTTGCTGTAAGAGGTGACAACGCCTGATTTGACCATTTCAAACAATATTTGATGGTGCGCTTATTGCATCAGGAACAGTATACTTAGGCAACACTCGGCTACTGTCTTAAAATGTCTCCATTTGATTAATTTTACTGCATTTGTAACCCACCGAAGCTGCTGAAATCAGGTAGATGCTTCAGGAGTATTATGGCCAGAACAGAGAGGCTCAGGAGAAGCTTCTATCCTCAGACCATAAGACTCTTAACAATGACATGTCATCACAACTTTAAACCATTATAAGACAAACTGAACTCTCTACCTCACCGTATCTAGCCGGCCTTCTGTTAATCCAACTGTACATTCTACTTTTTTCTGTTTATCTGTAATATTTGTAATAATTGTTTAAGTGGAATATTCTTTTTTCTGTATATTTGATTACCTTAGTTTACTTTTCATAAAAGTGTATGAAACAGCATCAGAATTGACAGGTACATAATACATACAGGACAGTAGAGAAATCTCAGTGCAGTCTGAACCATGAGAGCGCTGGGCCTGCTCTAGAGTGCTAAAGCTAGTGGTTATGGTGAAGCCCTGCTGTGAGTTGGGGAAAAGGGTCAGCCAGCCATCTGTGCCTTATGGGAAAGACAAAAGGACCACACACACACACACACACACACACACACACAGTCCCCACGGGGAGGCCACATCTGCCCCAGCGTTGACCATAGATACCCCCTCCAAAGCCCATAACCCGCCACCTCCTCACCTCATAACTCCCCTGCTCTTTGTCCCACTGGACTTGACTGTCAGCCCACCCTCTGCTGAAGGTGTGTGTGTGTATGTATGTGTGTGTGTGTTTTTGTATACTATCAGCATCATGAAAATGTCCTGAATTAATAGGAACAAAAAACCAAGTGTAACCTCGTCACCAAAATGGTCCTGATTTTGTAAAGTGTTTTTAAAAAGCTGTATGTTTCTTTAGACACAATCCATACGACATAGATATACAGAGTCAATCATCTTACAACATTTCTTTGTATTCTTTGTGGTACACTGCATGAACATAAAGAAATACAGTAAAATATAAGTTATAAAATCTTTTTACTAAAGGACAGCATGCATACGGCTTCATGTCACCTATATAGGCCCTATGTAGGTGGACAACTGACCTAAACCTACACAGACACTTAAAGTGTCAGTTGTCATAACACTTTGTCATGTGAAATAGCACAAAATCAGTCTTTATGACATTTGATGGAATACAGTTTTATAAATGTTTATGCACGGTCATGTATGCGTCACGTAGCCTCACAAATACTGGCCTTCACCAAATCTTTTTAGATTAGCATTCGCTCTTCTAAGCCACCAAGGTTTTCTTATGTCCTGACATCGTACAAAAACAAACGTGTGTGTGTGTGTGTGGAGATGGAAACATGATCTGATCGTGCTGCCTCTCAGCCCAGGCAGAGAAAACAGCATGGCCTCACACATACATCTGTCTCTCGCTATCCTGCCAGCTTTTACATACACAAAAGCCAGGTGGTGCAGGCAGAGCAGCAGATAAGGCGGATCACGAGGCAGAGAAACTCAGGGGCACCGATTCATCCTCTCTCTCTCTCTCTCTATCTGTGCGACAGTGAGAGGTTACAGAGGAGCCTAAAAGCCCGCTCTCCCTCCACTGATGCTCAGAGCCTTGCAAAATTAATAGGAGTAATGAGGTCCCCAGTGAAGACAGCTGACTCAATCTTTAAAGTCAAGGCCTCTTTTTAGATCCCTCGCTCTTTTCCTTCCTCGTCCGCCTTTATGGTTCTTTCCCCCTCTCTCTCTTCCACTCCCTTGCTCATCCGCCTTTTGTGGTGCACGCAGGCCTTGAACCTACGCCGAAGCTGAAAGGTCTGGGTGACGCCCCTCTGTGTCTTCGGCCCTTCTCCTGCCCATTCCCTCCTCTCTCCTTTCCTTCAAAACATCTTGACAGGCTTCTCTCCTCCTTAAGGAGGGACGTTAAGGTAGGATCAGATAAGAAGAAGCAAGGGTGTGGGGTAAGAAGCTTTTTTTTTTGTTCCACGTTCATTAAAGCTCCAGCTCAGAGACAGACCCTTAACTCTACCCTGCGCTCCGCCTCCACCAGCCTGCCAGTCTCTCCCGACATAACGAGGACTGTCAATACAACACAAAGCAAAGCGAACACGACAGCTCTCCTAGAAACCTGTCAGCATGCTCCCTTTTCTATATCATTTTTTCGGAACCTACACAGGAGGGCTCTGAGAAGTAACAAAGGCTCCATTTAAATTGGTGTGAACCAGAGTAAAGAATCTATCAGCCTCTGATGTATTTTTCCAAGGCTAGAATAGGCACTGTATAAAAAAAACATCCAAAATAAGCTAGTTCCAGTAGAAAAAGATTGTTTCTTAACACAAGTAGAGGAAAGAAGGTAAGATCAAATGTGAATATATACAGAGATCACTGGCTTTGAATATGAATAGCAACACATATTGTACACTGGCTATCAAAGGTTTAGGGATTTTTGACCGTGACCTTGTTGACTTTGTCGGTTTTTGTAGCTTAACATATTAAACAGAAAGTTCTTAAGATCTTGACCTTGACCTCTTTCCAAAAACTGCAAAACTGAAGGAACAACTGCTACAAGCCCTACTTTGGGAATAATGCAACTGCTATTCTCAACAGTGATCAGCACTCTAAACTTTCAGGTGTTTTAAACTACTTTTAGGTCAAAATAATTTGAATAGGGGCTTTTAATAGGGATATTACCATTACTGATTTATTTTAATGCCAATAATAGTAGTGCAGGCTCAAACCCAGCTGCTTGCATGCTATATGTTATGATAGGACCCGCGACTGTAGCTCACTCGTTCAGTGCTCACGAGACACTGGAAAAGCAAAAACAAAGTGAAAAGCTCCAGTTCCCCTTGTGAGGCTTACTGTAAGAAGAGTTCATGAGCTGTGTGAATAAGAATGAATGGCTACTATTGAGGAGGAGTTGGAACCTTTGACTATATATGCTATATATATCTGACAATATATAAACACTCATTGGTTGAAACATGCAGCCACTGTTACTCTCACTTGGTGCCATTTGGAAACTCAGTGGAAACCATGTGATTTTAATGTTCATCTGATCCTGCATTCACACAATGGAAATAATTTTCATGAATTATTGATAGTAATGAATAAATACAGCTGTAACAAAATGTACCTCTTTTAAAATGGAAATAAATCTGTCTTTAGAGTCAAATTTGAGTAAATAAGACAAATAACCTGATTAATCACAGTTAACTACACAAAGTAATGTGATCAATCAGAAATAATTATTTTGTACATGTGACAGCTCTAGCTTTTCATCAAATATTGGAAAAGAAAACTATCAATTTCATTATTTACGCAAAAGCAGCTTTTCAACCAAAGGAAAGAGTGCACCTAAAATACCATTACGGTACACAGCTAATGTATGTTAACGAGGTTGCAGCAATGTTTTTCTTAATCAACTGAAAAGTAACAGTGACATTTCAAGACAAGGCAAGGTGACCATTACATCTGATGGGCAGTTAAGATCTGAATTTGTAGTCAGATGTAAGTTCTTCCATGACCTTTGCTAATACCCACATCTGCCCACAAATCTCAAGTGTTTATGGGTGAGCACTGGACTGGCCAGCTTCAGCTTCAGCCTCTGATGCTGCTCCTCCTCCAGACGCTCCCACCACCACCACCACCACCACCACCACCCTCCTCTTCAAACACTCCAACACAGCCCCCCCACCAGTCCCTGTAAATGGAGCAGCAGTCGATTGATGTGATTAAAACATCCTGCTCTGGAGCCTGCCAGCCACACACAAGAGGGAGCGTCGAGTGACAAGGTCAGCCAAATGTCAGAGAATGTGTATGTGTGTGTGAGTGTGTGTGTGTGGGCCTACCGTAGGGTGTGACGGTGTCCAAGTGTGCGGTGAGATACGGAGGTAAGAGAGGAAGGGCGGAGTCAAAAGGTCTCGTATTAGCTGGGACGGCAAACAGCAGGTTTAGCAGGTGAGTATGATTATGTACAAGTGTATGCGTGCATGTTTAAGCATTCGCTGCAAGGCGAGTGGCCAGGCGGTGGGTCGATGTGAGGCAGGAAGCACACGGCCACAGCGCTTGCGCTGCAGTTCCTGTTCTCTATGGGGTATCGCTTTCTCAGTGCGGCTGCTCAGGACTGCAGAGCCAACACCCAGCACCAAACACACACATGCACAGCAGGGGTATAAAAATGCATCTGAGCGATCTTAACGCGGCAATTCAACCGCATCGATTACATTATAATCAATAACATATTGATTTTCGTTGTTGGTAGTGCAAGACCTTGTCTCTCTATTTCTGTCGTTTTCTTGACAGGACTTGAAATACACATGCTGCTCTTTGTGCTGTGTGGACTGGGCCAATACAATTGGTCCAAATTCAACTTACATTGAAAATTAAATATGTTTTTGTCTTTCTTCTGTTACAATTTTGGAGATACAGAGCTGAAACTGTTGTTATGAATCTTACTATTATTATTATAACATTGTATATTATACAACACACTCATTTTTGGGGACAAAATAAGATTTTCAGGCTATTATTCAGTGTATCGTTTCACTATGGTATAAACAGCTCCTGCATAAAGAATTTCAGAACTGTATAAACAGGTCACATCTGTGCATGAAATTTTTAAATAATTCTGAATTTGATTCATGCATATCCTTAATCAAGGTTGCAGGAACCTGTCTCAGTGATCATAGGGCAAACCTGTGGACAGGTTGCCAGTCTGTCACGAGACAGATACACAGGGGCTATTTAGCATCTCCAATTCACCTGACATGCATGTCTTGTTCATAACTGTGGGAGGAACTCAGGAAACTCATGCGGACACAGGGAGAACATCCAAACTCCATGAAGAAAAGACCCTCAGGAATCAGAGTAAAGTGGCCCTTGTAGTCACACGTGAACACATCACAGCACACAGTGTGAACAATGAGAAATTCTTTCTCTGCGTTTAACCCATTCATCCGAGTGAAGAGGGGTAGCCAGCGACGGACCACCCGGGGAGCAGTGTGTGGGGACGGTACCTTGCTCAAGGGCACCTCAGTGGTGCCACTGGCAGTCCTGGGATTCAAACCCACAACCTTCTGTTCGCAGGGGCAACTCCGTAACCAGTAGGCCACCAGCTGCCCCAGAACCTTATTACTGTGAGGCAACAACACTACCTAGTGCACCACCATACCACCCTAATTCTGAATTATGATGCCAAATTGTGTGAATTAGGCTGTAATCCAAGATTTCTCAATAATTCTCAATCTTAAAAAAATCAAAATGGAATCAAATCAAAGTCAAATGAAACTGAATTGTTCTGAAATCAGAGGTCTCGCCCTAAATGTACATACGCAACCCCCCCAAGGAGTCTTACCCCACGTTGACTAAAATGCAGTGTATTACCAGAGCACAAATTCAAGTCTTCCTTTCACACAAAAGGGAATTCAGAAAAGGCATACGGTATGAATCTTTCTCTTGGCATTGCGGCTCACTAGGGCTTCTGCAGGGAGGTGAAAAGAACTGTGAGAATTCATTTGTTACAGTCAAGATGAAAAAAAAACTCCCAAAAAAAAAAAAAAACTCTGCCTTGCTCACGTCAGCGGGCCAATCAGTCAGCCAGTAGATGCAACATGGCAGAGGGCAGGAAGCGGAGAGACAGAGAGAGCAAGAGCAAGCTCAGCTCCAGGAAACCCAGCAGAGAGACCAGCTGGAGCTTTTCGCAGGAAAGTGGCAGGGCCCCGAGAGCCACGAAGAAACCGCAAGAGTGGTCAATAGGTGCTGTCACTCAGCAGGAGCAGCCAATTACCAGCCCCCAAACCAGGCCAAGCATGAGACTCCTTTCTTGGGACTGAAGATATCAATATAAGGAATTTTCACTACAGTCTATCTAGAACACAACCGAAGCATAAAAGACTAGTCCGCACATCTGCAGTTCTAAGGAAGGCTCTGTACACTCTGGTTTCCCTGTCGTGACTTTGTTTTTCCAGTCCACTCCACTGTCATCTGTCTGATGATTCACCCCAAGGCTGATCTTATAATCCCTCATCTTTCAGTCCTAAATTCTCCAGAAATGCCAGCCCTAAGTTCTCCAGAAACAGGAAATCAGTCCCTCAGAGAAGTAAAAAGTATTTTTGTTATAAAAACACAGCCTAGTAACCGGTGACGAAAATGACGACTGAGAGAAAGGCTCATTTGCTTAAACTTCTCTTCTTTGCATCCTCAGGAGGAAGAACTAAGATGTGAAGAAAAGATGCAAGAGAAGTAAACAGGGATGTAGATTTAAAGACATGAGATGCACGCCCTGTCTTCTGCATAGTCTCTTGCCTCGCCCCGCCTCAACAGTGTTTGCATATGCGTCTGTGTTTCTTTGTCCCTCGTCAGGTCTTTATGTAGATTCGTCTGCATTCGTTTGTGGGTTTGCTGTGTTGGTTTGTGTCGGCTATGCCTGACGTTTCCAAGACCTCACATTTACACCCTGCCTCTACGCCTCCGGTAGGACAGAGATGAAGCAGATACAAGAGAACAGGATGTCTCAGATGAAGACTCACCTGTTTATGGGGTCCTCTAAGGATGTGAGCTCTTGCCCCCTCACACGCCGTCCTCATAGCCTCCAGAGATGGAGTTCCCAACAGATCAGTGATTAAGTCCAACTGTGAAAGAGGGAGAGAGAGAGACAGAGAATTTGAGCCCTTAACTCTTAAACCTGTACTTTGGTAATAATCTATGCCCTCAGGCCCCCTGCCCCCAAACAAAATATCACAATATATATTTTAAAAGAGCCCACATCCTACATTTTTATATAACATATAATATTCACATAGGATTACGTACTAACAATAATACATTTCAACATTTTAAATAAACAATTCCCAACCAACAATAATTTTAAATAGACATTTTCCAATCTCTTTATACCCCTTAAAATAAAACAGGCTATTTTTCCTCCTGTCCCTTTAGGACTGATATATGTAAATTACCTCTTTTCTGATTGGCTGGTCTATATTGCGCTTAACTCAAAAAGCAGTCCACGCGGAAACCCTTATTTTGTGACCTCACAAACACAATAAAGCTTTCTTCCTATATACTGTATGAACTGAGCAGTGAACCTTGAAATTTTGAAACTTCAGCAATGCTTAAATACATTATGCTGTTATGTTTTTAAAAACTGCATGAAATGGTTTACAGCCTCATGACAGTGGATCGATGTGTTATATATAACAGCAGGGGTGCTAATGACTCAAGGAATGTACAAACAGCTGACGAAACACTATTTAAGGGTTAAAGGGGATGTCAAAGGGCTGTCTGTGGAATGCTCCACACAAGACGTGTCGACAAAGGTGAAATAGATATCACACGCTACATTACTCTGCACTTACACCTAAAGTCTAGCAGGTTCACAAAACCACCTGTTTACAAACCTCACTTTCAAATTTATTTAGTCCAGAGACAAAAAAAACACTCAAATCAGACTATTGTATAATAGTTTATGGACATGGTCAACCTTCATTACTCTGCTGGATGAAGACCACAGTTATGGGGGCCTCATCAGTACAGAACGCTCACTGTGTCTGTAGGGATGTAAAGGTAAAGGGCATTTGGCAGATGCACTTATCCAGAGCGACTTACAATCATTAGTTACAGGCACAGTCCCCCTGGAGCAACTGAGGGTTAAGTGTCTTGCTCAAGGACACAATGGTAGAAAGTCAGGGTTTGAACCTGCAACTTTGTGGTCATCGGGTTCACAGTACCCACCAGGCTACTACCACCCATGTGGCAAAACATCATGACTCAAAAATGTGACAGCATGGAGCATTCAAAACACCAAACCTGCACTAATCAGCAACACACACTGTAAAAACAGTGCTTGCCTTACAGTCATATAGTCATAACATCACATATTAAGTTAACAGACCAGTAATTTGTGTCTGGCATTCTGACTATTATTTGAAATTTGAGTGAATCAGAATTTTGAGGTTACTTTATGAAAAACACCAAATCATTTTTACAGTGCACACACTCCTCCTGTCTCGCAGCTCCAGCATAGTAAACTGTGAAACAGTATGGATGTACGTAGCCTGTCAGTGTATGACAAATTAACTTTTTTATAACTGCTTATTAATGACTTATAAACTGTCTACAACCTAATTAACAACCTGATTATACATCATTTATAAACCCTTTATAAGGACAGTCTTATTGTAATGTAGTATGCATTTTGCTTCATTCACATTTTGTTCAAAAATCAAATTGTGAATCCAGTATCAACAATCAACCTGAACAGTGGTCCGACACAGCTTTTAGCTCAACCTCTGACCTCTCTTTCATTCATTAGCAAGGCTGTGCGATATTTGCCAAGAATGCAGCCACAGGTCAGTTTATTCTGATGCTGGCCTGAGGTCTGGTTCATATGGAACCAAGAGGTCTGAAAGTTTACAGCATGTTTTTTTTTTCTTGAATATAGAATGACCTCAAAACACAGTGTTCAGGAATGTATGACGAATGAGGAAATGACTTTTGACTTTTGTTTAGTGCAACTTACCATGCACCATTTCAACGCTTAGGACTTGTGTTGGACTGTGTTCATGCTGTTTTCCACTAGATGTGGCAAATATCTCTTTTCATATGTGGTCCTAGCTCGAAGACATATTTGATACACAGCCATGCAATGAATTTGTGCTTTTTCTTTTACATACCAATTCACTGTGCGTATCACTGTGGTCATCAACCAGTGTAGAGAGTGTGTCAGCAAAGTTTTAACTTGATTAAATGTGTGTTAACTTGATACAATCTGTCTATTTTCAGTACAGAGGCATGATCACACTAGACCACCTACCAACAGGCATTAAGGCAGACCCATTAAGGCAGATGGTAACACTGAAAACGTAATGGGCTGTATTCAAATATGTACATATTTGCACATTAATAAAATATATTACATCATTAGTGTGGTTGCATCAGCAATCACACTACTGTTTTTAAGTTTTATTTTTCTAATAATTTAGTTCATAGCTGGAATTTGGCGCCTCTTCTCCTCCTGCAGTTTTTGAAATACTGGCATGGTTCCAACGTCAAAACGTTCATTAAAAACTTTCATTAATATCCGGTGTAGTGGGATGAGTATTGATCGATTTAAAAAATCGATTGTTGTGGTCGAGTCAGAGGGAGAGTCTGTAATGTCACAACTAAGAAGGCCAGAAAGGGACAAAACACGGAGAAACGAACATGGAGAAAAACACACATCAGACTCATAAACAGATACTAACGCTCAAGTCAGTTACAAAAAACGTCACGTGTCACTGTTTGTTGTGGTTTAACTAAAAATAATCAGTCTGTGAATGTGGCTATGTGTTCAGCCATCCTTAACCATAAATGGCTTGGCATGAGTCAGCAAGTTAAAGCTCCCTTGGTGGTTCAGCAGTAAGACACCGGGCACCAAATGACAAGAACCAGAAGATCACTGGTTCGGACCCACGGTGTGAGCAGGTTTTTATTTTTTTAACACAAACGTTTTTGCCCATAAAGGCAAGGGTATGAAAAATTAGCAGTAAGACTCGTAATTGATTCTAAGCGATTATACAGCCTTTATGTGCCTTTATATGAATGAAAACAAGATCTGGTGTTTAGTTTGAGGCTAGCAGCTCTAGCAGTATGTTACTGGTACCTGTTGAATGGGGCTCTGAGCCTGGAAGAGGATGCGTCGGCCCAGCAGCTCGGCGAAGATACAGCCCACTGACCAGATGTCGATGGCATTGGTGTAATGGCGGCTGCCCATGAGGATCTCGGGGGCACGGTAGTACTGCGTCACCACCTCCTGGGTCATGTGACGCGACTCGTCAGGCTCCTCCACCCGAGCAAGGCCAAAGTCACAGATCTGAGGTGAGAAACCATTGTTACATAAGGTGTTATATAATCCTTGGACAGCCAAGATGAGGTGTGCACTAATGTTAGACTGACTGATCAGAAAGGATCAGTGATCGGAAAGGAGGAAACTGGTCAAATGGTTTAACTACACATTTTCTTAGTGTACATTTTTGTTTACTCGCTCTTGGAAATTGAGACAATTTAATGAAAAAAGAAACGTTCTGTTTATCTCAACATGATTATTTCTCATTGAAAATATAAGCCAAAATCTGAACAGTCACATCAAAAATGCAGTTATCACCTTGGAAATTATACATTCTGGGCTATACTTTATTTATCTCATTGTTCTGCCTCTACTACTCCCCCATAGTTCCCACTCCCTACCCACTTAATGAATGTTTGTTTAGACTTGTATGAGGTTCTTTTGTTTATTTACAAACATTTGTATACATAAATACAAGCTGTATTAGCTCAGTATACACTGATCATTGACTTACACTCACTGGTTAGTTTATGATTTTCACCAACTCTTTAGGCCTTCCATACAGGTGTATTACAGACTGTAGCATGTGCCTCCCCTCAGGTCAGTTTCTGACCACAGGGCTGCAGCACAGAAGTGACACTGACATGGTACTGACATGGTAGAGTGTATGTGATGCTGGTGTTTCAGGCAAATTTTGGATATATGGAATTTTCGGGGGATATTTTATTGTCTGTTGTCAAGTGCCCCAGTGCTACAAAGCAGTCTGACCCTCAATTTGACCAGTTTTGAAAATTTCTTTGGCCGATTTCTTTGTTGAAATTTAAGTTCTGGCGCATATAAGGGTTACTAAATTTCAGTATCAACAGATCAGCATGAAAACATATATTTAGAACATTTTATCAGTACCGCGTAGGGATGGAACATCACATCGAATTGTATTGCAACATATATTGAAGTGTATTGTATCAAGTCTCACATTTTAGCTTGCAGCTATTGCGTTAGATTGGGACTAACATAGTAGCTTGTGACTGGAGCATTAGTTGGAGACGGTAAAGCAACTTTTATAATGCTGATAGCTCCAACAAATGGAAAAATAATGCAAGTAGGAGTGTAATGATCATCAACGCACAATTCAGTTTGATAGATAATTCTGGGATTTCAATATTGTCATAATATATCCAAGAAAGCAAGACTAAACTAAGATTAAAAGCTAAGATTAAACAGTATTTGCTTATTTTTAAACTACTACTACTTTTTCTTGATGGTTCTCCCTTCAGGATGACTGTTTTTAGGCACAATTTAATAATGAAACTAGAGCTGGAAGGCGATGGTTTGGGTTGTCACTGGATTAACACTATAAACAATGCAATTATAACCATACTTAATAGCAAGCTTTCTCTCCACAATGCATATTGTCACAGCTGATATCACAATTTTTCAATTCATTGCTACACCTCTAAATGCAAGGCACATTTTCAGCCACTCGAACGATCAAGACATCACTGTATCATATCAAGTCAATGTGAACACTGTAAATCTAATACCACCTATACACAGCATTTCTGAAAGCCCTTCAGTGAGCTGACACACAGTATTTCTTTTCTTTCCATTGACTGGCTAAATATAAATTAGTGGACAGAGTGACAGGAAATAAGTGAGAAGAGAGAGATGGTGGGAAAAATGAATGTAGCACATTGCTTGGCTCCCTATTATTCATAAAAAGCAGCTTTCCATCGCGGCCAACTGCTCCGAGGCCCATCACATGAAACGGGCCCCGCAGACGGAGAGAGAGGGGGCAGGGGAGGGAGGGTTGGAGAGTGAAGGATGGAGATATTTTGGGAGAAAGACGTTAATCACCTCTCAAACTAGAATGATGAAAAGCGAAGCGCTAAGTGCGTGAGCATACTAAATGAAAATCTGTCCAAAGTAAGCACGCATTCGAGAGGCACACAGACACTGACACTGACACTGATGCTGTAGATAAAGACCCATCAGTGGGCAGGCAGACACTGAAACACTCACTGAAGACCACAGAAGCCACCCAGACCTGAACACCAGCGCTTCTCTGAGGTACGGAGCGAGAGTCCTAAAAGTAGGGGAAATGTTTTCTCTTTCCGGAAATGGGATTTAAAGGATAAATGAGCTAATGCATGCTAAATAATTCCCTGTCTGGAGCCTAAGAGCTTGATCTATTCCCTTTCTCCCCTCTAGCAGATTTCTCTAGCTGCCTGACCTAGTCAGCACACACATACTCGCACAGACAGAGAGAGACAGAGAGAGAGAGACAGAGAGAGAGTGAGTGAGTGAGAGAGAGAGAAAGACTGAGAGAAAGAAGAGGAAAAAAGAGAGAAGGAGACAGAAAGGAGGCAGAACGAATACATAGATGAGAAAAAATATGTACAGAGAGAGAGTGAGGGAAAGAAGAGAGGGAGAGAGATAGAGAGAGAAAGAGAGAGAGAAGCAAAAAAGAGACAAGGAAAAGAAGAAGAAAGAAGAGGAGAGAATGAAGAAGAGAGAGAGATGGATGGAAAAAAGAGCGATCGAAAGTAGGAGAGAGAGAAGAATGAGTAGGGAAGAGAGTAAAAGGGAGAAAGAGAGAAAGAGAGAGAGAGAGAGAAGAAAAAGACACACACACACACACACACACACACACACACACACACACACACACACACACACACACACACACACACACA
>JBBPCZ010000001.1:15669663-15691004 GCA_037974445.1 Brycinus macrolepidotus
CACACACACACACACACACACACACACACACACACACACACACACACACACACACACACACACACACACACTTGCTGTGGAGCTCTGTCTTTGGGCTCCAGAATGAAGATTTATGTCAAGACTTGAGCACATGAATCAACTCCAATGGGGCCCTGACCCCGACCCCACAAACCCAAAGACACGGACGTGTGTGTGTGTGTGTGTGGGGGGGCTTATCTGTGTACGTGTGTATGCACAGCAGAATGGGCATGATCTGATAGATATGAAGGTTTCTGTCCCCCCCCCTCCCTCGGTGAGAGCCGAGTTACTGAGGCCTTGTACACACCACTATTATGAATCTAGCCTTGAGAGTCTGACACACTGTGTGTGTATGAAAAGGGTAACGAACACCAGCAGAGGCCCAAGGGCAACGTAAACCGTTGACAAACGGCACAAATTGTCTTCTTCCTTGACACACACGCCCTATGTACTGTAAACAATATCCGCAGAATTACAGAGAAGAATGTAGAGATTTGCTTGGGGCGGCCTGGGTTTATGGAAACTGACAGGGAAGGACAGCGCTTGATCTCTAGCCAAAGAGTTCAAATGGTGACGGTCATTATACTAACCTTGAGCACACAGTTGCTGTTGACCAGAAGGTTGCCAGGTTTGATGTCTCTGTGCAGGATGCCAGCGGAGTGCAGATACTTCAAACCTGAGGACACAATGAGAAAAGCCAAGAAGCGAAATCAGCAAATCGCTCCCTGTAGCAGACAATTACCAGATATAGAGACAGAGTCGGTCCTGATATAACTTACCAATGATTGTCTCTCTGTACCTCAAGTGTGGTTTATCAGTGAGGGCGGAGAGGTGCCGCTGAAGTATCCTTGTTATTAATTACACATTGTGTTGCATAAAAGCCCTGTATAATGTTCAATCCACAGTGCTAGAAAAACCTACAGGGCAATTAGGCCAAACCTATTACATAACTGATCAAATATTCATGTGTTTACGGCCATTCCTGTAATTGAATGGCTTTGTTAAAGGGCCCATATCATACACTTCTCTTGCACTTATGATATTTGAATAACTTTATGTTCCCGTCATTGTTCGTTTTTACATTTTTACCATTTTAAACCCGTCTTTATCCTCTAGAACAGGCTGTATTTGTTATTTCAAGGCTGAGATATGTAAATGATCCTCTAAATTTGCTGTCCTGTACTGTACTATATCCAAGAAACAATGCATCCTGAAACACTTCTTAACTGAATGGGCAGCGCTTACCTGGTGTAGGCTGAATTAGTGTATATATGTGAATGTGCTGGTTAGTGTATCACAAAAATAATTTCAAAACGGGCTGGTTTTGAAGCTTATTTCCATATATGGGCCGTATGGACTGGGGAGTAAGTAGTACACAATATGGTCAAAAGTATGTGGACACCTCCCCAATTTATGTACAGCAGATGTTTCAGGGACACCCTTTGCTAACAGGTGTATAAAGTCAAGTACATAGTCATGCAGTCTTAACAAACACTGGGAGAAGAATGGGTCATACTGCAGAACTCTGTGACCTTAGAAGTCATAGTAAACCACCCTTGCCACAGGTCAGTCTGTGAAATTTCTTCCCAGCTAGATCTGCCACAATCAAAACTGCTATAATTTTGAAATGGAAACGTCTAGCAGCAATAACAGCTTAACTACGAAGCGACAGACCATGCACTCAAAGAGTGGGCTGGCTAGGTGCTGAAGCGTGTGGCTTGTACAAAAATGACAGTTATGTCACTCAGTAATGCGTTTCAAACTGCCTCTGGAAGCAACATCATCACAATGACAAGGCTTCATGACATGGATTTGCATTTGACCAGTGTCAACCGTAAAGTTTGGTGGAGGAGGGATAATGGGCTAGGGCTGTACATGGTTTGGGCTTAGCCCCTTTGTTCTAGTGAAAGGTAACACACTATCTGTGTGTGATTTATTTGATCATGTTTGGAGGCACGGGGGAGTAAATGTGTGTGTGTGTGTGTGTGTGTGTGTGTGTTCTTGAAATATCTGTCTGGTCAAAGGACAATATAAGGAAAGAGGAGAGAGTTCACTGGGTGAAACATAAATGGAATGTACAACATATTAGTGTCATGTGTACAGTGACAGAACAATAGTGAACAAAAACGTGAAAACAATATAAAACACTGAATTCTCTTCAACTGAAGAGGCTGAGGGATACTGAGCTGTACGACAGAATATTGCACAACATGGCACAATACTTGAAAATTGAGCTGTGAAAACAGCTTGTTTTGAATTCAATGTTTCTGTGATGTCACACAAATCAACGTATTTGTATACACACTCTTTCTTAGTCTATAACAGTTTTGCTGAACATATTCATGTTAAAGTTACAAGATGTGCTTTGAATGAGACGTAGTACAGTGAAGTTAATTAGAACAGAGATAATTAATTTATATCAGTCTTAACAAAAACAACCTGTTTCAATTCAGTGGTTATTAAAAGGTTAAGAGGTTTGGTACATAAACCTGAAGGAAAAAAATAAAATATAAGAAAAATGTAGGATGCAGGCAATTTAACAAACGATATCATGCTATTATGTGTGTGTGTGTGTGTGTGTGCGTGTGTGTGTTTGTTATGTCTTACCTCGGAGGATCTGGTAGAGAAAGACTTTGACATGGTCGGAGCTGAGGGGCTGAGGAGACACGATGATTTTATGCAGGTCACTCTGCATCAGCTCTGTCACCACATAGCTGCAGAGACAGCTTCATTAAGGAAAACCACATCACCAAAAATAACACCAGGAAGCACACACACACACACACACACACACACACACACACACACACAGACATATATACACACGCACATATACATACATACACACACATATACATATATACACACACATATGCACACACACAGGCATGCATATGCACACACACATATATACACACACACACACACACAGGCATGCATATGCACATATACACACGTTTACACACACATGCATGCACACATACACACACATACACATACTCTCATACATACACACAAACACACACACACACAAAGAAAAAGGATTTATAGAAAGATGTCTCCTCCAAAAATGCAGGGCCATGTACACACACAAGATCAAAACCAAGGGGCTCTTCATGCCAAAAGCCACCCAGGTCATAGAAAATTCCATCACACATTCCATCAACACTCTCCCGTGTCTCAGTGACTGACATGCCAGAGCAAGGTGGAGTGGAACAGGGCTCCACAAGAGCCTCAAATATTTGCCAGAACCCGACAAGACCTGAATACACATCTAAAAAAAATTAAGAAAAAAAGAATCAACCGAGTCCGTATATGCCGCTCCCTGTTACTGAAAGTACATGTGTGGGATAATAAGATTAAGCTCATCATTTAATTAAGTTCAGGCATTGTTCCTTAAATATTTGTCATGCTTTAGTCAGGATTAAATTTCACACAGACTTTTCACAGTACGTCCCCCACCTTTGGACTCTGGTTAGTGCTGCATTAATTTTTCTTTCAAATTTAGTTAAAACTGAATTTAAATGTGGCTTGGGAGAGCTGAAATTGGGCTAATCATCTGGATGCAAAAGTTTGGGCTAGCCAGACAAATGACATGTTTTGCTGATTTTTGAAGTAAAATGATGTAAACATAACCTCTGGAGCAAACTACTTAACTTTTACTTTATTACTTCACACATTTACTTATAAAAATAAAAATATATAACAGCAATTGGGGCATGCTTTGGATACCCTACTAGTGCAATCAGTATGTATCGTTGTGTTGTTGTAGACTCTTTTCAGCTTCAGTTCCTTGAGTGACTGTCACATTTACTCCCAGAATTTGGTAAAGCCACTGGCTGCTACACAACCACAAGGTATAACAGATCCACTCTCACGCTTGGCGAGGTGCTTTTTTCGTTAAATACGGCTCCTTCTTTCCTCAAAATACACCTTCAGAGACTGTGGCCAAAGACCTCCCTCTATCAGTCCACAGCACTTGTTTCCAAAATGCCTCTGGGTTATCTAGATGCTGTTTTGCATACTTCAGATGCTGACTTTGATGATGTTGCATGTAAGGGTTCTTTCTGATGACCATGTTTCCTCATGTTTGCGTAATCAACACTGCGCAACAGAACAACTCCTGTGTCAGCTTAACCGTTTTGTGCGTCATATGGTGGTTTTGCCTTGTATTGGTTGCCAACATACTAGTACCCCTTAGAGTTTTCTTAGTCTTCCATTTCTTCTGCAATTCCCCTAAACTATTAATGACATTTTGCTACAAGTTGGAAGGGCTTTGATATCTTTTACAGCCTTCTCCTTAACTGTAGAAATCAATTAGCTTCATTTTCAGATCCTTGAACATTTTCCTTGCCCATGGTTGATGAGCATTAGCTCAAGGTTTGAAGAGTCCGAATTTATTTTGCTTTGGAACTGTCATCACCTTATAATTCTTAATGACAATTCTCGACCTGCCTAACCAGTTCTAGCGTGTTATTTTAGTTCTGTGCAGAAAGGTGTCCAAAACTTTGCACAGGCTACAATGACTACTAGATTTTACAATTAGTTTTTGAATTCACTGCCCTTCAAAAATCAATAAAAGATTTGGCCAATTTGGCCAAATACTTTTTAAAGTTAAGTAAACTGCATTTGCATAAAATAAATAGTTTGCTGTAGAGATTTTGACTTCGTTTCCCTTCAAAAATCTGTAAAATATTTGGCTAATTTGGCCATCATACCCAAACTTCCACATAAGAGTGCATTGTGCACTACTATACACTAACATGTGCTATAATTAGGAAAGTGAAGGGCATTTTTTTTTCTTTGTGTTGGCCTATTTTTTGGGTTAAGGGCCCATATTTATGCTTCTCAAAGTAGAGGTGCCAGTCTAGGATCAAATACTTTTTTTTATTTACAGTAACCTTCTTACCAGGAACAGATTCTGGACCAGCGCTCCAATCCTAAGAAGTTTAATGAGTAGGAGCATAGATAAAAAATTCAGTTTTGATTACAGCACATATATGGAAAAAGTGATGGACTGAATTAATGGGACACAAATGTGTACATCATTCTATGTATCCACATCAACGCAATCTTTAACACAACACAGTAAACAGATTGAAGGACTGTAAAATCAAGGGGAAATGATGGACAAGTTTGAATCGAGTAAACATAATGCGTTGTGGGGTACACTAAACCTCAACGACGGAGTCAGCATAAACACAGTGAATGAACGAAAGCTGCAGACATCTCCTGTCAGCAAGTTAAGGAGAGGCGTGGGAGGCCTCCCTAACACACTTACAGTACTACTGCGAGTATTCCTCTGCTAGCTGTATAAACACACAGAAAACAGGCTGAGTTTCACTCCAGCCACTGTTCTAGTTCAGCTCAGAGGCTTAGTTTCAGTTGGGGGAGGAGGAGGAGAGCAAACCAAGAGAGGCTCCTAGTTTGGGTACAGCTATTTCACTGCATTTGCATGGCATCAGCTAAGAGCAGGCTGTGTACGCATACTGCCTGGTCAGCAAGACCAGCCCTGAGTGTCTGTGTATGTCTGGAAAAATGACTGGAGCCGAGCGAGCAGCCCGCCTGATCGATCGTCTGCCTTTAGGAGAGACATAAACATGCATGTGCAAATACACAGTACTGTGCAAACTGTTTAAAGCCATTTATTCGAGCAGTGAGGGACTTTCTGCCTGCAAATACACAAGTTCACATTAGAATAAATGTGCAATACATAATATAAAGATTTGTTTGTAAAAAATACTTGAAGTTTTGTGAGCTGGTTAGAAGAACACAGGTTCAGGTCCGGATTTCACCTTGATGCCTCCAGCCTTTGCATGGATTTGTGAAACTCCATCAGCAGCTCTTGATTTAATCTAATGAAGTATTGATTGAGCCCAACCAGGTATTTGATAAGAACTACAATGTAATACTGGGCTTCCATGAGGAGAGGCCTGGGAATGATTAGGCAAATATTTACTGTATTAGGCACTATTTACTGTATTAGTATTATTTGTATATGTTGTAATGTTGGCCTTTAAAAGCATATAGTGCTCAATTAAACAGATTTTAAATATAATTTTCTCAGGTATCCAAGACTTTTGCACGGTACTGTACAAACACAGCCTACATTTACTGAAAGAGGAAGAGTGAACAGTTTTGCAGAGGTTTTTTTTTTCCTAACATGTAAAAAATGGTACCAGTGTGTGTGTGGTGCGGGAGCACATGCACAAGCGAGACCATAGGGTGTGTGTGGGTGATTGTTTCAGCGCTTGACTCACAGTGTCTTCCTATAGGCCTACACAATCCATGCGAGGTGTTTTTACAGAGGAAAAGTTCGTTTTCTGACGCCCCCCCGCCCCCCCCCCCTCCACATGCATGTGCCAGCACTCAACTTAATTAAGCAACAGAGAGAGCAGATCTGCACTGGCCGAGACAGAAATACACGGGCAATTTAACAAACAATCCATTCAAAACTTTACATTCTCCATCGCATTTACCATCCGTGAGATAAAAGCAGAAACTTTATGAAGTATTGGTAAGATAACTGATGTAATTAAAGTGGCTATCTCTTGTCTTTTGACACTTATTGGAAAACGTCCTTTCTTCTCAGCGTAACAAGCTTTTTACAGGTTTTGCAAACTGTTTCAGGCTTGTCTAAGTGACACATAGTTTAAAAAACAGAAACAGCTATATGTCACTCTGGACCCCTGACAATATAGTTATTAACATTAACTGACATGCTGGGGCTTCAGACTATTATAACTATAACTTTTAAAACACCCATATTTTTCATTTTGCATGTTTCTTTTTAAGAGGTTGCATGTTTCTTTATGTTCTAGAACCGTCATAATATATTTTTACATGACTATTTTCTAACCTCTCATATAAAAACAGGCTTTTGTTACTATGCCTTTAAGACCGGTATATGCAAATGATTTCCATTCTGATTGCCTGCCCTGAGTGTCTCATTCAAAAAGTAGTCTGGGCTCATCAGCATAGATGGGCAGGGTTAAGGTGTTGCAGACTGAACAGATATAGTAAATAGTATGTAAATATGTTCTCATAAAAACAGTGAATTTAAAACAGGCTGTTTTTGCAACTTAGTTTCCATATTTATAGTTGAAACTGACTGGGGAGCAAATGTTGCACTTAAACGGTGTGTAACATTGTTTACATACTTTATTAACCTCTCTCATTTGAAAAAAAAATCCATATCATGGGCCTTACACTTATAATAATATCATTCTGACATATAGGTACTGTGTAATAAGATTGCAAATGTTGGTGTTCATTAAGTTTAAGGAGTTAATGGCAAAACTTTGTGTATCTTTTCTGTTGTTGACATTGCTGTGTGGTGGGCTACGGACCCCCTCACAAATTTACATTTAGGGCATTTAGGAGACAATCTTACTACTTACAACCTCTTCCTAGAAACTCCTATATGAACTTGTCTGCACCATCAACACACTTTAAATGGTTATTTATGAAAAAAAATGACTGCCTGGGCCTTTTTATGGACCTTTGCCAGATAACTCACCAAACTGGGTCTCAGACCTGCACAGAAGGTTGTAACTACAGTAGCTACTGAACTGCTACCATGACCTAGAAATGATCGTCACGCAATGACAGATCCTTACAGAACTCCACAGCGTTATGTCTCAGCAAATTCCTCAATCAAACACCCAGACGCTTCTGCTGCATCATTTTTTTTTTGGAACGCAAACCTTATGCATGTTTTAGGGCCGCCAGTCAAAAGAGTGAGCGAATGGTGGAGACGAGCTTTTGAGGACGGTTGTGGTGGCCCCGTGGAGAGTTGCGCGATGAGTCAGGCACGCCATTCTGCAGAACAGAGGGCTTTTGTCATGTATCTAACACAATTAGCCCCATGCAAATGACAGCCAAGCATGAGTGGCTTGCTGAAATGCAAACTACACATCGTTTGAGCCTCTCCGCTCAGGGGAGTTAACGCTCACAAACACAGGCACGCATGTGTACACATACACATACACACACACACTTGCATACATGCGTTTGACAGGCTGGAACTAAGAGCAGTGGTGCAGATCTGAGGCTGTAGCTGATATGCATTTAAACCTGCCAGCTCCTCACGGCCTTTGACACTCCTGCCCTAAATCACCGAAACCCACCCCTTCCCCTCTGCCTCCCCTCTAAAACGCTCCCTGGCGCCTCGTCGCAGCGGTCGCCATGCCAACTAACCCAGGTCGAATGTGGGCAGAGTTGGAGAGAGTCACCTGCGGTCTGGGTTCCCCTCCTCCTCCCCTCTCAGAAATGACTAACCGACAGATGAGATCTAAACGGGGGGGGGGGGGGGGGGAGTGGTGCTTTCCCACTATTCAGTTCCCACAACAATTACAAGGAAAAACAACCGCCCACCTGCTTCGAAAGAGTGCACACACACCACACAGCAGAAGTGGGTAGAGCAGCCTAAACCTACACTCATGTAAAAGTAGTGTGACTTGGTTGAAATAAGGACTGAGGATTCATAATTCAAGTAATCAGTTTAAAAAGGCCAAACAATAAAAAGAATTACGTGACCAAATGATAACACATGTATTTATTACGGGTGGCACAATGCCGCTTTCTCATGTCTGATACCGATGCTGATGATGCAACCTCGAGCACCAATCCAATACTGTCTTTTTCCCTCTCAAACCATTAATCTGTAAATAATACATTTATCTGGATGCACTTTAAATCCAAAATGACTGCCTACTTCCTCTAGAGGGCGCTATGTAAGTTATAAAATTCAAGTTTCTGCACCCAAATAGTGCACAAGATGTCCATTATGGAATTCTGCACACATGGCTGAATCACCAGTGTCTCTTTATTAGACATGTTGTACACTATTAGAGTGCAGGAGCCTGTATTGTAATTCCTGTATAGTGCACTATACGTTTTAGACACAGCCGTGCTGCTCATCTGTGTTACTCATGTTCTCATCAATGTATCGCTCTTTACAGCATGTGGCTCAAAGTTTACATGATCGTTCAGGCCTTTTCTGACACTCGATCTAGTGATTTTGGCCTGTATCAGACCGATAACGATACTGGTATTGGATCGGCAAACCACTAGTATACATATTGTGGAGAACTGTTCTATTAAGTATAATATCTGATGCAACTGCATTGTTCCAACACAAAGGTTTGTAAACGACCAGCACATTTGTGTGTTGTGCAGGAACATGATTACAATATTCATGTTCAAAATAATACAAATTTTGTTCAGAACAACACAAAAATACTGAATCATGAGCCCAATATCATACATCAAATTGAATAAAATCGTAGGTATATTATATATACATACACGAATGAGCCAAAGCATTACGGCCACTCAGATAGAGTGAATAACATGGACTGTATCACTAAAACTGCGCATGTGAAGGTCTAGGATATACTAAATGGTAAGCAAGCAGTTGGTTCTAGTGTTCAAAAGCTACCCTGTCTAGTCTGAACTGACCAAAGGGCTACTTTGGCTGAATATACAGAATATGAGGCTGCGTGGCCACAGACTGGTCAGATTGCCCATGCCAGCTACGGTCTACCATCAAAAGTACCTACAATGTGCAAGCAAGCACTGGGACTGGAAACTTAAATACGCATTACCACACAGCTGCCAACACCGCTATTTCAACGACAAGGTGACATTTTAATCATCAAATTTCTAAAATCAAGTAAAAAATAAAGCATACAATTAGATTCTAAAACTAGTAAAGATCCCTATGGATCTACAGCAAAACCTCTTGGTACTCCCAGCATCTACAAAGAAACTGAAGTTTGCTAGGCTCTGTTCTTGTCTTTTTCGGATCCATTTGGTCAAGAAAGAAATGCAAAAGCTGCACAGTGGTGGGTGAGCAACAGTAAAGCAATCTAGGTGCTGATTCAACAGAGCAGAACGAATTTAAACACTAAAAGGGAACCAAGAACTCAATGACAAAACTACTCATGATCTATGAAAAACACAAGTGAGAATGTCATCAGTCCTACCACAACTGATGACGCAAAAGTCAATGCAGTGAAAGTTTTACACATATTGGATAATAATAATAATAATTAAAATAATAAAAATAATTATAACAAACAACAAATGGTAGTTATTGGTGCAAGATACGCAAAACAAATAATAACAACACAACACCAATAAAAATTAAAATACTAATGACAATATTAACTGTTAGCATTATTATTATTATAACAACTATAATAAATAGATTATAATTCCCTACGCTTGAATTAAAGGGTACTACCCAACTTTGACACACAACACACACACACGCGCACACGCACACACACACACACACACACACACACACAACACCTCCACACAATATACACACAGACAACAAACATAATCCTGGATCAGACCCATATATCCCACATAGCATTTGGCATTTGATGTAGCAGAGCTTGTTTTGCGAAAGTTAATTACTCACTGCTGACAGTTTCTCTGTAATTAAGTTTGCCTCCACAGATTGAGGGAAAGCATTTCCTTTTACATTACAGCATGCTTTCAGAAGAGTCGCCTCTCAACGTGCCTGAGAAGCTCAATCCTCATTAGTGCTGTACAAGATAACAGACACTGAGCATGACAGTGTACTCCCACACACACATATACACACATATCCATACACATGCTCATACACACACAATTCAAAGGGGCAGAGGGAGTGTTTGGAGCTCGATTAATGTGCTCTCCCAACAGAGGGCTGTAGTGTGTGGCGAGTGCAGACTTCGCGGCTTTGCTAACTGACCCGCTTGGAGGGCCTGAGGGGGAAGAGGTAAAACTGCTGCTACTGTGTTTTCATTAATTAAACCCTGCACGCCTAGCTGCTTCAGCTCATTGGATATCATACCCCAGCACCGTACGCATCATCATTAACACACTGCCTCGGCAACAGCTTCCCCAAGTTAGCACTTTCAGCTGTGCGGTCACACTGTAATAATAGAGCAGAATACATTTTCACTTTGGGCTTCTCTGGATTTATGCGCCAGCAAGACAATAAAGAAAATTTTGGGAGCTGAATATTTAGGTGTGTATAATTTTAACACCTGTTTGATTGTTGGCAGCCAAAAATGAATGCAGGGCTTTTGTCCTTTATGTCTATTGAGGACTTTTATGTGTCACGTTCTGGCAGCTGTTTAACGAGAAGATTATAGCTTAACTATTAAAGAATACACCAATTTTTTTTTTCCCACTTCTCCTCTTTCTGCCTCATTGGAAGTGTACAATAAAGCACCATGGACAATAGTTCCCCAATCCTTAGAAGAGAACAGAACATCCAATGACTCAAAACACAAGTCATTAGAAATTTTACCTGCCCATTGGCTTGTTTTGAGTGAAAAGTTGTCTATTCATTAAATAAGGTCTAGTATCTACGTCAGTGTCAAGTGATCTGATCATAAACAGACAGAGATACATTTTCATGGGTCTCGAATATGTCTTGCTGTTAAATTGTTATTGGAATTAGTGACCGGAGGCACATTTACTATATCAATTTGTCACTGTGTGTGTTAGCGGAGAAAAATGTTTAAGTTCTTGTTAGTGTATGTATACAGCAATTAAACAAAACATTAAAACCAATGAATAACACTGATTCTCTCATTACAGATTCTCTTGTCAGTAGGTGGGAGATATTAGGCAGCGAGTGAACAGTCAGTTCTTGAAGTTCATGTGTTGGAAGCAGAAAAATGGCCGATGGTAAGGGTTTGAGCTACTTTGACAAGGGCCAAATGGTGATGTCAGAGCATCTCCAAAACAAGAGGTCTTATGGGGTGTTCCCAGTAAGCAGTGCCAGTAGCTAACAAAATTGGTTCATGGATGGACAATCGGTGAACTGTCGACAGGGTCATGGGCGCCCAAGGCTCACTGATGCATGGAAGGGAGGCTATTCAGTCAGGTCCGATCCCATAGAAGAAGTACTATGCCACAAACTGCTGATAAAGTTAATGCTGGCTATAACAGAAAGGTGAACACATTGTGCGTCACAGCTTGCTGCATATGGGAGGTATGTAATTGCAGACCGGTCAGAGTGCCCATGCTGACTCCTGTCTACAACCAAAAGCACTGAAATCTCCTCATGAGATCACGACAGACTACTTTTGTGACTACTGCTATGACATTAAAGTGGAACAAAACCTTGTATCTACATTTCTGTCAATGAAAACACAAACTGACCTTTACATTGTGTCAAAAATTTCATGTCTTTAAATTTCGCTTCTCCTGTAAAGTTACAATTTTGCAGATGCAAATTTTTTGTCCTGCAGCGATGATATGCTACCTCAGATAGAGATTAGGTTGAAAGTGCTGGAGTACTCCTTTAAAACACAATTTACCAGATCATAGCCCATGCAAATGGCCTATGGCTGATGCTGTCAGCCTTCAGCATAAAGGCAGACACGTCTCATCCTGCTCGAGTGCGACAGCAATCTGCATATGAGGTGTGAATTCTCACACCTTTAGTGTACTTTCCCAGTAAACACAGCCACCAGCTCATGTAGCGGAGAAGCCCCACCACCCCCACCCATTGCTCGGCCCCCACCCTCACACCTACACAGTGAGACAATCAGTGCCTTCGCCTTGAAAGGCGACTCCTAAGAAAATGCTTTGGTATGGTTCAATGTGTTCATGAGCCCCAAGCACTGACCTCATGCAAAATAACGAAAAACTCATTATCTTTGGCCAATTGATGTTTTATAACAATGTCACATGCGGCAACGTCGAGTCAACAGTGCTCACTGACACATACGGTGCGCTTGTATTCTCAAGAGGGAGAGAGACACATAAAATAAAAGTGAGAAAGTAGGAATAAAAGCACCATGGCACAAAACCAGACACAGAAACAACAAATGGGGGGAAAAAACAAGGACCAAAATAAGCTTGTTGGCCTGTACTCCGAACAGCTTCTTTTCTACTTCTTTTTCTGTTTTGCTTTTTGCTGCTCTGAGCACTCTATAATGGATGTTAGCTTTAGCGGAGCGCAGCTGGCTCCAGAGCTTTGGCAGGTAGCGATTGAAGCCCCATGTCACCATCGGAGCTAAGAATAGCATCAGATTGCATCAGCCCCATTTGCCCCCTGTGCGCACAGGGTCAGTGGAAGCAGGGCTAAAGAGCGCCAATGTTTTCCTGATAAAAACCCACAGGAACGAGGGACTGAGAGTGAAAGAGCTGACTCTAATGGGGGACTTATGGTTAAATAAGAGTGACTAAGAGGGCCAAGGAGAATCCAGGGGATAGGAGTGTGTTTTTGTGTGTGTGTGTGTGTGTGTGTGTGTGTGTGTGCGCAAGCATATGTGTGTGTTGATTCTGCCAGCCTTTGTTCCAGAAGAGCAGGCGAAGACTCCGATGGGGGAGAAACCTAAATATCACGCCCCCAAGGACCCGGCTACGCAGGAACAAACACGCAAGCAGAGTGCATGGGCGAACGCACACACACACACATGCATGGCTAAACACCACCTACATATGCAGGTTAAAGAAGCAGCTCTACCAGAAACATTAACTTGTCTAAATGATGGAAGCTAGTAAGCACCAATTAGTGCTCAAATATACCATTTCCATGCCAACTGGTGGCTATTTGTCATTTGTTAGCAATGAAAGCATTTCTGGCTGCTGCTTCAAACACCATCTGAACACCTGTGCACATACACTAAACGTACTTTATAACTATAATTAAAGCTGATGTGATACCACTTTTTATTTTCCAATACCGATAGTGATACTGAAATCGGCTGATATAGCTACAGATGAAATTTTTCTATTTTAATTAAAAAATACTAAGCTTTAAAATGAGACTGAAGCACTTTGGTTCAGATGAGCATCTAAAATTAGGCCCGAACTATTCTAAACAAAATACACCACTAAAATGAGAACACACAGTGTGAGTGTGTGCTATTTGAGGCCAGTTGTTACAGGATTGAGTTGGATTCGTTCTTTTTTCCCTCCAATAACTCATCTAGCACTTTTCGCTCGATACGGCCTGATATGGACATATAAAATGCCACCTGTAGTTTGACCATGGCACAACCTAATGTGGGGTAAAATGTAATGTGGATTTTATGTAGTTCAACAGATTTAAGAAGAATTTAAGTGGACATTTTCTCATATCTATTCATATAACATCATCCATGAATACTGTATATCCAGCTACATTAGCCTACAGAAGTTTAGCCTGCTCATTCATGCAGAGGTTACAATGAGGGTATCAGCCTGGACTGCTTTTCGAATGTGAAACATTACAGGGTAGGCAATTGGAACCAGAGCTCATTTACATATCAGTAAGAAAAAACTGCCTGTTTAATGCAGAGTAGAGGGATGCAGAGTAGTTGGAAAAGGGACACGTTAAACTCAATTCTAACTGTTTTTGGTGGAATTCAGGGGAAAAGAGTAAAATACAAGACACGAGACAAATGTAGGAGATGGGCCCTTTAAACACAGGCTGCCAAATGACAAGTGAAGCTGCACAAGCGACAGGAAGGAAACTCAAACCCCACAGAAGTGCACAAAAAGTGACTGTGTTCACAGAAGCACACTCACACCCAAAAAAATCAAAAAGCCAGGGCCAGAGCGAGCCCAAGCTTTGATGACCTCCTGCAAAGAGCAAAGGCAGGCGAAAGAATGCGGGGCATAAATCTGGTCTTAAACAGGAAGGAAATCTGTTCTCAAAACACTGAAGATTAATAGAACCATAAGCATCTGTCACATGGGCTAAATGCGTTCGATGGGCATGAGAGGCTGCCTGAGCAATCAGTTAAATAACAGCAGCCATTAGAACAAGAAACACAAACATGGTCCCATCATCAGTCGCTCGGAGAAAAAAAAATACATAGCAAATAAGTAAAGAGAGAAACAGCCATAATTAGGCTGGAACCGGGACGGGGGCTGCGGCACAACATAACCTTATTCATAACCTTATTCTCTAACGGTTACACACAATGACAGCGTGACTGAGGCCAAGTGCTATATGTGGTGTATGTGTGTGTGTGTGTGTATTGTATTCATTTGTGTGTGTACACACAAGTCTTTGTGGATTACCTGACATGCACTTGAGCACGTAAAGTGATCCTTATATTAGGAAAGACAATAAGGGCACTTTTCCATAAGCATACAGGAACCGTGTATCTAAACCGTACTGTGACGGCATGGAACTTGCACCATGTTTTGATTTTCCAGTGTATTTCAGTCTGGTAACGGTGTTGCTGATGCATCAGCAGCTCAATTCTCTCCTCACAGTTTATGGCCGGTTGTCATTCCAAAACCGGGTCCATGGAGTCATACCAGTCGAAGCTGCTTTTGTTACTGTGGTCTTTTATTATTTATAGTCTTGTTTGAGTTTCTAACTTTTTCTCAGCATTCTTTAGTTGCATGATGAAAACCTAACCCAGCTAACCTGTTAGTGTTGTCCTGGTACACCTTCACATTTCTCACAGCGTTAAAGCTAAATTTGTTAGCATCACAGAAAACTCCCACAGAAATTTATCTTCAGTCCAAAGAGTAGTGCTTGTACTTCGTTAGCTTCCCAGTTGTTAGTTTGTGTTGTTTTATTGTGTGGACAGTAAAAAACAATGGCCTCTTTCCAATGTTGTGATGACATTTTGACGAATCAGAAAGCAGTGATGCAGTCAGCTTGGCTGCGGCTCGCTTTCAGCCCCGCCGTCGAGCAGTGCAGGTACGGCTCACTTTATTTGTAATGGAAAAACCTTTGTTCACTGTATGGCATGGTTCCTTGTGCCAGTGGAAAAGCGCCATAAGTGGCCCAAGAGCCATAACAGACATGTATTTACAGGTTCTTCAGGCAAACCTAAAACTTAAAAGTACCAAGGAGAACCAGCCACTAAGACAGACTGATGGTTTTGAATAAGGTGTGAAGTCTGTGAAAACCGACTGACTCGATAAAACATGGTCAACATCACAAGCAGTCTCGTAGAATTCCTCCTGCTGATATAGGACTACAGCTCAGATGCTACTGGACCTTTAACAGAAGCAGTCACTCCCAAGCCATGGCTGCATTTGCATGATCTTGATGAAGTCATTTGCCTCTCTCACGGCAAAGTTAAGTCCTTTAAACAAAGGTTCAAAGTTAGTTTGCCCAACCCAGCGCCATCAGAGAACACAAAGTGGAGGAAAGAAAACAATGCACACCAAATTTCCGTTCAGTCCATAAAACGCAGGTGAATCTCGAAGTGAACATAGCTACAAAGTTGAGAGCTATCGTATGCCTGCTACTGTGCTTTCTGAGGAACCATATATTACTCTGTACATGCAAGTATAAAGATGTATGCAATAATTTGGGCCAAATAAAAGGTTTTGTTGATTTTCAAAGTGGGATAAAGTCCACATCCTGTACAGAGAACACACAGATTTAATTTCATTTACTGTTCTTGTGCATGTAACATTAGACAATAAAGGCAAATAAAACACAAAATGAGCCACATTTTGAAACGATTTAAGACATTTTTCCCTGTAAAGCATGTGTGAACCTTGGACAGGACTGTACATAATCACTATCAAATATACCTATAAACCTTGCAGCAGTCACACTAAATAGGGTTTCAATACCATCTTAAACATCAAATTCAAGGACTAATTTCCTCAAATTTGAGACCCTAACACATCATAGTTGCAGACTGATGGATCAAGCTTCATTACTGTTATAGCACTGTTTGCTTAACATTAGTTTCTCGCTTGCTGCTCTTTAACCTGCATCATTCGACTTCAGTCACTCATACACACACGTGACCTCGAGCCATGTGGCACCTGCAACAAGGACGCACAGATGGTGAGAGACACATGCAGACAGACTTCAGTTTCTATTACTGCACAAAACACATAAATTCAAGCACATTCAAAGAGCCCTTTCCAATTACGTCCATTAAAAAAAAAAAAATTAAGGTCCTTTAAGGCATTTTTGCCTGAAATGCAGAAATTTTTAAGGATTTTAAGGACTCGTGGGAACCGTGACTGTGAAAATTTCATGACGAACAGATCAGTAAAAATGGTCAGAAATGACTTACAACCACAAATCTTCAACCACTCAAGCACCAAACACCCTATAAAGCACCCTGTACGTTCTAAAGGCACTCCCAAACTGCTCCAAACCTAAATAATGGCTAGTGTCACTGCTGGTGTTGCTTTTTTATATATATACTTAACAAAAGCAGAGGAACTCGGACTGATCCAGGCCACCGGCGCTGGTCACACCGCATGAGCTCTGGCTAAAAATATAGCACACAGAAGAACGCTGCAGGCTAATTAACACAAGTGCTTTTTGTTCCCCATTTAACACAGCTACAGCTCTTGTTAATTCAAGTCAAAGACTGCCAAGTTCGGAATCAAAGAAAGCCCACTTGGTATTCGGAAGATCTTTAAAAATATTTATTAGCTAAGAGGCTTAAAGAGTGTGTGTCGGGTGACCAGGACACAGAGCTGGGAAGCTGGGAAGTGTGTAATTCCTATGATTAAATTATATGCCAGATTAATAATGGCTGGGGTGACGTCAGCGCGATGAAGGGGAAGTACTGGAGAACAATAGAAAGGTGTTGAAAATGAGACAGCATGTTTTCCGATCCGTATGGAAACACCATACCTCGAGCCAGAACCATTAGTGAGTTCAGAGTGAGATGGAAGAAAGAAGAAAAAAAGGAAGATATTTTCATGGAGCGAGAAGAAGAAAACCAGCCAGTCCTGTTTAGCTATCGCTCCTGGATAGAAGCTTGATCTGGAGACTGATAAGTGTAGAGCTAACGACCACCAGCATGAGGACAGGCAGATGGAGCAGGACGACTTATCAGGGGTTTTACTCTGAACCCCACCTCAGCTGCAGCCACTGAAGTCCTGAGTCAGCAGAACCCCCCTTTTACTCTTCCTGAAGGACATTACAGTCGCAAAGTTCACTGTTAACAATCTTCACCACTCAGCTTTGTTGTGGGCTAATCAGGGGGTCAGCATGCATACCAGCTCTCGTAAGTTCAGTGGAGTGGATCATCCCCAGCTACAAAAACCTCTAAAAGCAGTGTGAGGTGGACTACTCCATTATCCTGACCCACATCTTTATCCAGCATTAAGTGCAGCATGCGAAAAACCTAAAACAGGGACATATGGGCATACAGGGCACTTTTTCTTTTCCTTCCTTATCGGCAATACCAATTTTTTTACTTAACAAAAAAAAACTATGATTTAAAATGAGCTGTTTTAACTAAAATGTTTGCAGTGAAAATGTGTCAAAATACTATTAAAAACTTTTACTATGTATAATAAAGGATAAATTGGTATTTTGACAGCTTTGGAATGATCTTCTCTATTTTACCCCTAAATACAACAGTATTTACACTTCATAATTAATCATAATATTAAGAAATTTTTTGTTTTAATCAAAATGTTCCAGTTTGTGTAACAAATAGCTTTACATATCTATGAATCCCTTTTTGCCATTGATACCCCAAATATGTGGAGACAGATGTGCTGTACCTTTATGTCAGAAAAGGAGACAAAGGAGTCTGACTGAATACCTAGAGGCAGTGATGGTCCAGCAGTAAGTTCAAGACATAAATCTTTAAATCATTAGTTTAGCTCATTCACTGCATGGAAAGCTAGTTTTTATTCCACCGTGGTCCAGGTTCAACTTCATCTAAGCTTTAGCTAAATGTATCTGGATTCAAAATGATTTTTTTTAGTCTAATATCATGTCCATTAGTAATTGTCATTTTCTCCTGGTTTTAAGACAAAAATGTTGTTTTAAACAGTGATAAACTCTGAAAACTGTCAGGAGTGCTCTACCATTCTGTGGGGTTTAAAGGGTTAAGAGAAACAGAATTTTTTTTCTCAGACATCCAATCCAGCATTTTCCGCTGGTATTGGCCTCATAGTAGTTCAGTGCCACCTCTAAAAAAAAAAAAACTATACCAGTATATGTGCAGCTTTAATTGGCTTTATAATCTACGATAATTCGCTCCATCCCTTTCCTTCAACAAGAAAGATCCTTGTGACTCTCTATGATCTATGACTCCAATCTACTGCTGAGCTCAAACAAACAAACTAAATTCACCAAACAGATAAAGGATATACCACACAGGAACACATCGACAAGACAGGCAAGATAGATTGCAATCAGTTCCAAGAATGTAAGTACTGTATTATCACACACTGTGAATGAAATGAGACGACAGCTTCAGGCAGGTACAGAGAGGATAAAAAAAAAAAAACAATGACGGTAAATGCACAGAGGTCAATAAGGACAAAAGCTGCCATAAAAATGTCATTAAAAATCCTACATCATCCTCAAACACATTCTTCTATACAAACGATCCCAAAGAAATACATACAACCCCCAAGCATCAGTGCACTACTACACACCATATGGGACGTTTAGTCTTACAGTGCCTGGCAGTGACTGTTTAGGATACATTTCCTCAAAGTAGTCGATATGGGGGGGCTGCAGGATGTCCAGAGCTGACAGGACCTGAGAGAGAGGGAGAGAAAACCAAAGAGAATGTGAGAGGCCATGAGAGAAAGAAAGAAAGAAAGAAAGAAGGAAAGAGAACGCAAGAGAGTCAGAAAGAAACCAAGAGCGTGAGAGTAAGAGATGTTTAAGACAAAGAGCTGGAAAAATAGAGAACGAGAAAACGAGAAAGAGAGAGAGATGAGACAGATAGTGGCAGACAGAAAACGAGAGAGATCGAGAGATGAGTAATAAAGAAAGCCGAGGAGAACGTGAGCGAGGGACAGTGAGAGAAAGAAAGACATGGGCAAGTGAAAGAAGACAAAGAAAGACAGAAAAGGAGACAGAGATGTGTGAGTCAAAGAGAAGAAAAAGAGAGAATGGAAAAAAAAGCAAAAAGAGATGAGAGAGACAGAGTGAGAGAAAGAGAAAGGGAGGGAAGGAAGAGAGAGAGAGAAAGAGTGAGAAGGAGAGAAAGAGAGAGAGAGAGAGAGGGAGGAAAGCAACAGGCGGTCAGTACTGATGGTAATGACCACAGACACTGACACCAGCCTTCACATGACATCAGTCTGAGGCCCCAGCAGCCCAGGGAGAGCATACGACCCACAGAGAGTCCAGAGAGCCGGGGGCTCAGTAACATTAGTGACATTCTGGGAAAATACTGTGATCAGGCAAATGCTACAAGAGTATTATGGCTACAACAGAGAGGCTCAGGAGGAGCTTCTATCCTCAGACCATAAGACTCTTAACAAGGACATGCCATCACAACTTTAAACCATTATGTACTTGTATAACTGTGTGTGTGACAAATAAATAATAAAGTACCACCCAGTGCTAGTTTCAGACCACCGCTGGTGGAGAGGAATGTGGGAACTCACGTTGTCATGCTTGAAGAAGCAGAGCATCTTCAGTTCGCGGAAGACCCTCTTGCAGGAGACGAGGTTCTGGAAGACGTTGGGCATCTTTTTGAGGGCCACGCGCTTGCCGTCCCTGGGGTCCGTCACTGACCTGAGAGTGGGAGAGAAGTACAATGAGCAAAGGTGTCGAACACAGTAAGAAAAGACTAAAACCTAGGTCACTCCAGGTCACTCCAGCTTTTATTGTGCAAAATCAGCCCCGGTGGTCAGAAATCCACACCTGATTTTATAAGGCAGATTTCCTGCCAGCACTCAGTGTGGGAGCCCTAGAAAGCTCTACAATCTGCAGATGAACCTTAAAAATAGACTGATCATCCCTCTGCCTCACTCACGTCTCTGACAAGGACAAGGTCCCCATTGTAAGAATAAAAGGTCAGCACAAATGAGACTTCTCCTTCGTTTTTTGCAAATCGTTTCAACATTTTCAATATGCCATTGTAAGAGAGACAGACAGGGCTGAAGTCTCGTCGGTTTCAATCTTATTCACTCGGCCCAACCACAAAACACCGGCAATAACAAAAGCATAGCGTAATTTGACATTAATTATACCTTGAACTTTAAAGACGCAATACAAAGTAGGGGTGCAGCTTCAAAATATATCACAATACTGCAGTGATATTTATTTTTTCTGGAGTTTGAAAAGTCAGAACGGACTAAGAAGTGATAGACAAATGATGGATTTGGGGAATAATTACACCCTCTTTGTAATAAAACAATTTTGGTTTGAGTACTGATGATATCCTGCACATTCTCAGAAAATCATATAGTGGCAAATTATGGCAATAGTGATCAATATTGTCATACTGCCAAGCCCAAACACAAAGTTGGTATGTAGACCAGATATCCATCCATTATCTGAAACACTTATCCTTTACCAGGGCTGCAGGCTGGGGGGCATCACAGAGCAGACACACAGAGACACACACACACACACAAACACACACACACACACACACACACACACACACACA
>JBBPCZ010000001.1:15691104-15703085 GCA_037974445.1 Brycinus macrolepidotus
ACACACACACACACACACACACACACACACACACACACACACACACACACACACACACACACACACACACACCTATCAGAACCTATTTAGCATCTCCAATTCACCTGACATGCACATCTCTGCACTGTGGGAGGAAACTGGAGCTGTCAGTGGAAACACGGACATGGGGAGAACATGCAAACTCCACACAGAAAAAACCCTCAGCCGGAATCCAACCCTGGACTCCCTTCTTGCTGTGAGGTGACAGCGCTACCCACTGCACCACTGCACCACCCAGACCCGATATTTCATCCTGATTTGCATTGAATGCAAATTACACATACATATTTGTCTTGTTTTTGGCATTACTTTAAAAAATTCAGACTTGAACTTGTCAGTATAGAATGTAAATTAAATGTGAATTAATGTAAATTAATTGTGTAACTCACAGTGAAAAGCAGGTTGAGGCATTTGGCTCTGATTACATGTCAAAAATAAAACGTAATCAGTAGGGGTGTAACGGTACTCAGTTTAGCGTTTAACGGATGATACAGGGATCGCAGTTCGTAACACTCAACATAAATTAATGTAAACTAAAAACACAAACATTCTCACAATATTTAGAGTGAAATCTGAATGAAAGAAAAGGATGAGTGTATTCAGCTGTGGCACAACTTGCTAATGAATCAAGATTTGGGAAGGGGGGGGGGGGTGATGTATGACAAATGTGCTGGACTGGGTTTGAATGGGTGGCGCTGGTTGAACACTATAACCAGTACAGTTACAGCAAATATAATAATTAATAGAATGCTTATTCCACATGGTGCACTGTCATATGTTTATGATGCATATCGTCACTGTGATACAATGATATTCTGATGCATTGTTACTCCCCTAGCAATCAGGGATGTATACATAAACACAACATGTAATCTGCGTCAGAACAGAGGGGATAACGAACAGTGAGCGAGCCTGCACAGCTGAAAACAAGCCCCAACAGAAGCTACGTTTGCTCTTTTCTCGTAACAATCAGGAGGCCGGCGAATCCTCAGAGGGCTGATAATTGGAGCACATAGCGTCACGTCCCAGAGCACCTCATTCAAGATGTTAAGGTACAACCTGAACTCCAAACAACACACAGACTCCATCCTGCTGCTAATGCGCGCCTCCAGCAGGAGCCACGATAAGAGACGGGACCCTGTTTCCTCAGCGGCGGCAAAAACCAACAGCCCAGCATCGACTCCCAGCCACGAGTGACTCTGCATAAAGTGTATCAGCTGTCTGAAATTTTATATCATTAGACACTAGACTGCAGTGCTGAGAGGCGTCCAAGAAGCCGTTTCCTGGAATGGGGCCATAAAACACAACAGTTTCAATGACTGTGCAAAGTAACTAACGTGTTAGTCATCAAAGCAGCCTGATAGCATCAAATCAAACTATTTTTTCATTCTGACAGGAATGCAAAGAATACAACAGCCCAAATGGAGCAAAACGAAAAACAGTGTCTTTCAGTACTCACACTCTAATGATGCTTTTGTAAAGTCTGATTTACACAATGATCCTCTTAGGTCTATCACATAACTCATTGGTTTATTCAGGACATAAAACTTTCAAGCCGAGATCACTCGGAAGTCTCTAACTCACTTCGAGTCACTTTTTGAGATGCCAGCACCACATGTGATGACGCGGAGGACAAAACAACCCCTTTTGCTGGGACACATCAGATAGGTCTGTTGGGCTGCTGACATGACTTGTCAAGTGAGTCCTGTCAAAGTTTGCAAAAAATCAAACTATAAAAAATAAAGTACTTTTGCACAATAACATTAGATGTAAATACCGTACGTTATACATGTTCCAATTAATCGAACAAATAAATCACACATAAAATGCCTTTATCCCATATAAGACTTTGTAATGTAATGTCAAGAGTGTCTTATGGATGACGTGCGATTTTGCCAGGGTTAGCCAGTCTATGCTGGTTCGGGACGGGTGAACGGATCAGATAAAATCAAGGACAAGATTCCAACCTGCTTTCCTTGATTTTCCTGATCTGTGGCCCATGGACTAACTAAACACACAGGAAGAGGTGATTAGCATCTGGTCTCAAATGCACTGTTGCCTTCTTGGTGTCTTTTTAATTTTTTCTAAAAAGTGCCTTGAGATAAATCTAGCGACTCTTTGGACAAACCTTAGCTACTCTTCACAAAAGAGTGTCACTCAAACCCTGTCCCGCAAGCGAGAGGCACAACTCTCTCCGAGTCGACTCTGTTGAGTGAGGGGCAGAGAGGCTGATCAGATTGGTTGGGTCGCAAATTACCACCACAGTAAATCGTACATAAAAATTAGTACACCATTAACAGTGCATTCATTAGTGTTTATATGAAAGTGTGTATATGATCGTATGTAAGGTATGAAAGTGTGAATGGTCAACAAATGAACAAACTGACCTTTACCTGTTTATCCTAAATACTTTAGATTAACTGCCCCTTTGGTATAAACTTGATAACTGTATTGATTTTGACGAGACTGAACATGCCAACCTCTTTCTCCATTTTTCCATTCAACCTTAAATAGTGCAGTAGTTACATTTTGGCACCTGTACTTGAACTAGAACACTGCACCATAAATTCAACAAAAAAACCCCCAAAAAATTCAAATAAGAAGCTGGTCAATAAAAACCTAATATCAGCTTTGTAGATTTTTGCAGGGGTCAATTCAGTACAGCACAGTTAATAATGTCATTAGTCAGATAGTTAGGCTGGCAGTGCTCGCTAAAAGGCTTCCTACAGTGAAAGGTCCCAGTAACTGAGAACATTACGCCAGTGGCTGAGTGCAGTATGCGAGTAACGGAAGTAAATATTCTAGTGGCCAAGTGAAATATCCATTTCTAAATTGTACACAGACCACACACCAGCCCAGAGAAAAGCCTGGGACTGAAAGAGCAGGCAGTATATTCATTACTCCACTCTTTTTTAGGAGTTTGTATGGATCCACACTGTCAATAAGGCCAATTTAATCCTTATGTGGTGGTTTGGCATCTCTCTGGAGTTGGTTAAGTTGGTTAAGCATGACACATATCCAAAGCCAAAATATCAATCTCTTTAAGTTTTTGCAGTGTGTGGGAGTATTCGTAACATGAAACAAAGAAGCATCCCAGTCAATACAGCAAAAAAAATCAGGACTGGCGCTGCGAAGCTGGAATTCTGGCTTTATTTTTGTCCATTTTTAAAGGTAATAGGGTGTCGCATCATCAGAAACCACATAAGAAAGTCTATTTGAGAAAGAAATCTATTTGAAAGAAAGTCCTCCAGCTTTGGGGAGTTTTTCCTCACCTCTGATGCTTTGGCTTGCTCACTAGGAGCTTGCAACAGGATTCTCTAAAGCTACTTTATGACAACACAGGTTGTAAAAAGTGCTAAAGTGCTATATAAATAAAACTGAATTGAATTTCCACTAGTAACATTTCGCTGTGGATACCAGCAGTTACAAAAATCAATTGACAAAATGTACATCCCCTCATTCACCAAAGCAAAAGTGCCTGCAATGGTTGGCAAAACGATCCCCCAAACAAAACTAAAACACCTGTAAGGATTGACAAAACGACTCCCCGCCCCACAAAACATTTGCAGTGGTTGACAACACCCCCCTGCCTGGATTGCAAAATGAAAGCACCCCAGCAGACCTTCCACAAACCATCCCCCACCACCCCACCTCACCAGCAAAACCACTGACTCGACCCAGTTTGAGATAGGTGTGTGTTTATTTAGGCATGTGGCCTGCAATGCCAAATGATGAGTATTAGCTTCCATTACTTTTACAACATTAGCTTATCACATAACTAATTTTAGTTATGTCATACATGAACACACCACATTACGAAATTCTTTCTCTGCATTTAACCCATACACCCAAGCGAAGCAGCGGGCAGCCAGGAACATAGCGCCCGGGGAGCAGTACGTGGCGATGGTACCTTGCTACAGGGTATCTCAGTGGTGCCACTATTCACTCAAAACGAGATATATGAAGAACAAGCTGGAACGCGGCTCCTCTTCTGAGACGGAAAACATGACTGTATGATACTCCACCGAGCAGTTTCCACATGCCCATGTGCAGTCACACACTCGCGCCACTGTGGCGTGAGTGTTCTGCCCTGAGCCCCCAACATCGCCTCAGCTTGTGGACAAACTGAGGAGGCCACTGCTGTATTCACTCCCGCATTTATTTTTGGAAATGGAGAAGAGGGAAGTCCCACCACTCAGTGAAGTATGGTCTGCTACTGAGGGTATGGCACTGTGGAGATAATGCAAGTCCGGTGAAGGGTCATGCATTAAACATAGCTGTGGTTTGCAAAAAAGCAGACAGGAAGGAGGCCTTTGAGGACTTCCAGCAAGATCCTGGATCAGCACTTCGAAGAGAGGGAACTAGATGTTGCACGGGATGAGCAAAAGGTGAGGTGAATGCACTTAACGGAGACTTTGGTAATGTGACCTTTCAAAATATAAAGTAGGAAAAAAGTAATGCTGAGCTGCTGATTCAATGTATTGGGGAAACATTGACTGACTCCATAAATAATTAACAGGGAATGTGGCTTGGGGCACACATACACGCACATATAGACACACAAAGAGATACACATACACACACACACACACACACACACACACACACACACACACACACACACACAGGCATGTGATTCATGAGCTGGCTTAAACAACAAGGAGAGGGGGAGTAGAGAGAGAGAGAGAGCGAGCAGCTGGTGTGAGAGAGACAGTGTCAAAGAAAGAGCGAAAACGAGAGTGAGAGAGGGAGAAAAACAGAGAGACTGACAGACAGAGAGAGAGAGAGAGAGAAAAAGAGAGAGACTGACAGAGAGAGAGAGAGAGAGAGAATAAATCATTAAGAAGTTGCAGTTTTTTCCAGCATGTCACATGGTACAATTTAATTTTAATTATTTATTAATTGTAGGTCATTGAACGAAGGACACAATGATAAATCCTGTAGAAAGTGCAGATCATAAATATGTCTCATATATCTGTGTTTGCCCACAGAATAGATTTTATTTTGATTTAATAAAGATGTTATAGTTGTTCCCACAGTCTTGTTACACAGAACAAGAAGACTTTCTTTTGTTCTGACACCCTTCGTGTTTTCTTCCTATGTTTCAAACATCCCCTGATGCCACAACAAATAGAAAAAAGCTCAGAATCAAAGCTTTTGATACAGAATGTAAATGCAAACGCATTGCATACAGTGGCATGCAAAAGTTGGTGCACCCAGCCAAATATCATGTTTTCCAGGTGAAAATAAGTACAAGCTCCAAAGAGGAGACACTTCTGCACACCTGAATGCACAATTACTGTTTATTAGCTGAATTTTACATTTTGAAGAAAACATAGAACATAAATGTGGCCTGTGCAAAAGCTGTGGCACATTTAATATTTTATGCACTTTTCTCAATTTGTTAAATTCAGCAAATACCTAAAAACTGGGCACTAAAGTTTGTAGAACCTCCATGAGTTCCCTGTATACTTATTTCCACTTCAAAACAAATAAAATGTGTAATTTGTCCGATTGGAGGGGTGTCATTGCATACGATTACATAAAGGGGGATCATTGCTTACACATATTACAGTCATTGTGTATGAGTGTAACCCACCTAAATAAGCCACTGTGTTGCTATATTTGAATAAAGCAAATGGAATCATGCCAGACATCTAAGAGCCTGATAAACAAACAGAAAAGTCAGAGGACTGGAGCAGGGACGTCCTCAGTATACCTTCAGGCTTTCGGAGAGAGAGTGGGGGGGCGAATGCCCTGTAACTGAACTCATTAAACCCATGTCACCAGTAATGCCACAGGATCCCCCCCACCCCGCCCTCCAGGTGGCAGTGCCACTGACGGTCCAGCCACGTGAGCCCAGCTACAGCCTGTGCTCCCTTGGTACCCTTATCACACTTAAGGACACACACACACACACACACACACACACACACACACACACACATACACACAGACACACCAACACTGTCACAACAAAACCTCATATTTCAAAAGCTGAAACTTTAAAGTTAAGGGCATGTTTTCCTTTTACTATAAAGTGCGTCTGTGTAACCAGCTTATATTCCAAGTTTTGTTAAGTAATGCTGAAAGAATATTACAATATTATATAAAGTAAAGTGGCCGCTTATAGTCACGTGTGAACACAACACAGCACAGCACACAGTGTGAACAACGTGAAATTCTTTCTCTGCATTTAACCCATTCACCAAGTGAAGCAGGGGCCTGCCACCAATGAGGGGCGCCCGGGGAGCAGTGGGGACAGTACCTTGCTCAAGGGTACCTCAGTAATAACACTAGCAATGCTGGGATTTGAACCCACAACCTCCTGATTGCAGGGGCAACTCCCTAACCACTAGGCCACCAGCTGCCCCAAAGACAGTGATGGATTACTTTGCAAAGATAAGACAAAAAAAAAATCTCCCTCACTCTCCCTTTCAGTCTCAACTCTTAATCATCAACCTATTAAAGATGAAAAGTTATTTTATGTTTGAAGGAAGCAAGATTTTCCGACCACTCCAAATACACCCCACCACCCCCAACCACCCCCAAAACACCCATGGACTGAACCTCATAAAGCTGGTTCCTGTTAACATCTTACTTGACTCATTTAATGCACTTCAGAGTGGGCAGATGGTGTTCAGGTTGAAATCCTGGCCCACTATGGTAAAGGATAATGCTTTAGGTGGTGAAGGCTGGACCAGCTGAGGCTGAAAACCTGCGGTCATATGAATCACACTTCTCTGTGCAGTGTTTGCCTTCGAGTGAATACCATAGGCAAGCATTTGTAAAGCGAGCGCTGCAAACTAGTGGTGAATCTTTCCAGGTATTTTGTAACATGCTTATTATTCCCTACGCATGTACAGAACCTGTCGAACGGCTCATAAGCGCAACAGATGCATGAACACCTCGGATATAGAGGTGACTATCAATGTACTTATGGACAAATACCACGACTGATTGCGTGTAACCAAGGTGAAAAGTCTAGTGTGAATATGTTCATATGAGCTGGTGGCCTGGTGGTTAGAGACTTGCCCTTGTGATCAGAGGGCTGTGGATTCGAATCCCAGGACTGCTAGTGGCACCAGGGAGGTATCCTTGAGCAAGATACCGTCGCCACACACTGCTCCCTGGGCACTGCGTCATCAGCTGTCTACTGCTTCACTTGTTGAATGGGTTAAATGCAGAGAAAGAATTTCACACTGTTCACACTGTGTGCTGTGGTGTGGTGTGGTGTGTGCACGCATGACAAAAATGGCCACTTTACTTTACGAGAGGCTTGCAGTAATCCCAGACCTGCAGCCGAACTCATGTAATACATGACTAGGGTTAGGATTAGGGCTCGTATCATTCAGAATATTTGGCCTAATTCTCTAGAAATGAACATATTTCTGACCTATTTGCAACATTTTGTTGACATTATCGGTTCCAGTCATGAGTTTCACGCCTAAGTTGGAACAGAGAAGTCAGAGACATCCAATGTCCCTCTGACTTGTAACTCAACATTTCTGGTCAAACTACGGGGTCATAAGAAAGAATGGTAATGTTCAACTACTAACTCCACTTGAGTTAACTGCTGTGATGTTTAATTCAACTCAGTTTCAGAGCAATCAGTAGCACCTTCAGTCACAGGCGAAGCTTCTTTGCCTGATAATCTGGTAACTGTGTCCATCACCTCCTTCTCATCAGACATTTCATCAGTTTCCTTTCATTTTTGGGTGCCACTAGGATACAGCTGTTCCAATGCTATCTTTAAGAACACTAATTAGGTAGCTAAGCTTACGTTACCCCTGTGGTGTGAAAAAAACAAAAGAAAAAGTGTCAAATCAAGTTTTCAGTGCTTTTCACACTTCTTTCATTTTACTATAAAATATTTTAAACAGGTGTTTAATATGCACACGGCAGTCAAACAAGTGCTATCTTACTGTCCCATTTTTTCCCTCAGTTGAGGCTGTTTGAATGCTTTGAGGTGGAAAGTAAGATTTTCTCAGTTGAGCACAGAGCAAGAGTTACATTAGTGTAGTGTTCATCAGTTTTGACTCACACTGATAAGGTTGACCACTCAGGTGCCAGAATTTGGTGCGTTTTTGATATTTAGTATCACAGTTTGATACCCAACCTTACACTGGACCCTTGTACCAACCCACAAATGGCATATTTCCCCCCCTTGAGCTCCATCCCATCCCTGGAGCTGACTTCTTAGCGCACTGTGACAAAGAAAGCTGTCAATGGCTGCCGCTGGCGCTAAAGAAAGTAGGAGTGTTGGAGGTGTCTTGGCTTGGTTTTCGTGCCACTGGCTCGGTGCACACACACACACGCACACACACACACACACACACACACACATTGACTCACACCTAGCTGTGGGGAATAGAAGAGAGAACTTTTCATGTGCTCAGCCAAGCTCAGGGCGCAGGACCGCTCCAAGCTTAGCACGATCATCCGCAAACAAGGCAAGGGGAGAGAGAGAAAATCCCCAAAAGCCAACGCCGTGGTGCAGCCTGGTGGAGCAGGTCGTCTTCTCATGAATACTACTCAGGCTGCATTTTCTCGGCTTTGCAGAGCCTGGCTGCTCAGAAGAGATAGACTCTTTTTTTTGGTGCCTCAAAGCCTATTGATTCTGCATGGCTAAACCATGTAGATCTGTATCGCAGCCAGATTGCCCAGTCTTGCGCGAATCAATGACACAACTTGGTGAGTACAACAATGTGCCAAGGAAAAAAAAAATATCAGGCCTGAACCAGGCGGTGGAAAGCCGCAGCACAGCTGGTCCCCGCCTGAACGGCTTCAGTCTGTTTCTGCTGATCCGTGTCACTTCATTAAAAGCTTCTCTTCTGATCAAGCATTTTTTTGCTTCGGGCTTGAGCTCCCAGAACCGTGACAGAGCAAAAAAAAAAAAAAAAAAAAAAAAAGGGCATGGGACAATCTGTAATCTGAAACTATCAATTTTGCCCTTGTTAATATTTCATCGTCTATTATATGCGCAGAAGTGCACTGATACACTGATACTAAGAGAAAATGGCATGCCTGGAACATCGATGCTGCTATTTTTAGAAGCAAGAGACAGCAGAGACCTGTTTCTTTAGGAAGGGGATCTGTGATAATATGCATTTTTCAGAAGTTTAATTTATGAACCAGCGAAAAGAGAAGATAAGTAGGAAGGAAGGAAGGAAGGAGGGGTCACTTCATGTTATTTATTGATACGGCTCCATTTTTAGCCACCGGCAGAGGCTGGTGATGTGACAGCAGTTTCTGAGACCCTACAGGTACGACACTGAAGCCTCCTCTTTCTCGAACACACGACTGGATTGTGTTTATCGCCCTTCAATATTTCATTTCTTTCCTTTAATATCTTATTATAGCATATTCAGCTTTGTACTATAACCTACTGGACTTTAATGTGATGATTTGTCTCAATCTGTATGTGTATTTAAAGGACATAGTTTGGTATTACTACATCATTTCCCACTTGCCTCAGATGTGGTAGATCAGCCGAGACTTTTAAGCGAAAACTTGAACACACCTTCCCAAAACCTCTTTATTAAGGCAGCATAGACTAGTGGATGCGATTTAGGGCATAGTAAACCGTAAGTCATCAAAACTTAGCTCACCCAGACAGACTTGGATCAAATTTCTATTTATTTGTGAAGGCCACTGCCACAAAAACTCATTGAAGATCAGAAATGTTACTTCTGAGGTGGTTCATGAAAGCAGACCCTGTTGTCTAAAAGGCAGCATTTAGCTCATTCTGCTCATTATTACAGCTCACAGTAAGTCATGCTGTGTCTTCAACCATGTCCACATGTCTGTACCACATTAATGAAGGGCTGGATGTGGTTTCAGTGGGTTGAAAGAAGGTTCAGACATGTTTTACAAAGAAGATTTGGCAAATAATAGCTTCCGGTGTTCTTTAGCATCATTTGCCTCACAATGCTAATAAAACCTTTCAATGTTCTGCTCAGCTACTGAATGCCAACCCTTTGTAAATTCAACAAATCTGAAAAAACCTTGATGCAATCAGGCAGAGAATACTCTCACTCACTGCACATTACCTAATCTTAAATTACACCAAGTTCCTGAACCAAGTGCAGCCCCAGAGGAATGGTGGAAGCAGCAGCTTTCACAGCTGTACTCTAAAGAAAATAAACAGAGGACTATCACGCCTTCACTTTTCATCACTGTGTAACATCCAGCACTTTCCAACATTGGGAAATCTCTTTGTTGACATGAATCTTTCCAACCAGCAAGATGATTCTACAAGTAAAAGCCACTGTTTAGGCATGAGCAACTGCTTTGACCAATAAAATGATTTGATGACTAAAAGAACACACAGATTTGGCCCACTGTTGCCATTTCTCAAGGCCTCATTTCTCAGGAACTTGACTAAAAGGAACTCCATGCATGTTCCAGTGAAATACACAGAGGATGTGGAACCTCTCTGTTCCTCAGAAGAGCACGGACCACAGACAGTCATGAATGTGTCCATAGTCTCTCTCAGGCGCAAGTTCTCCAGGCCTAGCCAAGAAGTTTTGGAATCCCCATTACATGACCTGACATGGCTCAGGAAATCCAACCGTGACTCTACATTACGCTTCTAATTTAACACCATCAATATTTAATGGGCTTGGGTTTGTAAAGCGCAAAAGGCGACGTTCAGCATTCACGCAGAAGCCAGGAAACAAATGACTCACGCTGTGTAGAGATTGGAGCAATATCCTGAGGTTGGAATTGGAAAATCTAATGACTCCTAGTGTGTTGTCTTTCAGCTGTCACGGAGGACGGACATAAAGAGAATCAGACTCTTTGATAGCGGAGCCTGGGAGAACAGTAGCTGCACTGTTTCTGGTGCTGCCACTCAGTCGCCTGCTCCCATTCACTTTGATTCCTCTAATTAATCCACAAAGCCAAGACTCTCCTCCCAGCCCTTCCCGTCACAGAACTCCGGGCGGAGCGCTTCTGGGCCCTGGCCCGTTCACCTTGGCCCCTCCACGCGGAGCAGGCAGGGCCGAAAAGGCCCACCGAAAGTCACCATCGGCATCAGGCTCATTACGCATGCTGATTGCGTTTAAACCTCCGGTCCCCCCAGGGCGGGGAGTGTGTTTGGATTAGCGTGGCATGAATTAGCATATGCCTGCATAATGAATCAAAAAGGCAGAGCATCATGTCGAAGGATCTGGAGTCCCCACACGTTTCGCGTGACACACTTTCGCTAGCGCGCTGAACAAGGAGCCAGTGTGAGACAACTCACCTCCTCACCACAGCTGAACTGCCAGAATTAGTAAAGCAGAAATGAAACTGAGAAGCCTTCTTAAAGCATTTACATTCAGGGGCTCCCGAGGGCAGGGGGAGGGGGGCTCTTAAACAGCTTCTTGAAGTTGGTTTAAGGTATTTACTAGGTTGTAACAAGCCGCAGTTGTCAAGGCCAGTGCATGGTCTCCATAACTGTTCACGTGACTAACTTAATACTCTTTTCAGCATGTGATATTCATTGACCCCAAAGGTGAACACAGTAAAAGTAAAGTATGAGAAACCTATAGCTGGGATTAAGGTTGAAATCCAGTTTAGCCATGGAACAAGCATGCCTGGGGGTCCTCAAGGACACATCTGGCTACATTATCTCATAGTAAGGACCCTCCTCAGTCTAAAACATACCATCCAGTCACTGATTTCCTCTAAATGGGTTGAAGTGCTCCACAAATCTGAAAGAACATGGTGTTGATCTAATCAATTACTTGGTCTTAATTACTTCATTACTTACTAAAACTGATCAAAATAATCAGTTGATTAGTTTAGCACCAATATGACTGATAGCGACAGTCCTAGACTAAGCTGCCCCAACAGATCCCCATATATTGAGCTTAGGGATGGGCGATATGGCCTAAAATCTATATTGCGGTATAATTTGAAGCATGTGCGGTAACGATATATATTGCGATATATTC
>JBBPCZ010000001.1:15703185-15713434 GCA_037974445.1 Brycinus macrolepidotus
TTGTGGAGCGTTTGTGGAGGTCCATATGACCGACGTCGCACCGGTCTTCTTTACTAGCACCTCCTCCTCCTCCCCACCATAGACGTCTATGCTCCCCACGTGTAAGCTCCATGCTTTAGACTAAAACAGGCGCAGCTTGATGACATCATCAACTTGCGCTATCGCGGTAGGCCGGTATAGTCAAAATCTCTTAATTGAGCTATCCATTTGCTGAATGTACACCTTAAAAATAAAATGAAATTAAAATCATGAAATCCCAGAGATTATATATAATATCTATACACCACGAATGTACAATGTAGTCAATGGAGGTACAGACACATCTGTTCACCAATGTGAAATAAGGTGGCAGAGGAGATCGCGCACACATTAGTGCAACCATCTCTCAATCCCTGGCTCTTTAAATAGGGGGGTTTAGAGTAGATCTGCTGGTTTCTACCAATCATTCGTTGGCTGGCTGCAGATTTGGGTCGATGACCTAGTTATTTGGAAAATTAAAAGTGTTAGAGAGACGTAACGATTTGAACATGCCCTGAGCACCACACGCTGAAAATGAAAATAGAAGGGAAAAAAAATCTGACTGACACAGCTGCAAAGAGGTTTTAAGAAAATCACATTTTTTTCCCAGGGAAGATTTTGGCTCTGTGACTCACTTTCTCAAATCTAATCTGGCCCCAAATCAGATTAAGAGGATAAATTTAGTGACACAGAATATTAAACAAATGCGAGTGGCGACAATGAGACATCAAAGCTGCACCAGGAAGGAAAGGTTAGAATCTGACCCACTCCAAACTTCCCAAATATACTGAAAGTACTCCAGTAAGCATATCTTACAGCTAAGCACCTTGCATTTCTCTATTGATTTCCAGACAAAAATACAAAGTAGATCACTACAGCCAGCAAGAGAAACTGACAAATGAACTATTCTGCCTTTAGAAGGGATCATTTTTTTTGGCCCTCCTTATATTCAGTGTCTATAATAAATGTGTAGGACTTTAATAATGCATGCAAAAACTAACTCCTGCTGAAGTATTGGCTGAAGGCTTATTCCTTCAAGCATCACTTGTCATAAAGGTTTCTTTAATCAGTTTCACCCCAGAAAGTGTGAAATAAACCTCAGCTAAATAAGATAAACCTCAACTACAATGATTCTATAGATTGAAAGCAAAATGATTTATAATTTCCATCAAACTGCAATACCGGAGCTCAACTCTTCTCTTTGCCATTTATACGAACCAAAGGTGCTGAAGCTCTGCTGTAGTGGGTTCAGGAATGTGTTGGTGACAGTTCAAAGAAAAAAACAAACAAACAAAAAACAAACAAAAACTTACAAAAGTTAAAAGTACAAGTGCTCCAAAGTCCGCAAACAAGATAAGGCTGAGACAATGACAAAGTGTTTTTCAGAAATACTAAAACACTAATATCTACTTATTACATGCCTTCTTGAGGAAATATATATAAACAATAATATCTAATCATGAGAACTTAACTGACAGTAACCAAACCCTTGGCCCAAGGCAGGGTCTTTAGTGAGACAGCACTGGGAGTATGTGAAGAACGAGACGCTGGCATCAGCCTTGCGCTGGAAAGCTTTTAGTAGTATTAGAAATAGGGCTTGGCCTGTATATTATGAGCCTGTTAAAGCATGTGAGTCCACGAGCTTGTGCAGACCAGAGGGGCTGCAGGGACAACTGGTGGCACCTGGACAACAAGCTGAATCCTCACTTTAATTCATTTGTGTGATACTGCGGAGGAACACGGCGCATGGGCATGGAGAAGCATCATAAAGCTGTAAATATGAAAGCAACAAGAGGCACTTGTTCGAATAACGAGAGAGAGTTAGCGGGAGAGAAGGAGTAAAGTGGAGGGGGAGAAAGAGGGGGAGGGAAGGAAAGCAAGAGCGAGAGAAAGAGAGAGGGAGAGAGAGAGAGAGAGATAATAGCCCATTAGCTTATCGTCAGTGATTATCTACACTACACAGTTTTTTCACAATACATGCAGGCCTGGCGTCATTGTCTGGCTGCGGCTTTATTATACACTCGGTTATACAATGGGTATTTTTGTGCCTTCATGCAAATACTTGTTTCGGGGGAAGTATTTTTTTTCCAATAAGCAAATGTCCTGTCATTTACACACAGGAGCTGAAAATGGAAAGTGTATATTTAATGCACAGCGTCCACATACTCCCGTGACAACCTGCAAATGAGATAATGGTCCATCCTTAAAGAGGACTTTTTCTTCACTGTTTTCAAATGGCTTCAATTGTTTTTGTCACTGTAGTGTGAATATAATTAATGCATCCATCCGTTATCTGAATCGCTTATCCTTAACTAGGGTTGTGGAAGGTGCTGGAACCTATCACGGCGGTCATAGGACAAAAGACAGAGTCCATCCCAGGGCAGACAGAGACACACATGATCGCACTACACCTAGAAGCAATTAGGCATCTTTAATTTGCCTGACATGCGTGTCTTTGGACTGTGGGAGGAAATCAGAGAACTTGGTCAAAACCCACACAGACCCTCAGCCAGGAATCGAACCCAGGACCTTCTTGCTGTGAGGCGACAGCACTACCCACTGCAAAACCATGCCACAAGAATATAATTAATGATGCAATGCATCTCACAAAACCCCGTCTGCACATAGTATACTAACAAAAAGACAAACAGATCCAACAAACTATGTGTACTGAGGGTGATAAATTGGCATGATTACACTCAGCACCTGTACTTTTCAGTATACAAATGAACCAACATCCTACCACTGTCAGCAAAAATGCCTCAAGAATACGCTCTTAAGTAAGGGTTCCCAATCTTCAAAGTTCTCCGCATTTTTGTCCTTTCACTCCACATACCTGACCCAGACCATGAAGATCTTGGTAATTACTTAATGAGTTGAAACAGGTGTGCTAGATGAGATAAATGTGCAGGGGTCGCCAGGACTGGGATCCCCTTCTTTAGACTAATACAGCTGACTAAAACAGTTACAAGCTTCAGTTGCTTCGTTTCAGTAAGGGAAACTGTGTAAACACATAAGAATAACATTTACCAGGACATTTTATTCATTTTCTTTAGTACAACCATCCTAGAGGTCTATAAATAACCAAGCTGTCCAGGACTTAAAACCTTTCAACACCTTTCTTCCCTGAACCTTGGACAGCCGGAAAGGTCAGAAGGAGAAAGATCCACAGTGCTTTGCAAACATGTAATGCATATGAAGAAAACTCTATGTAAAGCCAGTTAAATGAGAGGTACACATTACCTGGTTAAAAAACAAAAAAACAGACTAAATACAAAGTGATATGTCTCTGTAATTGAAAGCGCTCTCTGCATCTCTGCTCTTTTAGCTTCAATGGTCATGTTAAAAGACGATGACGCAAAAACTACACCAGCTGTTATTCATTCATTTTACCATTTTACCATATAGGAACAATCACTGTCCTTCTTAAAGACTTTTACTGACCATATGTGATGGGCTACAAAAAAAATGCTAAACACAGAATCGCATACAAAAGTATGAACGAACAGCCTAGTATGTGGACTGGCTCAATCCTAGACAAAACCAGAGAGAATGCACGCTCACACTCACGCACATACATACACACACAATCACACACAAGTGGCGCTGTCAGGATCGATCCCAGAAAGACAACGGAGGCCCAAGGGGAAGATGGCAGATAATGGATTATAGCACGACTCCTTTGTGTTGCTCTTGGCTCACCAACTGAAAAACACAGGCAGACAATGGGAGGGCTTGCTGCGACTTCAAAATTTAAGGGAAAAGAAGGAGGGGTGGGGGTGGCTGGGGCTATTAAAAGCGGAGTAGACATGAAAGTGGTTCCCAAATCCATACTCAGTGTTATTTATTTTGCTCCTTTTATCCAAAATCCAACATTTTATTTTATCTACCTTCAAAGAATGATCATGGCTCACAGTGCAGAGTACATGGAGCAGATACGCCATGGATAAAGTGTCTCTCTAAAGGCACATACAAAGAAAGTAATACATACAAAGGAGGACATACCAGGCTTTCTCTGTAAGTCCCCTTAGTGTGCGGTTTCGTTTGTGGCTTATTCCATTCGCCTTCCACTTCCCTGAACAACTCTATAAAAATGTACAACGGCTTAGTTTCGCACCACAAAGCTCAGCAGACGTGACGGCACTGTGCAGCTATGAAGCGACCCAGTCTGTTTTTTTAGACTCGGCTTAAAGTAAATGACGCTGTCAGTGGGGTCAGTCCTTTTCAGGACCAGTTCTAGGCCTTATTGGGCTGTGGAAATTGGCCCACTATTTTCCTGAGGCTCAGGAAACACCAAGGCCAACTAATCATTTCCCATCCACCACTGGTTTTCACCTCTTGGGAATATCTGCAGAGTCAGAGTCAAGGCATCATGGTTGTTGAAGTGTAGTGGATAACATTACTTCCTTCCAAGCAGGAAGATGGGATTTGATTCCTTCCCTGAGCGACACACCACACTGTACCAATAAGACAAGCAAGACTCCTAACACTACATTCGCCTACATCTGTGATACAAAAAAAGGGCATTTAAATATAAGGCTATTCTCCAAGTGTGTGTCCTCTTGAGAGTGCCGTCTGCGTGCTTTTGTCCATTTCTTGCTTTCGTGTTTTTGTTTGCTTCCTCTCATGGTCGATGCTGACTCAACATGTTCAAAAGCAAAGAGGACCGACTGAAGGCAATGGTGCCGTACACATCGTACTGACAGTATCTGATGGTTGTCCACAGCTACCAGCAGCTGAACAACATCCGAGAGCCTGGCATGTCCCAGGCCTTAAGACTTTTTACAACAGTACCTCCAAACACCTCAGCAAAACAGGACCAAACAAACAGAGATACAAGTGGGACACTGAATAGACGGTTTGGTGTAATGTCTTCCTCACCACACATATAATCAGCAAATATGTTTTGTATCTGACATTTGGATAACCCTGGACAACAGTACATAAAGGCTTCAGGCTTTATGTTTTCAGCTATGCAACGTACCATTTTATAGACTGCAGCGAACCACACAGTGTCAGAAACCATATAAACAAGTCTAACTGCATGCAGCTTGTGGAAAGTGTGTGATTATTTGCATGTGGTTTGTACATTAAATACGGGGTATAAACTTACAATATTATAGCACATGATCACAAAACTAAAGAAGCTAACTTCAGACATCCCACTTATCTTCAAGCATATTTGGGCATAGGTACAGAGCTTTTGCCACACTAATCACTTAAAGGAATATACACAATGTCTTCCAGTGTAAACAACTGTTAACTTCCCAAGAACAAATCTGAAGTTGGTGTGTATTACAAAATTACTGACCAGTGGCGCTACCCATAGTAGATACTTCTTCTGAGGAAACATGATCCTTATGTACTGCTGGTTTTCTTTTTGTCGCAATCACGCCAGCCTGTAGCAATGATATAGCCTATAAAGACATTTCAATTGACGTAACCTTCACTTTTGCTCACTATCACAACAAGCTAACAGCAACACTCATTATTCTCCCCTTCCACAGCAGACCTCCATTTGAACCCATTAGCCTCCGTTTCTTCCTGTACTCTACAGCAGAAGGCCCCTATAGCTGTTCCCCACCCTCACAGTAAGTATATATACACGCTGCGAATGTGAGTGCATGTGCGGTAGTTTATGTGTGAGTGAGTGCAGGATGACGATTTGAGAGGCTCTCGGGCCAGGGCTGGCAGCGGCACAGTGTGACTATCAGCAGGGTTCTCATGGCCGATCAGGGAAGGGCATTGGCATGCTAGGGGTCTCGGACAAGCCCATTTCAAATCGGAGCTTGGGTCATTAACTCCCCTCGCACATTCCTCACAGGCCTCTCTTCATCCCACCCCTCCCGCCCCCACCAGCCAGCAGCCAAGCAACCCCGCACCACCCCTAGGTAAACCCTCACAAATAGGATCAAGGAGCCAGCCATATGGTGGCCTAACGACAGCCATAGTTTAGAGAGAGGGATTTTCAGGATGAAGGACTTTTGTGGAGGAGAGAGAGAAAGAGACACGCGGTCCGGCAATAAGCTCGGCTTGTAGTAATTAGCAGGAGCACACCGCTACAGAACAATATGGACAACAGGAGCGCAGTGCCTAACCCATACACAAACTGTCCCCTGTGATGGACAGACTTAAGCTCTGTTCACGTTACTGGATCGACATCCAAGTGTTTGCCTAAACGTGACTGAATTATTTTAAACTGATTTTTTCTTTGATTCAAGGCACTTTAATATGTGTTTCTAGACTGGATGCATGTCTGACTGGGCTGTAATGATATGCATATTAAAGGGCCCATAGATTCTGCTGTGAATGGTGAATGGTGCATTTTGAAACAATAAATTATGCTTTACACAAATCAAAGTCTTATTTAATAAAGTAAGTAAAATTTGATATTTCATAACATAGGCCCTTTAATACTCTTATTTTCTATATTCGAGTTGAGAGACAGACCCTCTGGGAATGGAACACAGATTTGATGCTAAATAAGATATATGATATCAGACACACAGACCTGCATTTGAATGGTTTCTACTTATTTTTACTATTTTAAAAAAATCTCTGCACTTGAAACATTTTTAATTATATAATAAGTATTGACCTTCTGAGACAATTACATCTGTATTTCTGATAATTATGCATGCACAAGGGGTTACTGTCTTGTTTTGTATTGGAAATGTATTTATTATGGTGCAAAAACGACATAGACTGTACTGTGAAATATATAATTTCAACCCAAAATCTAATACGTGGCCATGCAACTGTAATGAGAACGGTAAGGCTGGAATTCATGTTGTCTTCACTGTGCATGTTGATGTTGCTATCGTCATCACCCACTGTCAGAAGTGTGTCAGCAGCTTGATAAAATGTGAGAGTGTGGATACTTTCAGGGCAGAGTTGGGTTCACACTACGGACCAATATGTGGGTCATTAACAAGCAACGACAAATGGTAACTGAGGAAAGAGGCTTGTAATGTGGATGTGGCTCCAGTGTTGCAGAAAGTCAAGAACATTAGTGCATCTAGCAGCATGGGGAGTAAAGATGAGACGGCGCGGGTGTGGTGGGGGGGGGGGGGGGATGGGAACTAATAAAGAAGCACTATCAGAGGCTCACTGTGGCGTGCTTGGCACGGACCCTGCGTGGTTCACTTCCTGACCACTCTCCCCGGACACCTGTTACCACTAGCAAGTGTACGAGGCCTAATGCTGGTCAATGTGCGTGTGTGAGAGAGTGTGTGCGTCTCTGAGGAAGGCTGGTGATGTCAGTAAAGGAGAAGCTGTTGGACACTGATAAGAGGGTCAGAACTTTAACAGGACCCCACCCTTTGCTCTAGAGTTGAGCCACTTCTCTTTAGACTGCCTCTGGCTTCTCTCACTGTCACTTAAGTCTCTGCTGAAAAATACCTCCACAGTTTAAACCCAAGTTAAGATTGCTACTGCTTAAACATAATTACATATTTATTTAATGTACAATTGATTATGTAAGCACATTGACATTGACATGCTGTATCAACAGGTGTGACCCTGAACATTCAGCTTTTTCTGTTTGTTACAATGTCAAAAATATAGTAAACATGTAAATAATGCTTTATTTTCACCAAAAAAAAACTGTACACTCAACATCATCAGATGTCTATTATACATACAACAGTGATAACTGAAAGCTTAGGCCTGTCCCCAGTATTACACACGGCCTGATCACAATTTGAAAAAGTTTTTGGAATTTTTCAAATAAATACAATGATTTGATCGCAGTTTGATGTGTCAGAACAGTAATTTTCATCAGCTTGAGGACATAAATACACAAAAGCAGAAAACGTCTGTTGACGAAAACAACAAAAGACAATAAAAATTCTCCTGCTATAACACCTCTGGAGGCCAGCAGTGAGTAATGTTTGTTTATTTGAGCTTGAGCTGTTTATGTCTTCATCCTGAAGATGTACTGACAACTAGAACTCAAGATGACTAATCAGCCAATCTGGCCATGTTGGGCTTGTTGGAAACAATGGATTGCATGGCAGTTAATCATTACGTACAATTTCCCAACTTCTTTCAATGAGATGCAATGATAATTTTGTTACTCCATTCATCAGTAACCACCGCTCCTGAGGATTATAAGCACTACTCATATAGCTTTAAAGATAAAGCCTGGATAATCAGACCAAAAAAGGAGCTGTAGGGATACCGCATAGTATTCTTGGAAACTTTCACAAACAATCTATGGATTAGATCTAATAATCCAATGCTGTGTGTAGATTTGTGCTAATTCAATACATGTCGGGGTCCGAGAGGAAGAAATTTGTCCAACCACGTGCTCAATCTCCTTCTGTAAACCACTTAAGAAGGCCAAACAATGCTCTAGACAAATGGATCACAGTGCCTAGGGACCGTTCTGGCTAGAGATGCTTCCAGTAATGGCAGACGCTGCAGCCACTTCCCTGCTCTCACTGGAGTCCTGTATCATGTGGGGGCTGTGGTGTCGGCAGGAGCGCCTCGAAAACAGCTTTAGCTCCACAGCCAAGCCCCAGTTCTGGACTGACAACACCAATAACACACTATCCCTTATTGCGCCGAGGGGCCGGGGGACCAAGGGATATCACTTAATTGCCACAAACAGCCTCTCTCTTTCTCTCCCCACTGACTTCCTGAATTTCCCAACTTAGTGGTTTTATCTGCCACTTTTCACATTTCCTTTATGTGGAAAGAGGCTTTATGTAAGATGCTGCGAAACACCCATGCAACCTTGTGCCATGTGTAGCACTCTGGGGCCACGTTTTACGTCTGTCTTATACTGAGTACAGCAAAAACCATTATACATTATGACTGACAGTATACTTGATGTACAGCAATGTTAACTCAATATGGCCTCAATTTATACGACTTTGCTTTACAAAAGAGAACTGGATCTATCCTTAGTTAACCCCTTTAAAACATTACTTTCAGTGGGCTATGTTTACATGTAATGATGCAATTACGGGCTTAATTACACAGTCAGGTATATAATACATTATATTGGCTGTATCTGTATTTGTTTTGCCTTTTGTCACAACAGGGGTGCCAAAAATGATTCTGATACCATTGATAAATGCTTTTAAAGTTAAAAGAACCTCCATATAATGTAAATGTTCTTGAAAGAACCCTTTAATCGTCAAAGAAAACTACACTATGTGAAGGTTCTTTCTACCTTGAAAAGGTTCTTCATACTTCAAATGATTCTTTATGATGACCTTTATTCTGACCATTTGAGGCACCTCAGTTTTTAAAGATATCATATTTTTCATCAAATTCAAATCAAAGTAAAACAGCACCAAAATTGATACAAACACACCTACTAACTGAAAGTGTATTAATAGTTATCAACAACATTTCTCTACTTGTTTCAGCAGAAATAATTCATTTTAAAATCGTACTACATTTCTGTCTTCATTGCTGATAACTGTGACCTTTGAGGGTTAACGTAACTGAAGATACATACGAGGAATAACACAGCTGTTAATGCTGTAGCCTTCATCGAGATAAGAATCGTGCTGGATTTGATCGCTACATGCCCACTGCAAAGCCTCCAACGAGGCTCCTGGGAGGGCCATGCGTACAGTGTGGGAGCAGATGTACATGGGCATTCCTGGCTTCTCTCCACCACGCCGAGCAGAGTGTGAAGCAAACACTGACTCAGGCCTCCTGATCGCCACCCGCCACCGTTGGCCTCAGCTCGTATCATGCAGCGAGATCGCACAGCTAAAGACTAAACACGCGCTGGAAAGGCCAGGCCTTTCAAGATTGCTTAGTGTCATCTGTAAATGAGGCATCCAGTGATTTCAGAGAAGACTGCAGACTAGAGATGGTACCGATCTGATACCCTGCATTGGGACTGGGCCCAAACCAATAGAAAATGCTGGATCAGATAAGAGAAGAATAAAAGTGAACGAATCTGGAGTATTTGGGAACACACAGCTTGACATGTCACAAAATTGCTTATAGTGCAATATAATGTAAACTATGTGATAACAGTAGTCACATGTAGCCTAAACAATAATACTGTTATATAATGCTATTATTACAATTCCCTTTTTTATGTGTAATTTTGCACACATTTGCATACATATATATATATAAGGGCTGTCAGTAGATTAAAATATTTAATCGCGATTAATCGCATATTTGCCATAGTTAACTCGCGATTAATCGCGATTAATCGCACCTTTAAGTCTGTCCTAAACATACTGTTTTTAATACT
>JBBPCZ010000001.1:15713534-15726531 GCA_037974445.1 Brycinus macrolepidotus
TAAATTAATTGTCGGCGTTAAGTAAATCATGCGTTAACGCGATAATAACGCGTTAACTTTCCCAGCACTAATACACACACACACACACACACAGACGTACATATATACATACAGATATAGATAGATAGATAGATAGATAGACAGACAGATAGATATCTTAAGTGCTTCAAACAGCTCATTTGAAGCTTTGCCATTTTCAAACACAAAATATCAGACCCACTTCGGGATCCAGCTTGAGGATTTCAGTATCACTATCGATGAAAAGAAAAAGTGGTTGTGCAACCTCTATTGCGGACATGGTACACTTTGGATGGGACATGAGGGAGTATCACATTCTCTCTATCTCTCACAGTCCAACAAGGCGTTACACTTTTGTAACCCTTGCGTGGAGAAAGACCACAGTTGGCTATTCTGAAAGGGAGAAAAACAGAGTTGGCTTGGCTCAAACAGGCTCTTCTTCTTTGCTTTGAATGGGTGGCAAACAAACCAGACAGAAGGCCAGACATATTCAAATTCCACAGTTTAAAAAAAATCTTGGTGGATGTGGTTACTGCATCCAGATCTGTGTCCATTTCCTTAAACTCCAAACCATGGCTGGATATATATGAATGGGGGCTCTCAAAATGGACTTAAAACCATATCACACCAGATATCACATCACCAAATCTGCATTTCATTACGATACAGCTTGCATTAATCAGGACTGCTTGATTGTAGTATTTATCCTTGAAAACATCATTACTGCAAAAGCAGAATAGTTAAACAGAAGGGATGCAAAATTTCAGTTGATAAAGGCTAGAATTAACAGCATGAACACAGATGACATTTCCAATACGGCTACTTTTAGAGGTGCGCTGGATATTAAATTACTATAAAAGCACATTAAAATACAGCACAAGCCCTACTCAGACTGGACTTGTTAGCCATGAGGACGTCAGTAATAAAGTGTTAAACGTCTCCTCAGTGCTAAAAGTTTCATCAAGTTCCTACTGGGTTGTATTTTCTACTGTTCTCAATGTTTGCGTCACGCATGGTTATTATGACCATGATCATGGTTGTTATTTCTAGAAAACTAAAAGCTGGCCTGTAATTTTCTCAAAGGGGGGTAGGAGGACTGACATGGCCATTCTAGAAGGAAATAAAGTCACCAAATAGCAACTATAAAAGAGCAGATTACCTAAGGACCCACCTCCCCGTTTTAATCCTGTCTGAATGGGACTGTATAAACGTTTTAAATAAGTGATTTTCCAGATATTCAGGACTTCATAATTAAAAGATATCAGACACAAGCAAAAAAATTGAAAAGGGAAAGAAACGAGAGATGCACACATGGCTGTTGAGGCCAAAACTGCCACGCAGGGTTTGGGTGCAGAACAAAAGGCTGTAAGGTGCACTGATTACTCACAGTATGTACTCAGTTTTTATCAGACTGAACGACACTGTCAGTGTTCGATAAATAAATAAATAAAATCAACCTGCTTGTCTCAAACAGCGCAGTGGAAATGTGTTAACTCACCCCACTTTGCGCGTTACCATGATTACGAGTACTTTGAATAATCATGTTTGCTGGAGTCACATGGAGCGCCACTGCAGTTGCAAAGCAACACAGGATTAAAAGACTCATTTGCCTCCTTGCAAAAAAAAACATTCGAACAAAATCCAAGCAAAAATACAGTGTGAAATTATCCTTAACAAGATCATATGAGAGCTAGTATTGCTTTGAGAAGTTAAATCAGTACATTAAGTGAGGTTTTGATGATTTCTGGGAGCTACGTATGTATGAAAACCACTCCCACACATCTGCAAGGTATGCAGCCTTTATTAGTTTAGGTGATGTAACTGACACATTTAATTTAATGAGGCTAAACTCAATCCTGCAAACAGTGAATGAAGAGTGAACGAAAGTTAGCTCAAACCAGCAGCTAAAAGACACCAATAGCAGCAAAAAGTCTTCAAAGAGGCTATATAGGTAATTTAAAAACTTGGTGCATATCTATTCCACATCTATTCTACTGGGAGTTGAGAAAATGCATTTGAACTTTATTAATCTTTAATGCTTCAATGCACAAAATGCATATTAAAGTCACATTTTTTGCCAATGCTGGTACCTAGGGGTGGACATTGAGAACCAGTACTAAATTGTTCTGTATGGTCATTATCGAAATATGGATAAGCTCCTGGACAAATGGTGCTGCTATCGGTCTTTAAGTAGCATTAATGCATTCTAACATAGATGGCATTTTCAAATTGTTGATGCTGGATTGGATCAGTAGCAGGAACGGGAGTGGCACTCCGCACATCACCACCTTACAGTCGTAGCAACTGCTCCTCCTTCGTTATTTATACAGGAATCTCAGGAAACAATGTAGCTCATTATTTCTCAAAAAAGTCATAGTAAAACAGTAAAACAGCAGTTTCGTGTGACGGCTTTAATTTTCGCACCAAAATGGAGAGTAGTATAAATAAGAGTATAGGTATCAGTGTCGATAAGCAGTATCAATATCGGTAAAATTCCTAACCATACTCATCCCTGCCGGTGCCTGGCAATAGTATATAATTAATAAACTGTACCCAATATCTGTACAAAGTACAGCCATATGGAAACCTTCTTGGCTGCATTTCATTACATAGACCTTCCTGATATCTCTGTACGATCAGACAGGAATCTAAATATATACAGCTGCAGGCAAAAGCTGGTTAAATTCTCTACAGCGAGAAGACTTTCTAACGCACAACTACTGTTTGTCTGCGAAATTTAACATATTTTCTTTTTTTAACCAAACTCAGATTTGGGCCGCTGGTGGCCTAGTGGTTAGGACATTTGCCCTGCAATCAGGAAGTCGTGGGTTCGATTCCCAAGACTGCTACTGGCACCTCTGAGGTACTCTTGAGCAAGGTACCGTCCCCACACACTGCTCCCCGCGCGCCGTGTTCCTGGCTGCCCGCTGCTTCACTTGGTGACTGGGTTAAATGCAGAGGAAGAATTTCGTGCTGTTCACACTGTGTGCTGTGGTGTGTTCACGTATGACAGAATGGTCACTTTCAGTAAATAAAAGAATTTGTGCACTAAAGTTTCATATTTGTCAGCAAAACATGCATAGCTTTTGCATCTAAAATGTACTGTGATGATATTCTATGGTAAATACTGTTCCAAAGCAACAGACCATTTTTCAGCCAAATATGATTCACCCCAACCTCATCAAGGTTGATCACAAACACCTCCAATATTGCATATTCCTGAGAGATGCAGATAAATGATGCTCTCCGTCCAGAGTGGCACATAATGGGGCCGCTAAAAATAAATATGAGCAACGTCTGGCGTGTCGGGGCTCCAAACCGAATTGTTCACCCGTAGCAGACGGCTTTTTTAATTAACAGCTCTGGCCCTCAGACGATGAGTTGCTCTTCGCCATGGCGAACAGACCTCTTCTCCTGACCAGGCGGCGCACGCGGCCACCGCACCTTTTAAAAGGCTTCACACTTTTACGGGCTTCATGTCCATCCGAGACAAACACTGATTAAATCTCGATGAAAAGTGAGGGAACACTCGCTGCTTTTATGAGTTCAGGGAGCCGAGGAGAAACATATAAAAGACCCACGCTGATAAAGACAGGGGAAAAATGAGAAAAGGGGCAGATAAGAGGAGAAAAGAAGAGAAAGGAAAGGAGGAGGGATGTTGGCGCAGCTCCAAAGTCGCTGCTGTTCGAGATCAGGTCGCCGAGTGCGGCTCCCCGGATGCAGAGGCGGTAGGGAGTAGCCTGAGAGAGGTGACAGAAGGGTTAACGTGCATGCTCCTGAGCGCTCCCACCCCCATCCCCCCCTCCCCGCACTTCAAAGGTAAGCCGTCTCTCTGCTCGGCCCGTGCATCTGCCAAATGCAGGGCCTCTTAAGAGCTGCTTCTGACTGCTGCGGTTGCTGTAAAAACAAAAAAAAAAAAAAAAAAAAGGGCAGAAAAAAAAACTCGTCCTGTTTGTAAGCCTTTCAAGCTGGAGATACTAAAAGCTCCAGGCTGTCTGTGTCTGTATAATACCCCTTAAAAAAAGACAAAACAAAGAGGTAATCAGGTAAAAGAGGGCGCCCTGATAGCCGACATGGACCAAAACCATTCTGTACATCCCACTGCACCAACTACATCAAACGAATGGGTCATATATACATATAATTACATTCAGATAATTACATGTATCCAGGTGCATGGCACAGCCTCATTGTGCGAATATGACATTAGCAAGGTTAGAACAAAAGAACAGATAAGGAACAGAGTGATTTTTTTTTTTTTTAGTCGTGTTGTATAAAAGCCTAGGTGATTAATGAGCCTGTGTCATATATTCCTCGGAACACATTTGATCAGCTGCTGGGAATGACTCATACCTTACAAAAGGCCTCTAATTCTGCAAAAAAAAGAAGGAACGTTCTATAGAAAGCCTGGTGCTAACCCGCATGGCATCAATGAAATGGGGGTATAAAGAAGAATCGTTGGTCTACAAACAGAACGTGATCTCTGGATGTTCGTTTAGGTTGTATAAGAATCTGTAAGAGAGTCAATTATTAACAATAGGCGGTGAGCGCTACAAGGAGGGCAACACTAAGTCATCCGTTGTCTTTCTTGGAAGTCGATGGTAAAAATGATCAACAACTAAAACAGAGTGCTGGATCTTAGAGTTATTACTGGCTGATATACAGTCCTGTGCAAATGCCCAAGACACCTATGCAAATTATTTAAAGACATTTTCTCAGCATGTGATAAAGTGTCTTTCTGCTAGCAAAGTTAAGTCCTGATTTAATTTAATGAAGGCCTGATTGAGACAAACCAGTTTTCTGATGTGACTACAAGTGATACTGTGCTTCAACAAGGAACACATTGATATACTGTACATAAAATCACTATTTACTATATAATGTAATTTGTATTTATTCTTTTTAGTTTCGTTTAGTATATTTACTAATATTAATGTAAAAAAAAAAATGCATCCAAACAGTTTTAAAATATTACTTTCGCAGGTGCCTAAGACTTTCACACAGTACTGTATCTCACCCTGGTATTGACCTCACACAACAATATCGATTTTTAGGTTTAGCGATATTTCTAAGCAAGTTTCTAAGCTGCCTTGGGTTTTTAGTTTACTGGACTTCAAATAGTAAGTTAACAGAATGTGAAACACTTTTTGTTCACTTACTACTGGAAGTTTAGTTAACTCAGAATATTAATTCAGCCCAGAAACCACTTTTTAAAAGTTAAAATACCATTTTTTGTCCAGAAAACCAGCAGTCAGGAAGCATGGGCTCATTAACTTTATGAACACAAACGTAAATACCATCTAATATTGTTGTATACTTGTAAAAGGCCGCAACACTGGGTTTAATCTATTAAAGCCCGTTCCCTTGTAGCCATGAGCTCATCAGATCACCAACAAGGAACAACGCGGCATTTAGGAGCATGCTGAGCCCAGCACTGGCCTGGTAGGCGAGAACTTTAGCACATCATGCTGTGTCTGGCTCTCCGTGACCACACAAACATTCCACCCGCCTGATCAAACCTGGGCCACTACAGAGGCGGGCTGGCGGCTTTAATGAGCAATGAAACCTCCTCTACATTCCTGCACAGAGCCCCGCCGCGTCCTTCAGCGACAGGGAGGCCAGTCGGGCCTTTTAGCAGAGTTCTCTCTCTCTCACACACACACACACACATACACATACTGCAAAGCCCAGAGGCCCACAAAAACAATCACCATTATGCTGGGACACATGACACGACAACGCTCGTGTTTGGAATTTTATCTTTATCAGAGCTTTCTCTAATGACTAGGCAATGGAGGCTGCACGTGTAAACATAACCAAGTCATGTGGGTCACGATTAAGAGATCGAGACAGAGATATCGCTACCTGTTTTGCTCTTTCAAGGCTGCCGTTGCACTGAGGTCTCAGCGAGCGGCTTCCGAGATGCAGGTCTAATCTGTGTTTGTATTGTGCACTAACCTGATGCGAATGGGGGGGAATGCCTGTATGGAACAATGAACGTGAGCCATATATTACATCCACGACCGCTACACATCCATTATCATTCTGACTGCTACGACTGTACGCTGCTCCACTGGGTGTGTACTCCATTTACTCACCTGTACACATCATTCAAAGCACTGCGTGTCTCGATTGCATTTATAGTAATGTTTACTGCCTCATGTCTTTCCAATGGGTCATTCAGAGCGTCCGAACTGTTCATGGTTGTGTCGACTGGAACCACACGTCTGACAGGTTTAATGTATCCTTGCTACCTTACCATTACAAATATGCCATTTAAAGCCTGAGACACAGTCTTGTGATTTTGGCCTTGAGTGTTTTTCGTTTTTTCTTTTTAATCAAGGAGAGGTACGTGCAGGTCATTTTAAGGGAAAATAGTCTCCCCAAATGACTTACGTTTTTTTGATTTACCACTATTTTTATCAACAACACATATAAAGCTCAGAACACAAGCAGAATAGACAATAAAAAGTCTAATTTACACTGTAGAGACTCCTGGTTCCTATCCACCAGATTTCTGTGTAAAGAGGTCCAAGTTGGAGAATTCCTCCACAATTTCCCTTTAAACTGCCAAACTGATTCCCACCACTATTATAAAGACCTGTACAAAAGACATGCAACAAAAGATCAAATAAAATTTCACTGAAACAGCTGCTAGAATGCCACATCAAAATTTAGCCTGGCCTACACTGGATTTTAAACCAGATGCTCACATGGTGGCATTGGAGATCATATGTAGAGGGATTTCCAGTTATACATTTTTCTCTACATTGTATTACATTTATAATTGTAATGCTCTTCTTTTTGGTTCTTATGCAATGCTAAGACAGAAATGTCCATTTCCTTCCATTTCAACAGAGCAGCAGTGTGCCACTTCATTTCCTGCAGGCTAGAAGATGCCGGAGAGGCTTATCAAAAGTGTCTATTTTACATAAAGCGTCAATTATTTCTCTTTTTTTCCCCCTCCACTTTAATTTCCTTTCTAAAGGTACAAAGTAATAGACCTGTACCATCGATGACTCTATGCTGCATGCGCAAACACCCGTTTCTGTGTTCTCGGGAAAAGGTCAGCGCAGTTTATGTATCTGGCAACTTTAAATAAAGGATTAAAAGGAACGGCTGCAAAAAAAGGCAATGTTACAGGCCTACTTGATAACTGTGTAGTTACATTAATATCTCTGCTTAGTGTACAGCTGGAAAAGGCCAGGACAGGGAGTTGAATTTTAATTTGAAAAGCCCAGCTCCATCTGGACTGAACACGCAGCTAAACACATGACACACGCGCTCCCCATGCCAGGGCCAAAGCCAATTTACTCAACCTTTCACAGCTGCACGCATCAGAGAGCACTCACTACACTTTAGTGCGCTCTCCAAAACCCATGCTCCGCACATTACAAAGAGGCCAATCTCATTCTAATTCTCTTTTGATACTCATTTGCTTTCCTTCTGTAGCTGCCGCTTCATAGACCATTAACCCCCCGTGTTGAATTTTCCTATACAAGCCCACCCCCCTTTCATGTATTACTGTAGCACGCTAGCATGGTTAGCAGGCCAGGCTTGAGGCTGCAGTGGGGATATTCCTGGCCCCGCTCCACTGGAACAGGCCTGGGGAGGAAGCCCTGGACGAGTCTGGCTCCGTGTCCAGGCCTCTGGAGGGCGGCTAAAAATACACGGCAGAGATTAAAAGCAGACAATGAGCACCAGGAAGCGATTTTGAGGAAAGGTCAGCCTAAGAGTCTGCTGGCAGAGGCAGGCAGGGGTGACCGCTGGCAATGGCAAGCGCAAGAGAACGGCTCTGGCCTCTCAGCATGCGCTCGTCATGGACGGATCCGTCTAAGAAGCAGGAGTCTTTATTTTGCTCGAGAAGGTCAATGACTGACAGCACTCCAAAGTGCCAGTGACACAGGGTAGACTGGTGCATGCTTATTGGGCCACGTTAGGAGTGGAAGCACCTCACAGGTACTGGTTGGGCGGATTTCTTCCAAAAATATATTCGTTTTAGAGGTGAATGTATACCTCCTTCCAAAGTTTTGTTCTAACTTTAACCATTAGAAGTAATGATGATGACAATAGTATGGTTTAAGCTGTTATTACATCTCACTATACTTTCAATCAACATCACATTTGTGTTTGTAAGCAGAAAAGACGTTACGAATTCAGTTTGGTGAAAAGGTATGTATTAGTATGGCTGGGCAATTTGACAGCATTGTTATTCTGATTAATTTCTTCACAATATGTCTCAATGTGCAACCCCACACTTAATAACTACATCTTTTATTAGGAACAGAGCAGAAGTAAGCCTTTATAGTTTGAATAAAAGTAATCTGTAAGAAATGCACTGTTTAAAAGTGGCACCACTGGATTCTTCTCTGTTGTATCAGTTGGCGAGAGAACTGTTTCTTAAGGTATCAATGTTATCTTTCTGCCATATTGCCCAACTCGAGCGTACAGTTAATTTTTGTTATGTTTGTCATTTTTAACATCAAAATGAAAGTTAAAGTGTTGATAAGTTAAGTAGTATTCAAAACAGCAATAATAACTAGACTTACAAGGATAACACACACCCCTCTAATTTTCAGGATGTTGCCCCCCCTTTTCAAGACTTGGCAGAAGTGCCTTTTGCTAAACCTAGTTCTTATTTTTTAAGACATAAGGTCTACTTTGTGTTTCACCCTTAAACAGATATTTAAAAAAGGCTTCATATTCCATTAGTACAATGGAAAGTGCTCAAACTCTGGACAGTTGCATGCTTGCAAAGTTTAGTGTTTTCCCTCTACAAAGGGACCCGAATAACTTGATAATTAACCGATGATTAGGAAGCATCGGTACACTGCAAAAAAAATAATGAGAAAGGTGGTTTGGTGATATTGCGCTGACAGCTTCTGTCACTTGCATCGGTAAACAAAGCGCAAAATGTAAATTAAATGAAGCATGGTCTTCAGTAACAGTGCATTTACTTTATACTGTCAGTTCAATCATCCTAATAAGTTAATAAGTTCGGCCACCACTTTTCTGCCTTACATTTCAGAAAAGTACAAAGCTGAAGCATCCCAATGTCAATAGGATGTTTATTGTAAAGGATCTTGCTGCAAACCGCAACTCTTCTTCCTTTGGAGATGACACAAGTCAGCTTTTCACAACTTCAGTCTGCCTCAGTTGTCAGCCTATCCGCTGTCGACCACAATTTATTTCCTTACAGTACGCTTACAGAACTATAAAAGTTTATCACAGAGAAAGACGGGCAGTTTTAACTACACTGGCTGGCTGAGCTACAAAACATCAAAAGCCTCTCGCTGACTGATTAATCATTTTCGTTCCAGAGTGCTGTGCCTGCACCTGAAGAGGAAAACAGACCAAAGCAAACATCAGAAAATCCACAGGTTAAGAGTTCTGCTTCAGACATGGGAACTAAAACTGACAGGGCCTAAATCCTGACTCTTTATGTCAGCTTATCTCTTAAGTAGGGTGATGTTCCCTTGGAGAGGTGCTTCATGCCAAAAAGCTCTCCCCTGTTCCTGCCGTCACTGCCGTCGCAAGCCTGACAGATGCAGGGATGTCGCCCGTCCCCATGGCTCCCAGAAGCTGGCATGAAACTGGCTGACAGACTTCGATATGATTTTTGGTGGAAAAAAAAAAGACAGATCCTGCCTGCTTCGTGATGGCCAACGCATGTCATGTGGGTTCCACCAGTCAAAAAGTTCACTTTTGCCATTCCAACAACATATAGCTCAAGCACTTTCTTAACCCCTTAAAGTCTAGACCCGCAGCAGGTTCAGACTTTTACTCCTCACTCTTTTAGCTCCTTAAAAGAATATAAGAATAACTAAACCTGTTTGCATGCAATGACTGAATAAAGCTTGGAGTGTAATAGGCTTAGTCTTTTACTACATACTTCACTGAGTAGTTCCACTATAATTACTAATTATTTCATAGCAATTTCTGGATAATAAGCTTCAACATTAATAGCTGAATAATAAACCTACAGCAAGGGTGTCAGACTCTGGTCCTGGTAGGTCACAGCCCCGAAGAAACTCAGTACTAACCCTTCTGACACTCTGAACTCAACTCAAGCCTTGGTAAGTAGCTGAGGAGTTGAATTAGGTGCATGAACCCCTTGAACTTGCTCCTCTTAAGGCTTATTATTCAGTAACTACTATGAATGATTTGGAAACTTCTATGGAACTAAAGTGTGGGGCTTGTTGGGTTTAAGTGGTTAGGTGAAGTGGAAAGCAAAGCTCTGAGGTGCTGTAACCCTCCAGGACTGAAGCCAAACACCCCTGGCCTTAGAGTTTAAGTGGTCAAAGTGATGGAAAAACAAAAAGACAGAGATAAACCTGTTTTAACTTAACAGGTCTACACTCACCAGACCACGCCGAAAGCTCCGTATCCAATGGGTCTGTCCGGCTCAATGTCCAGCTGCTGCTGCAGGTGGTGAGCATGCTGGTGGTGGTGATGGTGCGCCTTGACGGCCGCCGCCGCCGCCTGGACCTGGGCTGGAGCTGCTGCTGCCGCGGGGCCAGGGGCTTGTCCAGGAGCGGGTGAAGGGAAGTACGGCTGCTGCTGGCTTGGGTTCAGCATGACGGCGGCCGCCGCAGCCGCAGCAGAGGCGTGCTGCTGCTGAACGGGGTGCACGGCCGCAGCCGAGCCGGGGTGCTGCAGGTGGTGCTGGCCTGGGTGGTGATGATGGTGCAGGTGGGGAGGCGGAAGGTGCGGCAGCTGGTGGTGGTGGTGAGGGTGATGGGCCGCCACAGCCGAAGCGCCGCCACTGTACGCAGCCATCATTTTTGCAGCATCGGTCGCCGTCGTCCCGCAAAGAGCCATTCACTCAACAGCCAGAAAAAGAGGGGATGCAAAAAAATAGAAAAAAAAATAAGAGAAAGAAAAAGAAAACACGAAAGGGACGAGAGCAAAAAATAGGGTCTCCAAAAAGATCAAACGGGCAAAGAGATGGGAGGCTGTCGAGATAGCAGCAGCGGTCGTCGTCAAACTCTCATTGGCCTGCCATCTATCCAATGGACATATCAAAATCCAAACAGAAACGCTTGGAACAGATCAAAAGAAGTGTGACAAGATGTCGTATTGACATGAGTGCACTCACTCCTCACAGAGCCAACTCTAAGGCCTTATCTTTCATATGATCTGACCTACTTCTGGGAAATCTGCTCTCGCTCTATGCCCAGGCTCCACCAGTTTCCCCAAACGTAGACCACAATCAGCACCGTGCGCATCCAGAAAACTAAAGAAGACTAGAAACTAAAGAAACAACAGAAAAGAAATGGAAAAAAACAACAAAAACAAAACAAAAACAAAAAAAACAAAAAATGAAAATCCCACTCCCCCCTTAGTCCAGCAATCCTGCACGGCCTTAAATCTCCCTCATGGTGGAGATGGGAAGCTCTCCGCGCTCGAAACAACCCGGGGCCCTGGTTTCCCTCTTTTTCAGAGTGCCAGAATGAATGTGGGTCAGGTGGGGAATGCCAAATTCATCTTTTGGACTTCTTCGCATGGGCCATACCGGCTGGTCCGGAGCGCACGGCCGGGGGCTGCATGCAGCTCCTTTTGGAGAACTTACGACCCAAGGCCACCGCCACTGACCCCCGGTGCTCGCTTAGCCGGCTCAACTCACTCTCTTCGGTGTCTCACACTGGACCAGACCCCCTCCATATATGCCCGATGCTGGGCTGTGGAGCCGGCCGAGCGAGAAGGGCAGGCTGGCTGGATGGATGGTAACTCTCCGGAACCGAGGGGTGTTTTCGGTGGACTCGGACAGAAAATATCTCTCTCTGAAAGGTGTCGTCTCTCGTGTCAAAATCGCCCGAGCTCCTCCGGCCCTGGAGCCCCCATCGCCTCGACGAAACGAGCCAAATCTGCCCCCTTTCCTCGGAGCGAGGAAAACAAATTCTTCCGGAGGCAGTCAACTTATTTTCTCCATCGACTCCGGCGTGCGGGGCGGCTAACCTACCGTGGCGATACTCTGAGTAACCCCGGCATAAATCCGCCGGAGGAGCGGAGGGGAGAAAGAAGCGTCCGGAGCTCCGCGGCGCGGCGGGCGGGTCGGGCGGTGCGGGCCGGGCGCTGCTACTGCTGCTGCCGCCTGGACGCTCAGGCAACACGCGAGCTTGGGCTTCTTCAGTCAACCGTCCCTTCCCTCCCACCTCAACGCCTGTAATGGACAGCCGTTTGGGCCAACCATGTCTCGATCGGGACCCCTTCGACCAATCGCGATGCCGCGTTTGCGTCTCGAATGCGGGCTTCGAGCCAATCGGAGGCAGGGAGGCGGACCTGGGCGACCCCAGCAAAACAAAGTGGGGCCTGTTGCCTGTGAAACGGACGCCATTACGGTTAGAGAGAGAACCGGGCAGCTCCGGGGCAGTGGACCGACCGAGCCCGAACCAAATGGCCGAGACGGACATCAGCTTTAAAACAATAAATAAATAAAATAAAATAATAAAACCGACCAACAGTAGTCCGGGTCTGTCGGATGACTGTCACCGTCTGCTGGCCAATTACGGCTCCAGGCGCGCGGGGGAAAGGAGAGGACCAGGACCAGGTGAATCTATCAGGACCAGGTGAGCTCTGGGGGATCAGGACCAGGTGAGCTTTGGGGGATCAGGACCAGGGGAGCTTCCTACTTTCTGTGTGTGGTTCCGTAACAGCAGCACCTGAATGATCTGAAATGATCTGTGGCAGCTGACTGATAACTGATCAAGTGATGAATTGTTTGATTGATGTGTACACGAGTCACATTCTGGTGTGTGTTTGTAATAAAATGTTTGAAAAAACTCATAACTCATTTATTAATTTATTACACATTTATTATTCATTAAGATTAATTAATTTTGTTCATAATTTGTTGTATACAAATATATATATATATATATATATGTGTGTGTGTGTGTGTGTGTGTGTGTGTATATATATATATATATATATATATTAGGGCTGTCAGTAGATTAAAATATTTAATCGCGATTAATCG
>JBBPCZ010000001.1:15734576-15748395 GCA_037974445.1 Brycinus macrolepidotus
CATACACACATACTTATACAATCATCGACTACAGGGAATCTCCACCTGCCTGTGATGGTGAAGCCTCCCTTCCAAGTGCATTGAATCACTTCGATGCATGGTTTAAAGTGCAAAATGACACGGCAGTGAGGAAGTCCGCTCTGCCCCCCAACGACCAGGTGCTCTGTCTCACCATGGCTGATGTGAGAAAAACTCTGCTTAGAGTCAACCCACAGAAGGCTACCAGACCAGACAACATTCTGGTCATGTGCTCAGAGGATGTGCAGACCAGCTGGCAGATGTTCTCACAGACATTTTTAATTTCCCTCTGAGCACCACCGTCATTCCAACATGCTTCAAAGCCACCACCATCATCCCCGTGCCAAAGAAGTCATGGGTGTCCTGCCCAGCGCATTCACACCCATCACCATGAAGTGCCTCAAGAAGCCCATCAAGAGGCACATAAACTCACAGCTGCCCCCTCACTAGACCCCCTGCAGTTTGCATATCATTCCAGATGCTCAACAGAAGATGCCATCCCCACCACCTTTCACCTGCCCCTCCCCATCTGTACAAAAAGGACACTTATGTGAGAATACTGTTCATAGACTTCAGTTCAGCATTCAACACTATCATTCCTCAGCAGATGATTGGGTAGCTGAGATTGCTGGACCTGAACACCTCCTTCTGCAACTGGATCCTGGATTTCTTGACTGGGAGACATCAGTCAGTCAGGATCAGGAGCAACATCTCCAGTACCACCACACTTAGCACAGGGCCCTTGGGCCTATGTGCTCAGCCCTCTGCTCTTCACACTGATGACCCACGAGTGTGCAGCAATGCACAGCTCAAACCACATCAAGTTTGCTGATGACACAACCGTGGTGGGTTTGATCAACGGAAATGATGAGGTGGCATACAGAGAGAAGGTGCAACAGCTGACGGACTGGTGTAGAGCCAACAGCCTGTTTCTGAATGTAAAGGGGCCACTTGGCTGACGCTCTTGTCCAGAGCGACTTAAAATCATTAGTTACAGGGACAGTCCCCCTGGAGCAACTGAGGGTTAAGGGTCTTGCTCAAGGACACAATGGTAGAAAGTGGGGGTTTGAACCTGCGATGTTGTGGTCATCGGGTTCACAGGCAAGTGTTTTACCCACTAGGTCACAACCACCCTGAATGTGGACTAAAGAGATGGTTGCTGACTTCAGGAGGGCACGACATGATCACTCTCTGCTGAACATCACCGCAAAGAACCTTACGTGGACCCTCAACACAAGCTCCATTACCAAGAATGCCCAGCACCATCTCTACTTTCTGCGGAGACTGAGGAGAGCGCGCCTCCCCCGCCCACAGTCCTCGCCATATTCTACAGAGGGACTATAGAGAGTATCCTGTGTAGTTGCATCACAGCATGGTATGGAAATTGTTCCATTTTGGATTGTAAGACCCAACAGAGGATAGGGAGGAAAGTTTAGATCAGGGGTCACCAACGTGGTGCCCGCGGGCACCAGGGTGCCCCCAAGGACCACATGAGTAGCCCGCGGACCCGTTCTAAAAATAGCACAACTCACCAGTGAGCAGCATCTAACATTTAATTTGATCCTGTTGCTATTCTTCTTTAATCACATTTGCATCTATATAGATTTGAAAATGACAATATCAAAAAAAAAAAAGCATTTAAAACATGTTAATTATACATGAAGTTTAGATAAGTTTAGGTAAACTCTGTTCTAGTGTATCAAACTGGTAGCCCTTCATACGACTCAGTACCCGTGAAGTAGCTCTCAGTTTCAAAAAGGTTGGTGACTCCTGGTTTAGATCATCAAGGTCTCTCTCCCCTCTGTCACGGATATGGTTACCACACGCTGCATATGTAAAGCCACCAGCAAAAAAACATTAGTGTACCAAAAATATAATTTGTAGTTCATTCTTACATGAACAGTTTCCAACCTATGCTTACCCCATAGCATTAAACAGGCTGTTCCTGTTACTGTCTTTAAGACTGATTATATGTATATGACCTCTTTTCTGATTGACTCATTCAAAAGTCTGCACAGGGTGGAAGAACTTCATCATGAATGGGTTGGGCTAAACTTCTGTGGTCTGAAAAAGGAAATATATCTAAATATGTTGGTTTTGTGACGGCATAAAACTAGGACTTGAAAATGGGCTGTTTTTGCAGCTTAGTTTCCATATATGACTTTATGGATAGGGGAGTAAACATACATTTTGAAATTAACAATATTTACACACCACTTTTTTTTCCCCCCAAATATCAGAAAAGTGATATAAGTGCTTCAATATATGGAAAAGGCACTGCAGCATAAGTAGCTGTATGCTTGCCATACCAATACTTTGTCAATATCATGCTGCCAAATTAGGTTCTTAACCCCTTAACCCATGTTATGTTCAAATTTACTAATATCCGTTATGCTTGGGGTCAGTATGAACCCAGCAATTTAAGCCTCCAGAAAATTAAAACTGCTACCCAAGTTCATGTGTCAGGTACTTTGTTTCTTTGTTGACTACCTATATAGTGCTTTAAATAAAACATACATGAAATAAAGCCCCCACAGTGCAGGAAACGTCAACATTCGCATGGAAAATGTTTTCCCTCCCCACGTCATGTGTACCATCAGTGGTTTTCACACTCCTACAGGTAAGATTATGTCTGGTTATTGCCCTAAAGCAGATGGAAATTATCCAAAACAAATGTGTATAAAATGTTGATACTTCTTATTTTTAATACAGATAATACTGCCTGGGGTCAAATTGACTCCTAAGAACACTGATGCATACAAATGTGTAAAGGACACTGAAAACATATAACTGTGTTAATTCAGCGTTACCCAGCGTGTCAACACAAAATGAGGAAAAGCCGTTTAATATGAAGCCAAAAAATATCATTTAGACATGAGACATTAACGGGGGTCAAACTGACCCCAAACATGAAAGCAGGGTTAAACCACTTTCAAATGTCATAATCCAAAAGAAGTTTAGATTCCATTATGTAGCTAGTTCCTCTAAATACTTCTAGACTGAACTCAAATCCTGATGAAATGACACAATCGTCATTTAACAGGCATGAAATCAGATTTATCTCCTCCTAAGTACTATTTTCACTGCACTGCGAGTCAGGTGGCCACATCTACATCCCGATGTCTAATCATGATCACCTCGAGAACAGTAGCACCTCCTGCATTCCTCTCCCCATGAGTCACCCTTCAGGAGCAGAGCCAGCTGCCAGCTGCCAGAGGGGGGCTGGGACTTTCCCTGGGGAAACACAGCCATCCTGTCCTTCAAATTATAAAGTTAGGCAAAATGCTACAAAATAAAACCCGAGGAGAAAGCAGGAGGCAAAGAAGGAACAAAGTACTGAGCAAAAACGAGATGCTGTAATACCTGCTGCAACAAGAAAACACATGATAAACATATGATGTAACAAATGTAGAAGTGCAAAATTAGTGGATGCGTCTTGATAATGTCTGAAAATCACTTAGTAACATGCAACTGTAAACATGATTTTTTTTTTCTTTTCAACAAGTTTATTAGCAGTGACAAAGATTCTGGAAACGAACTATTGCCCCTTCTTCATTACCGCTAGAGGAAATGTAGACAGAGCAAAAAAAAAAAAAAAAGAAAAGAAATTAATCCAAACTTTTAACAGTCAAAACATGGCACAAAATTAAAATTTATTATTGGGGAGGGGGTGGGAGTTGGGAAGTAAGAGAGATTTTTTTCCATCCATGTTCTGATGTGTTCCATTTATTGTTTCTTACAGCACAGGCACCCTGAACTTCGTCGGAAGTTCTCAGTATTAACTTTGCATATCATAGAGCAGTTAGATGAAGACAGATATACATGCCCAAACGCGCACGCACACATACACACACACACACCGGCTGACCTGTCAGAACACCACAATGAACCTAATACATATATTAGGAAATGTATATGCCAAATGTAGAAGCATTTTTATACTACAGGACAGAGGAACAGTCTCGTTTTAAGTATATCTGTATGACCATCCCTCCCTGCTCTCTTGGCCTTAGACACGAATCAAAGGGGGATTAAAGAGGTGACATTAAGGTTTTAGTGTGCATAATTATACATATATTAGCTATAAACTAAAATTTGTGGAGAATAAGTGCTTCTTATCGATCAAATAAAGAAATCTGCATTTTTTTGATGTGCATCCCCTAAAATAGAAACTTGGTTACATTTGCTATTTGTGCATCAAAATCCCCTGTGTGCATCAGCCGACCCTTCGAACTTGAAAACTGGTGCAGAATACAACTCGTCTAGCTGAAAGGGTCATCATAGAAAGGTCACACCTTTCAAGGGGAAAAGAATTGGCTTTCTGTCAGGGTTCGCAACTCAGAGTATGCAGTACCCCCCAATGATTAAAGAAGCAGTTCACCGAAAACCCAAATTCACACAATCCAAAACATGATCGGTATGGTCACGTTTGCTTCTTTAGACTGGATCTATAAGGCTAACGTAGCTAACAAGTAATGGAAGTCTAGGGCATCCAAAAGGTTTTCGTGTGCCATAGATTTCTATATTAGCCACACAGCTCTACTACAAAACTGCAGACGCTAAACACGTCTTGGCCGAATGACTGTGTTTGGTGTAAGAGGGGAAACTGTGTACATTTGAGCTTTGTAAGTGGAAGTATCCCTTTAACCAAACATATGCTTTGGAGAAAGATGGGGAAAAAACCTACCCAATTGCTTTGAAGTAAACACCCTTGGATTGACTCATACAACCAGGGCCAACTCACGCAAGCCAATCGCTAAGCTAACTTTTAGGAAGTCATGGAGCAAAAAAAAAAAACAAAAAAAAAACGTACTGATGTGGGTGAAATAAAATGGGGAGTGGGGGGGGCATCACACGCAGCTGCTTTGGACTGGCATTGAGAACAGAGGAACAAAAAGCAGCATTTAAAAACAAATAACCGACAGCATTTTTTTACAACACACACGTTAATTATCAGGCCGATGCAGCATGACAGGGTGAAGCTTTGAAATGTCTCTCTATGAAGTCAGACCTACAGTTCTAGTGAGGAGCCCACCTCAGCTACCTCAAGAAGAGAAGACTGATTAAAAGCTACAGCAACAAACACCAGGTTAGCTCAACAGAAACATAACCCGGCCAAACATTTCGAGAGCAATTTCATCAAATTATATTTTGGGCGTGGGGATTAAATGGCATAAGAGAGGATGATTAAAATACTCTTCTCTTTGTCTTGCATCTCTGGACCTGGCAGTGTTTTTATGGCCATGTATAGGAAAAGGAAAAACAAAAGATAAAGCGAGCCAAAATGGTCCACTTCAACGTGTCCCTTTGGCTATTCGCTAAAAAACGGAAATTCATGTCCCTCAAACGAAAGGTTTGTACAAAAACAGGGACACCCTTTTCATTTTTGGCAATAACACTGTTGGTACATTTAGTTTACACAAACACTGCCCTAATTCTACCTGAGCGACTTTTCACTTATTTTTTTCCTTTCTTTCGTTTTTCAGATTTTGTTTAAGTGGACTGCCAGTCCGTTGTTAGAAGTTAAAGTTAGTAGCCTATTCATAATAACTATTATTTCATTTATGCACTGATATGTCAACGATCAAGATAATACAATTTAAAATAATACATAAAGTGCTACTCATTTTTTAATATATATATATGAATCAATTAACTTGTGATGAGAAAAAAAACAATAATATTTAATTTTAGTATTTGTCTCCTTTAAAAACGAAGAGAGAGAGAGAGGGGAAAAAAAAAAAAAAAAAAAAAAGCTACATAAGGGCAGTATGCTGGACAACACCTGTGTCAATTTTGACAAGTTCAATACCAAGAAGCTGGAAACCAAGGAAATGAAGGAACTGAGCCCCATTGCTTGTGAATGCGTGAACGTTGCGTTAAACAAAAAAAAGCTAGGGTTCCTGTTCATGTGCGTAAAATATAAAAAGGCCAGATCTTTTTTTTCAAGCAACTGTTCTTGTGTCATGTCAAACCGTGGCCTAGCCCTATTGAACACCTCGGCACCACAACAGCAGATTCCGTTTCCCTGTGCAAAAATACATCAAGAAGGGAGAGAGAGAAAGCTTTAGGGAAGCAGCTCTAAAGAACACGACTGAGGACTGATCAAAAATGCCACGAAGAACTAAAATACTAGCGCTCCCCCCTCAGCACTGGTGTTGAAGCGATTAGAACGTGAGGCGCGTCTTACTAAACCAGTCCTCTGGGGTCTAATTGGTAATATAAAACTGCAAACATAAAACGATAAAAGATAAAAGATCAGACTACAGCTTTGTCTCTCTGCCATCATAGTATGCAGGCAGGACAAGAAAGGGACGCAAACAGTTGTCCGATGGCAGAGGGGTGAGGAGACGACAATAAGACTATTGAGCAATAGCACTTGGAAATCTTCCAGAGGACGCACACAAGACAGAGGTTCGTACACTTAAACGAGCACAGATTCCCAGTTTAAGTGTACCCTATAACCAGTCTCAATTCTTTCTTAAGTATTCCACCGAAAAGAAAAAAAAACAAAAAAAAAAACAAAAGAGAAAAGAAGAAAAGGGGAAAAAAAAGAAACATGGAGAATGGCGTCACTAACAACTGACTCAAACTCATTCAAAAATTAAGACAATTATCCCAAGGCTTTAGCTATCTGTCCCCTTGACGTTTTTCTTGTGTCCCCTGTTTGTTTCCTCTGGCCACAGTACTGTTTTTTTTTTTTTTTTTTTTTTTTTCAACCCCAATCGCTAGAGAGCAACATGTTTCCGTGCCCATGCCTTGGTTGTAGAGTCCATATGAATTCAGTGTGTACAAACACAAGACCACACTTGTGTCCACATGATCAGTCGAATTCACCATGGAGGCATCGAGAGGCGCTTCCTCTTCTCTGGCAGCCAGCAGGATGAAGTCAGCCGTCTCTACGTCCTTGGGCACTTTAAAGGAAAGCCTTTGCCCGTTCCTGGGACGAGGGTTACTGTGAGTGTTTGACATGAGTGTGAATTGAAGATCCCTAAAGTCACTTGAATTGTCTTCAGCAAAACACGTCCACTGAACCATTTTTAGAGTACAGCGTTGTGGCTCCAGTTCCACACATCCCATTCTAATTCAGCTAACCCGTTTTATCGCGTGTGCTCCTCTCCTCCGTGTTCAGCCTCAACCGCTGACTGTTTAAGTCCTTTTTAAACTCCATCCTGAGGGTGGATTTGTTCTGAGTCAAGATGTTCATCAGAGGGTGTGACCATATTCCTTGAAGCACACCTTTCTTAGCAGAGTCCAGCTGAGGAGATACAGTGTCCAGAACTCAGCTTCATTGATCAGGACCATTCTTAGATTCACTGTAGAGCACTACACGATTTGGATCTGGAGGAAAATAGCAACAGACAAGAGAAAATGTGGATTAAGGCATCTTTGGAAAAATTTTTTTTTTTAAAACATTAGACGTAATCAAAACCTACAGCATTTTAAATAAAATAGGGATTAGTTGTCTAATTTTGATATGAGGATTGGTGTGAAGCACAGCAAAGTATGACAACTGAACATCAAAGAAGGAAGCGTAGGCCATGCTGAAGCTTACCTTGTTTTTGCAAATTCAAAATATATTCCATTTCTGAAAAAGAACAAAATGAACATCAGTTATAAAAATACACCAAAAGCAATCAAGAAATGTCAGTGTACTGGTCCAGACTCATCTAAAAGTGTAGCATAAGTGGAAAGGACACTTAAAAACATGAGTGGGGTTGGAAAATACTGTTAACTTTTTAGAAAGGTTAATGAGATGCAAGGTTTCCATAGGATCAAGAGGTTTGGCGTAGGGGCAATTTGGAGAATATTGGGGCATTTTTCCATTTTTCAAGGGGTTGGAGTCATTTTGCTGACTGTCGAAAGGAGGGTAGGTTTATCAACTGGGAAAACAACACCAGCAAAAACACTGAGATGTACAGTAATATCAAAATCGTATCGATATCAGTTCATACTGTGAAAATTAATATTTACATTTGTGTATGTCTAGATTTGACCAATATTTGACGACATTTATTGTCTGAATGTTTAGGTAATGCTGGTTTACAATGCTGAAACATCTTCATTACTGCATTTGTAACTTCAGAAATGAAATTAGTTTTCTCTGTACGGCCAACTTAGGTGGATTTGGTCCCACTTAATTTAATAAATATATGCACTGGACAAAATGTACATGAAAATATTGGATATCTGCATCAGTCCATAACTCCCTCATCGGTGTACCACTAGAGATTGTATCATTTTACCACTAGAGATTGTATTAAACTGACAAACTAAGCTGCAAACATTTTCATAGCACAAAAGTTTGTTTTCAGATGAAAGCAATGGTATCAAATTTGCCTAGACAACCCCTTCATTTGAACAACTTTACAAAATAAATTTTCAATAACATTAAAGAAGAGCATTTAAAATTTCAATATCAGTTTATGATCAAAATAAACAAGCAAAACCTAAGTTTCCCCAATCAAAGTGATGGTAGTCACCTTTAGTGTGATATACTACAGCAGCTTTCAGATCAAATAACCCCCAGCTGGACCTCCTGTTGAAGCCCTTAGTATGGCCCTGCTCTCTGGCTGAAGACAACTTGGGAGCAGCTGGAGAGGCGCGTGTCAGCTCAGCACCAATGTCCTTAGAGGAAGAGCAAAACACTATTGCACCAGGAATCCCCGCCTCATCCTTCTGAGAGTCTAGTCCGAGGCTGGCGGCTTGAGGCGAGCCTTCCGGAGCAGGCCTGCTGGCCGCAGGCAGAACAAGGCTTACACCTTTGCTCAGGGTCTGACCACTAGTCCGTTTGTCCAGCTCGAAAGCCTTGGGGAAAGGCAGCTGATCCAGTCTCTGCGAGGTACTGGATGTCTGCGAAGCCACAGTGGCAGGGCAACCTCCTTGAAAGCTCACCTCCACAGGTTTGTCCTTCGCAGTGGAGCAGCACACCAGGCCCTCGGGTCCGGCACTGGGCTCGTTGATGAAAGACAAACCCCACTGGTTCTTAAAAATGGCCCCCAGAGACTGATTTGTCGAAGTGGCAGGGGGGTCAGCCTGACGGCCGCTGGGGAGGGCCAGTTGCATACTGGATTGGGTGAGGGGATAAACAAACAAATTAGGCTTTCTGGGCTCAGCCGTTGAAGGGGTAGTGGTAGTGCTGCCGCTGCCAGAGGGGGATGCTACATTATCAGCACCGACAGCGGAGGAGGACAGCACAGGGGCTGAACTGGCCACAGAGCTAAAGTGGGTACCGGGCAGGGGGCAGCCATTGCCTTCCCCCGCTAGAGGGCCGTTGGTAAAGCTAGGCGAAGTGATCGTCTTCACTGCAGACATGGGGACCTGCGAGGGTCTCCCAGGCACCTGGGGAGCGGGAGAGAGAACCTCTCCACCAGCTTGGGCTGTCTTATTGAGGTTTTCCTTCACTTTGCTTGCATAACTGATCTTAGGCACTATTTTAGCGCTACTATTGTCCACAGGAAAAACAGGCGGAGGCTTGAACAAAGTCCATGAGTCGTCTTTGGCGGATGCAGCCACCTTCACTTTGCTGGACTTGTCCTCAAATTTTTTACCTGATGCTTTGCCATCTGAGTTTTTACGTTGAACTTCAGACGTTGGTGGGATAGCAGTGGCAGATGTGGTCATCTCTCTGGTTTTCACTGCAGCACCAGGATGGCTGTCTGCCTTTAAAGCACCTCGGCCAAGGTCCACCTGTGGCCCCGATGTTCTATCAGCTGGCTCTTGAGCAGCGGGACCTGGATCTTGCTTGCCGGCCGGCTGCATGGCCTTCCCCTGGGAAGAAGCACTCACATTGTCCACAGCCTTGCCGTTACGCTGGGCCCGACGCTTTTTTGGCGTGGTGTAACCGCTTTCTGACCCGCTACCATCATTGTCAGTACCAGGCTTACCGGGATAACCATTGGTTAGCGGACCACAGTTGAGTGTCACCATGCCATTCAGAGACGCCAAGGCTTCCTTTTTGCCCTCATGTGTGATTAACTCTGAGGGCTTGTCATTTTTGTAGTCCATGCTGTTTCTACTAGTGTTATTGCCTTTCCCTTCCCCCTTCAGGGCAGTGTTCAAGGCCTGTCCAGTAGGCTTCCTTTTCAAGTTGGTTTCTAATAGGACTTTGTCACCATTGTGGCTCACAGAGTGCAGATAGTTGTTTGAGTCAAGGGACGTGGGAGTCTCCTTTCCCTCAACTATAGATCCATTTATTTTTCCATTTTCTGCAAGTAAAAAAGAGAAGACAACAGGCAATTAAAAACAATCAACTGAGTCAAACGGTTAAAAGAAAGACCAAGCAGTGTCAGCACATATCTAAACCAGGGAGCAAGCCAAGTCTGGTCAATGTTTGTGAGAGGAGCCTGAATATTTGGACTAGATATGTTCGATGGCAGAGGGCCAGGGTCATCTGGATTACTGCCTTACTTCTGTAGCACAAGCACTGAGAAACTGCCCCGTTGTATAGGAGAGTTAGACAAGGAATTTGTGTTCTGCTTGACAACACATTAACATACACAAAACGTAATTCCAAGCTCTGATCTCTCGCTTTCAGCATCTGAGTGAGAACACAAAAATAAATGCTTCCTCTTCAGCATGTGCCTGACATACTACTAGGAATTTATGTACAAACTTTTCTCAGGAGACTACACCGAGGCCATGGAAATTTCTACAACCAGTACATCATTAGAGATTACATCACCCAACTGAGGACTGCTAATAACGTAAATCTAAGTCACACCAGACCAATTCCATAGAACTTGGTTAGGGTCGTATGCACGGTTATGGTCAACAACAAACCAGAAGGGACAGCGACTGACTAAGGGACCAACTGTCATGAACCAACACGAGACTCTTCCCTACTTGTGTCATTTGAAACTGAAAACACTGAGGCCGAAGAGCTCCTGTGAGTCTCCTCTCACTGCCCATGATATCCTAACTTCACCCTATTTTTAAACTGGAGGTATGACGCGTCATCATGGAGCTCAGTCATATTTGGGTTGTTCTCTGACCGGTGCCTGACCATCACAAGCAACAGCATTAGGATACACACACACACACACACACACGAATGAATACTTATTACCAAACATCAACACTGTTGTGGTCTCCTCATTGACAAATACATAAACTGAGTGCTGGTAAACCCCCTGGATGCTAGCTAACTCAGGTTCTCAATCTGTATGACCTGTATGCAACTTGTATTAATTGATACACAATTTAAATCATGCTTTTACATGTTTAAACAGTTACACCAGTGCTGAGGACACACTACTATTTCATAGGAGGCTTGAAATAGGTCATTTTGTGGGTTTTATTTGAAGACATGGCATTTTTGATGACATAGTACCAAGATCACATATAAAAACATTTATTAACAAATTACACATTTTAGTTGCATTAAAACTGCAGTTTAGCTCTAAAGAATGAAGTTTGTCATCCTTGGCAGTGGTTCAACTTCATCAGTGTCAAAACGAGCCAACTTGGCTAATAGCTAATCTAGCCGTGGACACATTTCTATGAATAATAGCAGCAATTAAAATCGTAATATGCCCTTTTATTGCAAAAACGTATTGTTTCGGAAAGACTGGACCCGCCTAATGTGAACAGGAGAGTAAAAACGAGCTAATAAGCCTTAAAAGACCTCGTCAACATGTTGAGCATTCTTGTCAGGCCCTCTCACATGACTGCTAGCTCCAGGCCCGGCTAACTTAGCATGCTAACGCTGCCTAAATTTACTCTAAACGTCCTCCAGTTTCTCTAAATTGCAATGTCATTTATATTCAGACATTATTTCCACATTTGTCATTTTTTTACAAAGTGAACAGAGCAGTTTTAGATAATTTTTTTCTGAGCATTTTCTCGTCCAAGAGTTAGCTTACAGTGAAGCTAGCCGGAGCCGGGTTTTTTGGGGTTGCTGTGGAAACGAAGCTCTCAAAATGTTCCTCTCTCCCTCTGACAGGAATAAACACCACCCTGTAGAGCACCTCTGAGAGACGAATGATGTGCAGAAGTAGATTCAATGCTGCGGAGAAAGAGAAATCGCTGTGTTTGGGGCTGAAGCCGGCGTACAAGGTCAATGTCCACAATTTAGCCAGCTAGCAGGCTAACAACACATCCAGCTCCTCTTTAACTGTCTAAAATGTCGACGACAGCCATCGATTAAAGTCCAAATCACGAGTAATCGGCAGGTCACAGCACGACAGGTGCTCACAGCCTCTAATCGAGGTGGTTTCGAGTCGATATTTGGAGTTAAATAAGAGTTAGGAAAGAGGTAGCCAGAGTAGGTTAGCATTAGCATCGATCCCCAACCTGTTTTCTCCGTCTGCGTTTCCTCGTCCTGGAGCTGACAGCAGCCCGGATCATCGTTCACGGGTGATTTCGACGGATCCGACCCATTCTCCGCGCCGAGACTCAAATAGATCGCCACCGTCGCCCCCACGGAGGGCCGTGCCTCCATTTAAGAGCAGAGGAGGGGGTGAGTGACCGTGCCCGGCCGGGAGGAGGGGGGAGGAGGCGCAGCGGCGGGGGAGACACTGACGAGGAACCCAATCCAGCAGTGCCGGGGCGGGCCTGAGATAAAAAAATTAAAAAAAAAGAAAAAAGAAAAGAAAAAATGCTTGCAAATGCAAATTCAAATGTGTGCAATCTCTGCTCAGATTTTATAGTGAAAAAGGGGGGAATTTCACAGAGAATGGCTCTGGATGGCCAAGACATGTTTAAGGACTAATCGTGTAGTCAAAGGACACGAAAGCACAGAGCAAAAATTCATGAAGAATGGTTCTGGATGGGCTTGCAGAACCATTCTCTATGAAATTTTAGATTTCATATTTTAGATTTTATAATTCACATATTTTATAGTGAAAACAGAGCAAAACACTGGGGATTTTCATTGAAAATGGTTCTGGATGGGCTTGGAAATGCACATTCAAATGTGTGCAATCTCTGCTCCGATTTATAGTGACAAAGAGGGGAATTTCCTAGAGAATGGTTCTGAATGGTCAAGACATGTTTCAGGACTAATAATGTAGTCAAAGGCCAGTTTCTCTCCTGGGTTAGTCTTGCAGACGAACAAAAAAAGAAGAAAATCATGTTTTTTTGTTTTTGTTTTGGTGATCCATTTTAAGCCAGTAGTGAAGGGTGCCCAATAAGAATGCCCTACCTTCCCCTCCTATTGGACATCCTGGTTTGTGAAGGAACCCCCAGCAAGATCACTCAGATCAACTAATTTACTTATAGGGTGAATAGTGCAACGTTTCCAAGAATATGCCTCAAGTCTGTTCCCTAATTTACTGTTACTAGATTAGCCAGATATATTTGTGGAGAAACATAATGTGTCCCTGAATCCTCCCTTCAAACACTTTGATTCTGGAGAAAACAGAAGTGAGGACAGGAGTGAGTCAGTTCTGATGAGCCTACATATGTAATCACCACAGCAGAAGGAGTGATTAAGACTGAGGCCCATAAACAAGGCCGAAACTGGCATGCATCAAACTGAAGTGGTTAGTGTGTAGTTCTGTATCGTAATCAGTTCTGTTCCAGCAGAGAGGATCCATATTTCTACTGAACTAATTATCATGTTTTACACTGTTACCTACACTATATGGACAAAAGTACTGGGACGCCTGAGTATTACACCAACAGAAACTTTAATGACATTCCATTCAAATACACAGACTTTAATATGGAGTTGCTCCCCCCCTTAGCAGCTATAACAGCTTCCACTCTTCTTGGAAAGCTTGCCACAAGATTTTGGAGTTTCTGTGGGAATTTGTGCCCATTCATTCTGTAGAGCATTTATGAGGTCAGGCACTGATGT
>JBBPCZ010000001.1:15753031-15769179 GCA_037974445.1 Brycinus macrolepidotus
GTTAAATACAGAGGAAGAATTTCGTGCTGTTCACACTGTGTGCTGTGGTGTGTTCACGTATGACCGAATTATCACTAAGTGTCCATAGAGGTAAATTTTGTTGGAAGAGTAGCAGACTCTGTAGTCCGTAAACAACAGGATCAGGAGCAACAATTTCCACTGGGGCAGCTTTAAGCAGCAGTTGCCCCTAATTGGGGTAGAGCACGAGTGGAGCCGAAACCAGTCGAGGACAATTTGGCACAGGGCCCCAGTGATAGCAGGCCCGGGAAGGTGGTGACCTGGGGTCCCACGGTGATCAGTCAGGCTAGACAAATGTGCAGTAGTTCCCCTCGGAGAAAACAGAGAAGAGAGTTAGTTCTCTATGTCTGTGAGGTATGCACCAAGTGAGTAGTTGTGTTTAGATTTCCTGTATGAAAAGCTCCTTTTTGCTTTTTTTGGCTGCATAGTCAAAGCCCAGGTGCAGCATATGTAAGAAGCTGGTTTTACTCATCACACAGTGCACAAGATGGCCATTGTATTGAAAGTCTTGTATTGTATTGGAGTCTACACATTTGTTGCAGTAACATGACCTTTTTCATGTGATCTCCATATTAATAACCCTATTCTGCTGTGTCTCAGAATATGCTGAGCAAATAATGGGGAATTAAACGCAATTATCCATTCTTAAAAACAGTGATACTCTTTATGGGAAAAAGTATTGGGACACAACTCTTAATCACTGAATTCAGGTGGCCCCTTACTTCCAGTGCAGGACAGTCTTAATGCTTCAGCATACCAAGACATTTTGGACAATGCCATGCTTCCAACTTTGTGGGCACAGTTTTAGGAAGGCCCCTTTCTCTTCTATTTATGAGGCTTGACCTCATAAATGCTCTACAGAATGAATGGGCACAAATTCCCACAGAAACACTGAAAAAGCTTGTGGAAAGTCTTCCAGGAAGAGTGGAAGCTGTTATATCTGCAAAGGGGGAACCAACTCCATATTAAAGTGTTTTTATGTATTTGAATGCAATGTCATTAAAGTCCCTGTTGGTGTAATGGTCAGGCATCCCAATACTTTTGTCCATATAGTGTATATTCATAAACCAAAAATATTTTATTTTAATGCATATATAGGTTTTAGTGTTACTGATTTAAAGTCTTTAACATGGACAAAACACACAGGAGACCTGTTCAGGCAAGAATGGCACTGCTAAATCAATAAAAGTACTACATGAGTCTTTGCACTGAATCCAACCACTGGATAAGAACATCTGCTAAAAACCGACATTTGGTGTTTATAGACAAACTGTTTAGTACGCAATAAGTCATGGTTCTTTGGTGAGTAGCACTGATGCCAATTCTTTCCCTCTCTTGCTGTTTTTAGAAAACACTTATTGTGTATAACCATCTGTATGATCACAGTAGCCAGTATAATTATCCACTGGACTAAAACCCATTTTAGTGTTATGCGCTTTGAGTGTATTGTAACTGCTGAGCAAGAATGATATATATAGTGCCAGATCGTTTGCAAGTTCACTTTATTAATGCAAATAGGTCATACAACATTGCTAAAAATATAACTGAATGAAGTCAGTGCTTGTTATTTCATCTAAAACCATGAAAGGGACAAGCCGACATGGGCTGCCGTACATTCCTGGGCTGCAACGAAGACAAAGTACAGGACATGTCATCACAGCTAAAAACTCGTCAAACATAGACTGCTGTCATGTTGTCAGGCCAAACATAAATCAGGGCTTAGTAATGTTATCTGTGAGTGAAAGGTAGCTTTAATTGTAGAGAAGTGGGCCGAGTAATGTTAGGCCATCCTATCTGTAATGCTATTATACAGGTAGTCAGCCAGCTAGCCTTAAGCAAAGCATTGTGCCATAGAAAGGCCAGCGGTGATGTCATACGGCATAACTTGTCAAACAGAGCCAGTCAGTATCACTGATAAATAATATCTCATGCTTCTGGAATGGAACAACGCTTTGTTGTAAGGCAATGTTAATGGAGATAATCTTCTGTCACAATTCAGATTTTTTCTGTTATATGACATTCTCATATGGTCTTATCTACAAAATCATACAGTGGACTCAATTTGGTAAATGCCAGTGAAAATCAGTCTTTTTTGTGGGACGTGTTTAGCTGACGTTCTCCATGGAGACGAACCCATAACAAAGACAGCAGACTTTCTGACCGTAAAACAACTCACCACAGACTGTTAGAGAGTCACCTTACATGATAATCATGCCATGCTTTACTGCTTACACACAGTAGGTTTCAGCAGTCACAGAGAAGCCTTGATATGCAGTGTGTTTGGTCAGAGTTTAGCTTCACTATTTCCAATGATAAAAAATACGATTCATTCTGACAAATCCACCTAATTCTGAAAAAACATGCAGTTGAAAGGATCTTTAGTCAAAAGCGGTGCTTCTATTGCATCATTCCAGTGGACCTTTTATTTTGTATTTGTTTATTTTTATTTTTGGTCCTACACAATTTTTTAAAAATCTTTTAGTTGGTAGCGCATTATTTTGGAAATGCAGTGTTATGCAAATGTTGTAGTGTGGCCCCTTCATAATCCCCTTTAAAGCGGAATTGTGGCCTTTTCCCCCTTGTGTCTGTGTGTGAAACATGGTTAGGTCAGTTTGAGTTTAATTTAAACTTAAATGGAAGCTTTGGAGTTCTGCCAGACCTGTCAAATATACAACCCAAACAATGACTGTAAGTGAGAGTCACGGTAATATAAGAGTTAGGAGTGAATCGCTTTTGTCCTTCCCTGCTCCTCCTCCACCTCACTTCCACAGACAGAGGCCCATCCAACAGTGAGGTCTACGGACAATGAGTCAGTGAATGGAAAATAAAACCAGCTCCTCCTCCCCCAACAAGACAGGACACCCACCTTATCAAAAGCTCATCCCGCCTTTGCCAGAGGACAGGCTGCTGTGCCAACAAACCAGCTAGAGGGGCGGAGGGGCAGGCGGGTGCCGACAAGGGGCTGTTTTTTTTTTTTTTTTTTTTTTTTTACAAGGCACTTGAATAGAGGGTTCGGAAGGTCCCCGACATTTCCATTACACTATAACACTCGCCTGCAGGTATCACTGTTAAGAGTTTGGGAACCCCCTAAATGAATACATATGATTTGGTTAAGGAAAACAAGCGGAATTTATTATGGAGCCCTTGATAAACAAGTGCTGGTGGCCAACTGCCATTAATTAGATGGTGTACTGTAAGTGAGATGTTTTTGTTCAGGTACTGTTAACGTTGTTGATTAATGTTGGTGTTTTGCTCGTAGAGTCCATCACTGGTATGTTAGCAAAAAAATAAAGAACCAGGCTGTCCAGAACCGACAAACAAAGAGTAAAGAATGTTACTTGTGGGAAAGCACTTCAGATTTTACATCAAATATGTTCTGACAAATGAGCTATTTTTGATGTTAGTCAGGAAGTACCACAGTCATTATAGGGTCAAGATGTTTATTTCTATTGAAGGATTTCATGTTTAAATATAACACATTTAGTCCAGAATAGGAAAGAAAAATGTCAGTTTCTTTAAAGGTGGTATAAGTAAGTAGACATTGTTTCATCATCATCAAACACTTCTGTTTTTCCAGTTACAAATTGCATTGTGATATCTATAGAAACCGCTCACTATATGTTTACATAAAGTGTTAATCAACTGTATGTCACTACAGTTGGCTACACTGCACTATCCAGAGCATCCTGACCAACTGCATCACTGCATGGTACAGCAACTGCTCCATGGGAGACAGGAACACTCTCCAGTGGGTGGTAAAACAGCCCGGCACATTACTGGTGTTCTGCTCCCAGCCATCACTGACCTCCAGCTCATGCGGTGTCTGTGATAGGCTTGCAGCATTACTAGTGACCCCTCACACCCAAACCATGGACTGCTTGCCCTCCTCATATCAAGGAATTGCTACATTAGCCATAAGACCAGCATCAGAAGACTCAGGAACAGTTCTTTTCATGGCACCCCCCCCGTCCCCTTTTCACATTCATGGGCTTTAAGTCACAGCGCTAGCCCACTCCCCCATTATTACACCAAATGTCAATACTTCACTTTCTACCTCAGGGTCTCATTGCCACCTGTTTTGCACTTTTTTAGTTATTCACATAATCTCACATGTAAATATCAGCACTGTATTCTATGATTTGCACGTTCTGGTTAGATTCTGGTTAACCTGCACTTCATTGTACTTGTACTATGTGCAATGACAATAAAGCTGAATCTAATCTAATGTACATATACAGTCTTGTGCGAAACATACTTCTGCACATTTTAATTACTATTCATTTCCTGAATTTAAATAAATAAAACAAAATGGGGCAAGTCTGGGAACATGACACAGTTAATGTTTGTTTGTTTTTTCCCCAATATGTTAAATATTCAAATAAAAAGAAACGTAGTTAAGTGTATTCCCTGTAAAGTATGTTTTATATGCAACTGGAAAATTAAAGTATTGAAGTTTTATGTGTTATGTGTAAACAGTAATTGTGCATTAAAATTGTGCTCATTTTCACTTTCACTTCAATCAGTAAAATCTGTAATTTCACCAGGAGTGCCCAAATTTTTGAATATAACTAGAGTTTACTTTTTTATAGCTAACATCATAAAACACAGCCAGCTACTGAACATTTTGTACTAAAACCAGTTGAGAAGTGCAGATCATTTGCATTATATTATACAGATGCATTATTACAGGAATTGTCTTCCTGACAGTAAACATTGTCCGCCTCCTTTCAGACAGCTATTTATGTCTTGCGGTCTGTCTTTCTTCTTTTTAATACTACTCTAAAAATAATTCTATTTACATTTCATATTTACCATAATTTTAATCTGGTAATTTATTCATTTGTTTTCATTCGTTTTCAAATAAAATATTCCTGTTTTTCATAGTTTTACACATGTATACATCCCTTTTTACAAAGATGCCGTATATAATGATATAAGTTCATTTTGTATGACTGGATTGTTGCTCATCAAGCACTGATGGTGGAAAAGCTCAAGTTCAAGACATAAAAATCTTTGTTTAGTGACGTTTACCTGGTTTGTTACTAGTCTTTTGCTGGAACTTTCTCTTCCACCTTAAATGGTGCAGCAGGCAGGACATACCATTTAAAGTGGAATGGAAAATACGATTTCATTTAAATCAGAACCAAGAATAAGACGCCACCTTCATCAACATAAATTCCATCAAAATTGCCCACTTTGGCTGACAAGCAACTTAAGGTAAATTATTCAAGGGTTTTGTTCACATTAATACAGATTTAGCTGTGCTTCTCTTTGTGTTTATTCTTGTCTCTCAGCTCTTCGGGATCTAAAGCAGTGATTGAGCTTGTTTAGTCGAACGCTCAGTGTTTAACGGTCAAAATTAGAGCATGCTTGCATTTTGGCGGCTTAGTAACTTGAGCATGTCAGCAGCAGAGGTAAAAATAAAGAGGTGAACGTTCACATCACGTCCTCCAAGTGGACCTCTAATTTTCCTGCATAGTTCACGTGCTCAACCACCTCTTTAAAAAGTAGGACATCTATAAAATTGTGTCACAGTCTTCTAATAACTGCCAAAAAGCAACCTGTCATTATGGAGGCTACACTAAAGATTTACAAATCTTCTGCACAATTTACGGCCAGATTTCTTCATCTTTAAAGAAACAGTTTTTGTGTGTGTGCCTTAAAGAGACACTGATTTATATGTGGTGGGTAATGATGGCATGTACCTGCCTGTCAGAGCAAGTGGCACTGGGGTCATTTTTAAGCACATGCGTGACTATTCAGAGATTCCTTCTTTCACATCATTTGGCAGACACTTTAATCCAAAGCAACTAAGATTTTTTGTATATCACAGATGTAGGCAAATGTAGAGTTTGGAATCTAGCCCAAGGACTCAAACTGGAGTGGTGTGTTGTCCAGAATGGAAATCAAACCTCACTCTCCTGCTTTGGGGGCGGGGATGTTATCCACTACACTACCCTACCACTGCTTCTTTTAGCCCCAAACTGGTAAAAATAGGCATGAGACTGGCTTTATACTGGACATTAGATCTGAAAATAGCACTGAGCCAGGAAGCCACCCTTTTTTTTTAGCAGCCACAGGAGATGTTTTGGGATGTCTGGCCAAGTCAGCCTGAAGTGGGCTTCATTCCCCTAAATAATCAAACTATTATAGCAGTCATATTTGTGTGTTCAGTCGGTGTGAATAACATTTTTATTAGAATGAGTTTGCAGACATGGGAACCAGGGGTAATGTTTTTGTAAGTGAAGTCGTTCAGTTGAAGTGTCTAGCCAAAGGCTACTTTTAACCTTTCACATGGTCATCACCAGCCAGACTAAACCTTGTAAGTGACCTAGGACAAAATGTATATTAAAAAAATTTGAATAAAAACGTCTGTTTTGCTGACGAGTTTAATGGGACTCCCCAAAAAGAGTAGTTTTGTTGACATGAGTAATATGAATGATTTCAATCATGTGCTTTATCTTTGATATCTTTGCAAAAAAAGGGACTTCATTTTTTGTAATTGCTTTTTTTAATGCCAATTAAATAGCTGTGCTGTTTTAACACGGTTAGACTTGGAACATGGGAAACAGTTCCCACGGCCCAGGAGTATAAACAAGCCCTCAATTACAGCTTTCCTGGCCCTCAGACGGTTCCCTGTACGTGTTCAGATTCCCAGCTCTTTCTTCTTCACATAACCATAGAAAAAAGTGCTTTTAGGCACAGACAATTACACAGACATTCTCACGGTTGCACCAAAGTGTGTGACCACCTCCGTCTCTTCCAGCACATCAGCAGACCAGAAACAAAATGTTCCAAACGTTCGTGGTCAATAAGAAAGGTGACATTAATCTGATTGATTCTCATTGTCCATACATGCAGTGCAGCAAGGTGCATAACACACACATCTGGCAGACAAATAAACACGCACATATGCACATTTTGAGCATCTGTTTTCATTTTGGTCTGAAAAAGGTCAACCTTAAGGCCCATGTAAACATTACTGGATTCTGTTAACAAAGGCATTTGTGATAAACAAACAAACAAATAGTGATAGACAGACACTACTGTGCCAAAGGCATCAATGTAAAATCTTTTTTCTCGGCAGTAAGGATTTATTTGGTAATAAATCAAAATAAAAACAGTGACACTGAAATAAACAGAACACATACAAAATGTGATTTTGACTATGGTGGTGTGTTTGCAAAACAATTTCCCACCCTTTCCTAAAGGAAGACCAGCATTTACAGTTACCTAGATTATCTGATTATTCCTTTATTAAAAGCAGGCATTCCATCATTAAATTAAAGCAGCTGTTTCTGACGGAGTTTAAAAGTCATGCTATGGTTGGAGCACACTGAGAACTCAGGAACCGAACCTGTGTTCTTCTAACTGTATTCTTCTAGCTAACATGTTAATAACTTTAATAACTAGAAATATACATCTGCATATAAATTTTACATTCTACTGTGTTATTATGTGTATAGTTATATTTATTCTTACACAATATAATAATGTTATAAACCGTTACTGCCAAGATAAATAGTTTTAACCCAATGTGTGTCTGCCTAAGACTTTTGTACTGTTCTTGTATTCATTCAGTCCCCCAAAAAGCTATGAGCATGCAAAGGTTTTTTTCATGTAATTACAAATTACAGAGCAAGTGCGGGGCAGCAGCGTCCACAGGCCTGTATTTAAGCAACCTGCACATTAGATTATAATTGCAGAACAAGAAAAGGAAGGGCTATGTTGTAATTCCCACTTAAGCAACTTTATTTTCCACTAACAAAAACCAATTTGCCTTTTATTGCCGTGGTGGAAAACACCTGACACGCCCAGCAGGATATCACATCAACACATCTGAGTGTCAAAACAAACTGGGGTAGGCTGGCTTGTACCTGATACTGGCATTTTCCATATATGTCATATTTCTATATATTAGTTGATTAAATAAACAAATGTTTTAAAAGACGGTTTAATAAAAAAAAAACCCATTGTTTTCCTTTGCAGACAACAGATCAAATGGCAGTTTTTACCTTCTAGAAATAGTTCTGATCATGCACTGTAATGCAAGTTATTTAATTTTAAACTGTGGAAACTGTGTCTCAGCTACTAGAAACAGGAGCAAACAGCAAGTATGTTGGTTAAAAAAAAGCACATCTGTCCATTTATCTCTTCTGCTATTTAGCAGAGGTGACTGAAGACGGTCGACTCATAATCAGCCTCTAAAGTGACCAGCACTAAAAGGTGGGCAGGAAGGAAGCAATGTCTGAAATGACCTCTCATCCAGCGTCTGAGTGTTATAGCCCCACCACCCACTCGGCTGATATGATCTCTGGGCTGAGTGAGGCCTCTTGGGCCGCTGCTATGGCTTCAGGCGCGACTGCAGCCCTGTACCTCATAAAGCAGACTGCACTGCTGCAAGAACAAGGAGAACCGCTCTCATTACGAGTGGATACCTGGCTCGACCAGGACCCCTCTCACCTTTAACACAACCTCACGGGATTGTGGGTTATTTCAAATAGCTCAGAGCCATTCTCTTTTAAGGAAAGGTTGTAAATTTGAGTTTAAAGGGACTTGAAAGCAATCATTTTGAATTGGATGGATGTTAAAGTTTGCTGGCCATCATGAGTAAGTAAAGGAGGGCTCAGATGGACAGGTCAAGGCAAGGTCAGAAGTATGACGTGTCCCATAGCGGTCTGGTAAAGAAGTACCTGTATTCAAAACTTTAAACATATCAAACAAAATCAAATTTGAAAAGACTGTGAAGCCTCTGGTTATACACTATATTGACGAGTATTGGGACACACCACTTAATTATTGAATTCAGGTGGCCTCTTACTTCCAGTGAAGGGCAATCTTGATGCTTCAGCATACCAAGACATTTTGGACAACACCATGCTTCCAACTTTGTGGACAGGAAGGATCTTTTCTATTCCAGCATGACTGTGCCCCAGTGCACAAAGCAAGCTCCATAAAGACATGGCTGGATGAGTTCAGTTTAGAAGAACTTGACTGCCCCGCACAGAGCCCTGACCTCAACCCCATCCAACACCTTTGAGAAGAACTGGAATGGAGATTGCGAGCCAGTCCTTCTCGTCCAACATCATAAACGAATGGGCACAAATTCCCACAGAAACTCCAAATTCTCGTGGAAAGATTTCTAGGAAGAGTGGAAGCTGTTATAGCTGCAAAGGGGGACCAACTCCATATTAAAGTCTATGTTTTTGAATGGAATGTCATTAAAGTCCCTTTTGGTGTAAGGTGTCCCAATACTTGTGTCCATATAGTGTATATAAGGTCTTGCACATAAGTATGCCACCACAGCTCAAGCTCAGGTGTCTTTGGGCATCCTGATTGGTTCAGATAATCAGGTATGCTATTAACAAAGTAACAGTAAAAAAATTGTGCAGACTCATTAAATGTCTAGAGACAATGTTCCCTTCCGCTGTTGACAAAATGTTTAGCCGTTTAGGGAGCTCTACAAAGAAAACAGGGAGAGAAATAATTAATTAAATAGAGTCATGAATAATAAGTGAAAGAAACACAGACTGGTGTGCAAAAATGCACAGCACCCTATTATTAGAGCTTCAAAATGTTGCTATCCATTCACTTGTTCTGCTCGTCTCAGAAATGAGCTGACAGGCAAGGGAGGGTGGAGAAGGAGGAGGAGGAAGTAACAGAAATATTTAGGCTTTGTTTTTTCCAGCTTTGAAGCTTTAAAACTGTTGTCAGAAATGCTTTATGTTTATGACATGAGCATAGATTTGGGGCAGAGGTGACGTGTCCCCTTCATTAATTTGCCTTGTGGACTTTGCTTTTTAACACATTGCGATTGATTTTGGTTGTTAAATTTGTCCAAAATGGTCACCTACTATTATGATTAATTTCAGTATTTTTTTTAATCAAATTAAACTATGGAGATAAACTAAATCATGTTTGGTTTAAATATTTTCCATCAGTTCTTGAGCTTCTGAGTTGTTAAATGCCATCCACATACAGGATATAGAGTCAGTTTCTTTCCTATTTCTTAACAGTAGCAGACCCAGCTCCACTTTTTTGAAGTTCAGCACTGTCAAAGATGTTTAAAAGTGAGGGAAACTAAAGAGACTTTCCGTGATGAGGTAAGACACCTAACACAGGCTGTAGCTCTACCCTGGATAAAAAGACTAAAGCTGTGGCCTAAATTGTTAGTGATAGCTAGCTTGTTGAGTAGGTCTTGTAGATTTATTTGCTTATTTTAGCCTAGCAAAAGCCTCTACATCTAAAAGTGTACTTCAGGCTTACATTCCTACTCGCACCCTCCATTCCCCCAAGGAACATCATCTGGCTCTGCCATCCCTACACACATGGCAAACCCAGTCCAGACTCTTCTCTTTCGTGGTTCTCCGCTTGTGGAATGAGCTGCCTATGGCGACCAGAGCAGCAGAATCCCTCTCTGTCTTCAAGAACTTGAAGGCTCATCTGATCAGAGAGCATCTTCTCTTCTTGATGATTTTAGCACTTAGAACCCTCCTCTGGTTCTCACGCTGTCCTGAAACTCGAGTCTTTCCTCAAATTGTAAGTTGCTTTTTGGATAAGAGAAATGTAATGTAAAGTAATGTAATGTTAAGTGTCTATGTGATGCCTATGTATGTCTAACTAGGGCTGCCAGGTGTTTGAGCTTTGAGCTCTAATACCTGTCTGACACTGGTCTTAAGAAATCACTGCAACCTAGCAAGTCCATTAACCATGTAATAAAGTGACAGTTGAGGTCCTACAGAGATGTATACATGATATAAAGCTCAAGTGTCTGCCCACCCATTGGTGAGAAACTGTAAGGAGTAGACAACATCAAAAAAACATCTAATGATATTGTAATTTGTGATGATTTTTTTTGCCACGTTTTGAGTAAAGCAACACTGGTCCATCTTGTTCTCGATTAAACATAGACTACCTCTTTTGCTCAGAAAGCAATTTATGAGTAATAGATTTTCTACTGTCATTTTATCATTATAAGGTCAGTTATTCTCAACCCTTACATGGATTATTATAAAATGCTATTTTAATCACCTTGCATATTACATAACATTTCATTTAGATAAAGCAGTATAAAAGACAGCAGTCTAACTGAAGTTGAAATGATTGTCATTATCTACTTCAGCTATAATTCCTCCCAAATGGGAATGAAGATGAATGATGAAGACCTTTGTTTTTTTCGGTAATGGAATTTTCTTTGCCTCAGCTGGCATGTACGTCGTGTTCAAGGAGAAAGGCTTAGAGAATGAATGACAACTGCTTCTGTGACAAACTAAACTGGGGTAAACAAATAACAGCATTTTTTATTCATTAAAGTGAATTACACTCTTGAAAAAAAAAAGAAAAGGTGCCACAGAGGATTCTTTGAACAATGCCATAGAAGGGAAACTTCTGGTTCGCTAAAGAACAATGTTTCAGCAGAGACTTGTGACTGTGAAGAGTTTTTTAAGGATTTGGAGAATAATATAAGAATTCTTTACCAGTTTGGAGTTTTTAAACTTCAAACAGGCTATTCCCAGGTACATCTCATTTACATAAATGGTTCTCCAAAGAACCATCTGTTGAACCCAAAATGGTTCTTCTATGTCATAAGATAAGTTAAGAAAACCTTTTATTTGCCTTGTTAGAGCAGTAAAGTGGTCAGTACAAGAGAAGAAAGTAAAGTGTAAAGTAAAGTGTACAGTGACCATTCTGTCATACGTGAACACACCACAGCACGCAGTGTGAACAGCACGAAATTCTTCCTCTGTATTTAACCCATTCACCAAGTGAAGGAGCGGGCAGCCAGGAACACGGCGCCCGGGGAGCAGTGTGTGGGGACGGTACCTTACTCAAGGGTACCTCAGAGGTGCCGCTAGCAGTTTTTTTTTTTAGAAGCAGTGTATAACGTATAAAAACTATACAATATAAAGGAACTGTACACTCTTAAATGTTTTTTAGAAATATACACAGTAATGCTGCACCAGAGATATTGCACATGTTGCGCAAGAAATACTGCACATGAACAAACTATTGCACTTTCAAAACATAGTTACTGTAAATATTTTGACAGAAATAACTATATGTCTACAAAGACATGCATGTCATTTTTTGCATGACAAAATGTGCTCTGTTCCTTCTTAGGTCTCATACACGCTTTCAGCAGAGTCCGCTACAGATTACGTGAGTGGAAGAGGAGGTGTGTCAGGGGCTGTTGACTGATGTCTGGTTTTGCCTAGAGGCCGCTTCTAAAACACAGAGTACACCTTTGCTTGAAGGCAAGTGCCCCACGTGATGCATCCACTCACTGCCTTTAAAAAGCACCTTTCGCCCCGGCAGAGCCACAGTCAACCGAACAGAAGACGAAGGAGGATTCTGATGAGAGAAGTCAAGGCTTTATGTAGTGGAGTGTAACTTACTCTCAGAGTAACCTAATCTTCTTGAGACAAAGGGACGGCACAGTGAGTTATCCTTGTAACCATGAGCTTGACCAGCACCAGCACAGAGTCCGAGTTTTCTGAGGATGACCAGGAGAGTTGTCCACTGGGCTTGAGAGAGGACAGCAGCAGTGAAGAACCTTTGAGGAGACCTTCTCCCATGTCGGAATGCGATGCTGGACCTTGCTCTACCGGGGATAAGACTTCCCAGGCTGCTAAGAAGCGCAGCCGGCCACCTCGTTCCAAAGCCCGGCGGGTTGCAGCCAATGTCCGGGAGCGCAAGCGCATCCTGGATTACAACCAGGCCTTCAATGCCCTACGCACAGCCCTCAAGCATGATCTGAATGGCAAACGTCTGTCCAAGATTGCCACTCTTCGCAGGGCCATCCATCGCATCTCAGCACTGTCTTTGCTCTTAGGAGCGGACACCTCCTCCTGCAGCCATCCTGAGTGCCGCCTGCGGCTAGAGGAAGAGAAACCTAATCATAGGATCACCAAAGGGTTCCAGGAGCAAGCAGAGAACTATGGCCAGAACCAAAGCCCCCATCAACATACAGTATCCACAGACATGCAGATATTCCAGGATGGTTCTGCAAACCCTGCACCTTCCCCTCACTACAACCATAGTCCTCAGGCATACACAGCCCAAAGACATTATGGCCACCCTCAGGAGGACCTGACCCATCCCTACTATGGAGCAACCTCTGGATGTCATTACGGTTTCAAGGCAACTTGCCATCAGAACCACATGGACTGCTTTGCGGATGCTCCTGCCATGCCTTTCCCTTGGCAGCAGGGTTACCTGCAGTGCTCAGGGTTTCAGCAGTCCCTCAGTATGCACTGACAAACTCTAGCGGAACATACAGTAACTGAGCTGACTGTGCACTTAATATAGTTTCAGGCTACACTTTTACAAATAAAGGTTCCTAAATGGTTCTTGATTCTATGATTCTTTGATTCAGTGAAAAAAAAAACTTGTTTACATTCTGTGGAGATTCATAGGTTCTTCTCACTCAGTCATCTCATTTACAAAAGTGTGTGTTTTTTTTTAAAGAACTATACAATGTAGAGTTCCTTAGGGATTACAAGGTTCTTCTGTGGCATCACTTCAAAGAACCCATTTGCCACCTTCATTCTTGTGTGTACCAACCTTGTTGTCATGTGTTTGTCACCTTTTGTGTTTTGCATTTGGATGTTTTCTGGTTTAAAAACATGGAGTATATGTAACTTTATGGAATATGGAAAGAAAAGAATCTCAGGTTAAATGTACTGTATATTACAGCAAATATATGTGAACCTTGTATCTTTTGTATAACTTTTATCATGCATGAAATCTATTCTACAAGTATTTATTTTTGAAACACCTCATTCCATGTTGACTGGGGGAAAACTGTTTCACATCAGAGAGAAAAATTTTCATTATGCATAAACCCCCAATAAAGCCACTTGTCCAACTTACGCTGCATGTCAAACAACACAGCTGTGAATACTGTGTAAACAGAATGGAATAAATGAATAAAGACTGTTTTGTACTGAGAAGATGCATTCTTTTTGTGCTGATAAGATATAAGTAAAACAAATTCAATGTGCGACTGAGGTCGTATATGGAAACACTAACACTAGGAACAAGGGAAACCAATGGAAACTTGGAGAATGCATGCAAGGCCATGAATTCTCTGATGTAATTTGAAAATTCATCTAGCATATTGGTTATTCAGGAGATCAGGCAGGTTATGAAATATGTGTTTATTATATTCACATATAAAAAGCAGAATTTTACCAAGGGAATCAGTAATACAATTGAAAGATCATTATGTCTCTGTTCTACCTATCATTTTACAGGCACAATGAGGTTTTACTTAGAAATATAACTTAAAAAGAATGCTGAAAGGCCTTAATAAAACATAAAATGTTTGTAGGATATTTAGTATTTATGCTACAAGACACTTTTGACTCATGTCTCTTTTTAAATACATGATTTATTATCGGAGTGATAATTCTCCTAAAACAGAGAAGGACCATTTAAGCAAACTGACATATGTGATTAGACATGTCCCCTTCAAATTCATTTTTGCGTTTAAGATAGACGGAGAATTTATATTAGTAAATACAATATGTTATATTCGGCTGTGTGTGCGCTTGTGAGATACACACTTGAATTTATGAATACCTCTAAGTCATATTCATGAGACCAACAATAATCCCAGACATCTAGATTTGTGTGAGGATGTTAAGGTAGATTACTGTGGAAGTGAGTGGAATGAATCAGCCTGGTTAATGCAGGCAGGTTTTAACACACAGCAGTAAATTCTGCCTCTTCATGCCTGTGTTGCTGTTTCATGTGTGAGAAGAAAATGGCTAATCTAGATGCCACTTCTCCCTCAGAACCGCAGCTTTTCTCACTTGAAAAACATGGGAAATGAAGCTATCAGCATTCAGATAGCGCCTCATGTTACAGACCTATAATCTCCTGTGGCAACTGTTGGACAAGTTTGACAAGCTTTACAGCTTCAACCCGCACTACAAAAAAGTAAGGTTTGTCATATGTAATCGAAATTTTGCAGGTTGGAAGAACACATTTTTGCCATGCTAACCACTACACTCAACCACTACACCCCTTCAACCACTCCAAATCAATTTCATTCGAAATAAACAACACCCTAAACTTTTTTGCAAAAGCTTGTTTGTGCACCAGAAGTTCTTCTAAATAAAGTTTCTGCCAGTGATCTGTTAAACCCATCCAACTTCATGACAGTGTATGAGCCAAGTAATTGGGGCGTCAAAGAATGGGGCAGCTACCTTCACTTATCTGGGTTTAAATCATTGTCATTATGTGCATTATTATCATATTATTATGTGCAATAGTCTACCATGTGCAATATGCATGCAATTTATTATTTGGTGCTAAAACATTATCATTATGTGCAATATCGTATTATTATTATGCGGAATAGTCTACCATGTGAATATCACTACCTACTGTATGTCAATATTACTTACATACTACTTATACTGTGGTCTTTCTGCAGAGTTTTTATTGAGTTTATTTGAACTTTATATTGTATATTGTTCTTGTCTCTGTGTGTCTGTGCAGTCATAACATACGCAATTTCTTCCGGGATCAGTTAAGATTTCTGATTCTGATTCTGATTTTTGCTGTAGTGCCACAGCCACTAAAACAAGAGATTTGAGTGGATTAGTTTCATGCTGAATTGCAGAATCCTTTAATTTACACCAGATAAGGGTGTTATCTCTTTGTTGAATTCAGTGTAAATTGTCAAAAACACTGGTTATTTTAGGTTTTATGACACCATTGCATCATCCACTCAACCCCTCCCCCCACCTCCCGGGGCAAAAACAACAGCCTGTGGAGCGTGTCCTATCAGTCGGCTGACCAGGCCTGAAGTCTTTTCCTAAAATCAGCTCATGGGAAAATGGGTGTTTAGGCTCAAAATAGTCACCTTAGCAATCACAAAAATGATGACAAGTTCACAAGTTGCTAAGATTTGGTGAAATGACCAGAATTTCCCACTGGTGTAAATAAGACTTGGTGTCCTGTTATCTATGTAAAAGGGGGATGAAACTATATGGACAAAAGTATTGGGACGCCTGACCATTACAAAAACAGGGACTTTAATGACATTGCATTCAAATTCGTAGACTTTAATATTCTCTTTAATATGGAGGCTTTCCACAAGATTTTGGAGTGTTTCCGTC
>JBBPCZ010000001.1:15787949-15799674 GCA_037974445.1 Brycinus macrolepidotus
AGAAAATTGTGCTAAATGGTGAAAAATTGACACCTCTAAAATTGTTAAGCTGATTTTACAAACGGCACCCCATAGATTTGTGCCACTTTCTCCTGGTAATCTGAATGCAGGCTTATAAATTAGTAGTCTTCTTGACCTCACACTCTTTATTCCAATTCAAGTGGCCTATTTTTACTTCTTGAAACATTATTTCTCTTAAGTAACAAGTCTTTTCGTTCAACCACGGCTCTTGGCTACTTTATTCACCTTCTAACACGTGAGGGCTTGATTGGGGCTCTGCTCTGGTTTGTTCCCTGGACAATCTTCCAGAGAGGCTCTTCTGACAGAGAGTGGCAGGTCACGGTGGCTGATGGCCAGGCTTGTCTGTAGAGAGCGAGGGAGAGTGAGAGAGAGAAAGAGGCTTATGGATCACTACTAGCTCCCGTTGGCCTGCCTCGCCAGCTTGAGTGATGAAGTCCGTGATTGCGGCCGACAAAGATGGATGAGAAACTTAAAGCGAGTTTTCAGGGAGCAAATTGATGACTTGTGTACCAATCTGTCTGAGAGCAGGTTAATAAGGCTGTTACTCACAGCTGATTAGAGTTTACGGCCTCTTTCAAAAGGGAAACTGAATTAGAACAGGAAAAACGGATAATATACGTCTAGAGCCGTCAGTTTAACATGGGCGATACATGAGATATCCGAAAACGCCTCAGAGTTGCCAATACAGGCCAGGGGAAATCATCTATAATGAAGATAATCTGGGGTAACTGCAGTCCTGAGCTTTTTACTGGCTCTGGCACGGTTCTACTCATCAGTGTGCGGTGCTTTAAACTAATCAGAGAGCTAATGCATTATGCACTAGACTCAAGGCTTTTCAGTCAGTTAAGAAGAGCAGACTGGCTAAGAGGCAATTCATCTGACATGAATCAGCATATAATAAACAGAGAAGGAATGTGCTATCAACTGGCTCTAAAACACTAAGCTTAATATGCTACATGATATTCACATCATGTATAGCATGTATAGTGCTCACGTACACTCTTAAAGGGCCTATATGATGGAAAAACAAATTTTACTAGCCCCCCTTTTTAAATCAAAGACCTTAATGTAGTCCAGATATATGGAAACAAAAGTGCAGAAACAACCTATTTTGAATTTGTTGTGACTAGAAAATACAAGAAAAATGTACAATATGGACCCATTAAAAATAAAGGTGACAAAAAGTGTTCTTTGGAAAGATGCTGTCGACAAACATTTTTTAGCGGACAGCTCTTTAAAAAGGAACCCAAAGTAGGGAACCCAAAGTAGTGTTCTTACGACATCACTCCAAAGAACACTTTTGTCACCTTATTTGAAAGTGTGTACTTACAGAACCTTATGCCACGGTGAAGGACAATTTTAGCCATGTCATGGCTCTATCTTCATTCTCATAGATTTTTTTTTTTATGTGAAAGATGTTTAGCCAATCGCAATAAAAGCCACCATCATTGGTGGAGAAAGCTACTCTCCTGGATTTGTGCATTCATGCGTGCTCAGCGCTCTGGCAGTGAAGAAGTAGTCAGGCTCATAAAAGTTGATGACCTCTTACGCTGTAAAAAATATGTGCACTTAAAGTGACAGCCATGAAACCTCAGCCCAAGCAGCAGAATCTAAATGTACCGGGATGTGATCAGGCTGAGGACAAAGGTATGAATGTCCTACTCGTTTTGCCATTCAAGTGTTATTATGTATTTGCATATATTGTCCAAAGAAAACCATTTCTTTTCCATTTTTCTATTTTCTTGTTTTTTTTAAAAATGATATTCTGCCAGTTACACATTCAGTTACACATTAATTACTTTTGCATTCTATTTAATTTCTGTATCAAGTTTTAGTTGGCTCTTTATTGCTTTTTCCCCTAACTTTCTACCCAATTTGGTTATGTCAAATCCCACCCGCTAACTAGGACTTCCCAAAATAATCAATATTTCCAATACAGTGAAAGTTAGTACACACTTTCTCCCAGTCACATGAAGCACCATTGCAAAGCCAGGATTAAACCTGTAGTCACACAGTGACAGGGCTAATTAGACAAAGGATGCCCAACTTCAGTCCTGGAGGGTCTGAAGAACCAGTGTCCTGCACAGTTTGTTAACTGGTTAAACTCACCAGCTCAACAGTTGGACACCGACCCAGGACCGGAATTGGGCACCCCTGACTTAGTTATAGTTGTGACTGAGCCTATGCTTCTTACATTTTCCTCTCAAGTAATGGTAAAACATAGTAAAAGGTTAAAGGTTTTTCTTTTCTGATTTTGCATGGAAATAAACTACTAAAATCCAGATGAAATATCCCCTCTTTTTTTTATTTTTTACAAAAAACAAAAGTTTGGAAATTGACAGAATTCCTTTTTCACTTGTTTTAGGGGGGGATGAAAAAGCACCCGAACTTAATGACAGTATGAGTACTGTATCAAAACCTTACTTGATTAAAAATTATGGCTAATAATGTGCATGAATGAAAATCAAAGCGTATAAAATATATATAATATATTTAGTATAGACAAAAGTGACCATTTTAACATTTTTTCACTGTAGTGTTTTTATTGTAGTCCTTGCACATAGATAAATGAGTAAAATTATGGGCAGTGCCATTTTGCATTGATATTAATGTGGCTGAATTTTTTTTAAATAAAACATGAATTAAAATGCGCATGAACTCAACTGCCTGACAAGAGAAAAAAGTAAAACCTTACGCTTTATGACCTGTGATATTTATAATAGATACGTTGAAGGTCTAATGAATATAAGGAGTTTAAAGTACATATTTTCTATTGGAATTGGAATTGAGTGAAAGTACAAGTATTTGGTTTGAATAATACTTGAGTAAAGTGCAACTTGACTAAAACAATACATAGTAAGGTTGTATAATCATATTTTCCACCCCTGGCTAAGCTTTAAAAAATAGTTCATATCAAACCGCACCATGTCTCTGTCACTGAGGCTGATTACTGACCCTTCTAAGAGTAAAATGACCAATGATTTCCCAAATAAGGTTAACGTTTAGGGAAAAACTGAGATAAAGCACAATGTCCCCTTTCCTTGACCTTCCACAGCAGTGACAACAACGCCAAAAATAGACTTGACATACGAGCAGTCAGAGCATTCGTATCAGTGAAATGGAGGGGAAGACCTCCATTGGTGGTCCACCATTACAGAGATGTGAAAGTGCATCTTTATCACTGTCCCAGCTTGTTTTGCCCACCGGGCATGACCAGGTTGCTTGTCACTCTGATTAAATGTCTGAGTAATGTCCTGATTAGAGGCAATGTGAAGGCATTGTGAACTTCCACATTAGTCTTCCTTCTAGTTCCTAGTGCTTGCCCACTTATAGAGCAGGTCATAAACAGCCTGCATAGACAAAACAAATTATATCTCACATGAAGTTTTGAACGCTACAAGGTTTAGATTTATTTTGAACCTTTTGAAGCTAATGTAAGAAAGACCATAAGACAATAGATATATTACAAACAAACAAATCTTTTATCAGATCCTCAAATGATGATGGTAAACATAATGGTGAGTTTTAGAAATAACAAAAGACCTTGCAGACCTTGAAGACCAAGCAATCATGAAGAAAACATGCTCAAAAGATCAAGAATTTTCTCAAGGGTGTAGACGTAAGAGATGAATAGGCCACCATTATTTCAGTAGGTTTCCACACACCACTCAAGATACAAGCCTCAAGAATAGAAAGATCAAATCACTGCCAAACAGTACACAAAGAGTCTGAGGAGCTCTGAGGCAAAGACTTATGGACCGATGAGACTAACCTGTACAAGAGAGATTGAACATGTACAAAAAAGTGGAGAAGAAAAAACAAATAAACTGCTTTTCATGCAAAGTAAACAACCTCCATGAAACACGCTGGAGTGGCCGTGCATTAGTGTATGGCTGTCAATGGCTCACTGATTTGTCTTTATTAACAATTCAGCCAATTTAAAGGAAGGTCTGTCTCCTCCCCTGAACACCACTGGGCATGTATTTCACTTCTTGAAGACAAGCCTGAAAGAAAAAGCCCGCAAAACAAGCCTGAAGTGAAAATGGCTGTATTACATGCCTGGCAGGGCATTACCACAGAAGACATCTCGTGTCTGATAGTGTTTGCGGGTCACAGGCTTCAGGCAGTCATTGATCAATAATGTTAATCCACTGAACATATTGGTCCATGAATTTCAGGAGACTCTATTTGAAAAAGGTCTGTGATGCCTTTATGGTTAACTTACTACACTATAAAAACTCACTGCTGTAAATTTATTGTGGAAACACTGCGGCAAAGGACTGTATTGCCTTAATACAAGGAACTGCTGTAAAAATGGTTCATTCTGGCAGAAGGAGGTCCAGTGTCGTGTCAAGAAAAGTAACAATGTTAGTAATTAGCTGAAATTTGCAAAGCGAACTGGAAGAGTGACTGGTCATTTGTGAAGTCTTGAGGAGTCTTGAGGAGTCTTGTGGATATTGTAGTACTGGGAGTGAAACACCCAGCATTTCTTTTGGTAAATTGTGTTTTTGTTAATTAGCATTTATTTCTTCATGCATAATTCCTCTCACACTAGTTGTTTTGTTTAACATGTTATACCTAATCCAAAGATATTTTTGAAAATGTCTAAAATGTTTTGTTGTACTTACTATGGTGTATTTTCAGTCACTTGTGGTATACTTGAACTGTCTTCAACTGCTAAGTTTAGCTTGTGTCTACCTTGCTGTGGAGAAAGTCTTTGCCCTCTAGCTACCCTTGCACTGGCTGTGTTCTCTTGTCTGTATTCTTACTAACTAAGGTAGAAACCAACTTTGCTCTGTGTGCTTCTACCTGTTTTTATCAACGTGTATATTTCTTTAATAGCTATAAACACATCCTACTGTCCTAGAAGATGTGATCCTCACCAGAGGGGCACTAATCCCAATAACCTTTGGCATCCTTCTATCCATCCATTCTCTAACTTTGATTGGCGGTGGACTGTGGAACTGTCCATCTTCTCATTTCCCTTTTTGGCTCTTACTGAAATTTGGATTACACTGGAGAGTTCGGCAACACCTGCAGCTCTTGCCTTTACTTTTGCTTTCGCTCACTTCCCTCTCCAGACTGGAAGAGGAAGGGGCAAAGGAATGTTTTCTTCCACAAATGACACCTCTTTCCTGTTCACACCTCAATATTTCATCTTTCAAATTCCACTGTGTTGCTGTTACTCATCCCACTAGACTACACATCATTGTTGTTTATCTTTCCTTTGGGGCAGTAGGAACCTCCATTGAAGAACTGGGCATCCTCCTCAGTTCATTCCCTGATGACAACTCTCCACTCATTCTTCTTGGTGACTTCATCCTACCAAATGACATGTTACATACATGCATCATCCTCGGGCTTCTGTCATCTTTTGCTCTGTGCCTCAACAGGCCACATATTCTTTACTTCTCAAACCACCTGATCCCCCTGCACCATCTTTCATCACCTCCAAGGACTTTGCCACCTTCTTTAATGAAAAAATTGACAAGATCAAGATCCTTTCCTGCAGTCATCACCACTCTATCCTTCTCTCAACCTACTGACCACCCTCCACTTACCTGCTTTCCTCCACTTTCCACAGATGATGTTCTTCAGCTCCTAACATTCTGCAACCCCACCGCAATACCACCTGATCTCATCCCATCACCTATGCTTCTGACCATGGATTTTCTTTTTTATATCTCTCAGCTTCAAATTAGCTGTGGTCACACCAATCCTCAATAAGACCACACCTGACATCCCTGATGTGAACAGCTACAGGCCTTCCTCTCCTTCCTCTCCAAAGTTCTGGAATGTGCTGTATATAACCAGCTCACTCTATCACAAAATAGGCTTCATGACCGAAACGAGTCTGGATTCAAAGCAGCACATTCTACAGAAACTGCACTTTTAGCTGTAACTGAAGAGCTTCAGCTAAACTATATTTAGTTCTAATTCTTCTAGATCTTTCTGCAGCTTTTGATATGGTCAGCTATCAGATCCTCCTGGGTTCACTCACCAAACTTGGAATCACTGTTTCTGCATGGCATTGGATTGTGTCCTACCTTGAGGGTCGCAGTTACCAAGTACCACTGGTGTTCCCCAAGGCTCAGGGCTTGCCCCACTTCTTTTTTCCTTCACTTGCTCTCTTGGTGATATTATGTCTTCACATTCTTTCTCCTACTGTTATTATGCTTATGACACTCAACTCATCCTCTACTTTCCTCCCTGTGACTCTTAGATCTCAGCCCGTGTCTCTGCATGTCTGAATGACTTTTCCTCCTGAATGACAGCACATCACTTAAATCTCAGCAACACCGAGCTAATGTACATCCTAGGAGATGCATCCCCAAGACTTGAACTGGTCATCACTTTTGGAAATGCTGTCATCATTACCTTACAAAAAGCACAAAATCTAGGGTTCTCTTAGATGAAGAGGTCTCATTTTAATTTCACATAAACAATATCTTCTGAACTTGCAGTTACCTTCTTTATAACATCAGGAGAATTAATCCATTCCTCACCACTGATGCCACTCAGATAGTTGTCCAGTACTACTGTAACTCACTCCTGGCTGGCCTTTCTCTGAAGCCCACAAGACCTCTACAGATGATTAAGAATGCAGCAGCACATCTGGTCTTCAGTGCACTAAAATTGTCTCACACCACTCCATTACTGTGAACTGTGGCTGCTTGCATTAGATTTAAAACTCTAACACTTGCCCACAAAGCCAAAAATGGTCCAGTTCTGTCGTACCTGTCAGCACTGATCAGGCCACAGCTCTCAGCTCACCCTCTTAGAGCATCAAGCATAGCCTGACTTGACCCTCGACTCTTCGAGGTAGAAGACATGCATCAAGACTTTTCTCAGCTTTGAGACCAAAGTGGTGGAACGAACTTCCCCTGACCGTCAGAACTGCTGAGTCCCTTGCTGTCTTCAAACAGCGAATGAAGACCCAACTCTTCACTGAGCACTTAGGATAACAACTACATGTTCATGTCATAAACTTGACAAAAACTTAAAAAATAATTAAAAAGAACTGTCTTCTGTGCATGTGTGATCTGATAAAGTACTGGTGGAGTACTAACTCAACCTAGTTAGTCTACTAGCAGCTCTTAATTTTAAGTGTGAGGCTTATGAGTGTGAGGGACATTTTCTTGTGGACTACAAAGCACCAATTTACTTCTGGATAAGAGGACGGCTGTCAAACACTGTAAATTTAAATGTAAATGTAAATGTTGTAGTTTATCTCATAGGGCTTTCCTGTTAAAATAAGACTTTGAGTTACTTTGTCATTTGTCCTAGACCGGCAGAAATGAAACAACTTAAATGTAAGGTGTGCTTGGTAAACAGTATAATGCTGTTGTAATTAACTGCATGATCATATTGTTGACTTTAAATATCTAAATTTAGCTGAAATTAAAAACATGTAATATTCCTCTTAATCTTAACTCAATAGAAAGATTTACAGTATAATTTTGAAAATGTGAATTACAGTGTGGTGCAACAGTGCTGTAAACAAACAACATTCTTGCTGAACAATATAATTAACTTCTGGACATGAAAAAGGAACCTGAAGTTTTGGATTACAGCACCGCACAGTAGCTGCGAACTGCAGTATTAGTAATGTAAATAGATAGCACGAAACTGGTCAAACTGCTGCCAATCAAGTGCTTAATCACTGTATATCCTTGAATTAAAGCTGACATTCTAAAATTAAACATCACTGTTTCATCCATCAAATAATGGATCCAAATATTTAGCAGTTACCATGTCACTGTTAGAACAATCCTTTGTATCTCCAATAAACAAATCAACAAATTTAAGAGTATTTAGTGTAAAATAGTAGAGACTATACCTTTGGACTATATCTGCTGGTAAAAACATGTAAAACATGCTGTTATAAGTCCTGATTCAACAGGACAGTCTCAGCTCTTTACTGCATCCAGTAGGCACAGCAGCCGTGATATGAGTTCATTTGATCCCTGAGACGCTTTGCAATCAATGCTGTCTTGATGGAGCTTAACAGGATGCCTCGCTGCAGAACTGCGCCTGGTCAGAAACGGTCCCAGTGGCTCATCTGATGTGTTCTATCCAGTGTGAAAAGTTTCTCACCCCAAAGTTTAACGTTCTGCTGAACAAGCCAAGCTTTAGCAGCCGGAGATCGATGGAGATGTAAAATACTGTACTTGAAAGCATTATTGGGTCCCTTTTATACTGTAGCTGCAACTGGCAGAAAATCCATGCATTAATTAATACCTGAGGCAGAGAGATTTCTGCATGCTGCTCCAGCCGTCCCCTGAGATCATCCCTATCAAACACACAATCAGAGCCATCGATCAACCGCTTCATTTTAATTATTCTATAAAAAGACTCGTTCCTCAGAAGAGCACGTCTTGTGCGGCCACCTCGATGCTCTTGGGGTGTCCGGCCCCAGTAAACAGACGGGATGAGTGCGAGAGCCTCCAGTGCCATGTAAGTGTTGCTTCAAAGCGTTTGCATGATGGTTTGTGGATTCTTACCAGTCTTATATTTTCCCTTTGGACTCGCAAGTATCCAGATGCTGAACATTTAACAAATATTTCAGAATTTATGGAGTGTTTTTGATGGCAAGGTTTAACAGCAGAACGAGGACAGATAAAGTGAAAAGCCTCCAGGGTCCCACTCATATCCTAGTCCTGAGGGATTACCTGTACAATAACTTTTTTTTAGATTGGAATGAAATGCCTACTCAAAATAGCAGCTATTACACAACGCTCAAGCTGCGGAGAAGTGGTTCACCACACTCATGTTTTAGTGTTTGACTAAGTAGTAGAAAAGAGCTTTTTTCCTCTCCTGCTGATCCTGGTGTTACTCACAGTATGCAATTTCAGCAATTTTCATGTGTATTTGTGCTGTAACTTGAAATTATGGTAACACTTCAGTATGGTGAGATATCACAATGCCCTTGTAATATCTTATTAAGCCTTATCGAGCCAGTGGCTGGTAATTAGCTGGCTGCTCATGAATACCTTATTAAGCAATAAGTAGGGAGTGAATTAACACTCTGCTGGGTGTAAATTTTAACTAGACCAAGTGTTAGGTAAATAAGACCTAAATGTTTTTTCTTAAAAATTGAGGGTCGATTTGTCTTTACTTAAAGCTAATTATTTTACTACTGAGATATTAATGGGCACAAAAAGAAACCCCAACTAGTGCTTACAGGCTTAATTGGGTAATTTCTTTTAAACAATAGATATCACAATGCCTCTTTATTAACTGATTACTTATATTCTGTGAACATTTTTAAAAACCAAAATATAGCCTTTGGATGATGTTAGATTTCAGATGTTTTGTTATGAGGACACTCTCCAGAGAAAAGGTTTTACACAGTAGATGAATGAAATCTTATTAGAATTTGTTTCAGGTCATATTTGCAGTCATTTTTCATTACAACACCTAGCATGATCTAGATTCAGCCACGAGTAATTTATTGGAAAATCCTTCTGTAAAGTCCTTTAAAGTTTAGAAATGAACATCATGAATGCAGGTATTATGGAAGATTCTTTAGATTTTTGTTTTTGAATGTATAAAAAAGTCTGAACTAGAAAAAAAAGATTTAAGAATGAGCCTTGAAAATGCACAACCTAGTAAGGCCTTGGAGAAAATGCATGATGCATGTCATCATTAACACAAAAGAAACAGACCCAATGTCCAGGGTGTAAATGAAGTTAAACCGCCGTTAAAGTGGTTAAATTTTGGAAAATAGTTTTTTGTGAGTGGAATAAACTGACTGGATTATTTTTTTTAGTATAGAAGTATAGAAGTACATTACAATGTGTGTAATGCGTGTCTGTTTGAGCACCCAAAGGTCAGGTTTTATTGATTTCCTACATGAAAATATGCTAACTTATTCTCCCCAAAATCATATTTAAATATGTAATTTTCTGCTATTTTTAGTTCACAATTTTTCTTTATTTGCCTTTTTATTTGAGAGGTGAAAATAAAACATAACACATAAACATCCACCTTTTATGTTTTATTTTTTTCCAATATGTTAAATTCAGCAAAAAACAGTAATCGTGCACTAAAATGTGCAGACCTAAGGACTTTCATAAGGTTGTGCACTTATTTTTAGTCAACAAAAAATGCCATTTGATCAGGGTTGTGCAAACCTTTGCATATGAGTTTGCATCAGCCTTATGTCAGGATACAGCCCAGGATACTGCATTGCAGTTCTGTAACAGTACGATGCATTTAAGACTGGCTTGTGCTTTATATAGTGAGCCTAAGCAGTTCTTTGTATCATTCGCTATGTTGACACTTTGCACGGACGACCTATCACACATCTGGTGAAATAAATGGCGTAATTGGCCGTGTATTCCGCTTGCTAATCCCTCATTATTGTTCACAGGCCCTGCAGCCCTATTTAAGTAGACTGACACTGTGAAAGAGAAAATTCAGTCTTTTAAGCAAATGAAAGTGACCGAACGAGATTCAGCTGTCGAGGGAAGTATAAAAATACGAGATCAATTATGTATGGTCATTTGAATAATACGAGACCGAAACGAAATGAAAAACAAAGATAAATGAAAACTGGTGTAATTACTGAATGTTTTGCAATTTCAAGTTTCAAGTCTGATTTGGCAATGCATTCAAAGCAGCCCCAGCTAACAAAAGCTGGAAAAAAGTCAAAATGAGGAGGAGGAGGAATAAAAAGATAGCGTGGGGGGGTCTCTCTCCATTTGATGCATTTATTCAGCTGTGTGTTGGGGGGACTTCTGAGAAACATCAAACACATAATGGGCCTGGCTCAGGCTTGATTATACCAATTTATACTTTTTCTCAGTAATGGGCCATATTTTCTGCCTCCTTCGGCTTTTTGCCCTGCTGTCATCACAAGCTACACTTCAGAGCCAGGAAATATGTGACATTTGGACCATTTTTGTGTGACATCAAGATCACAGGTGTGCTTTAAATGTCAGGCTTTTCAGAAGGTACCGTTTCTACTGATCAAAATATGTGCCTCATTTATAAGCAATTACAGCATGAATCACCATGCAGGGAGTCAAGAACCCCTCATCAGCTGCAATTAACCCACTGAAGGGGAGTTTTGTTTATCTATGTAATGTCCTATACATTTTACCCTATTCCTCAAGCTAAAGGTAAAAGGTAGGATTAGACTTTATCACCGTTCTTAATCCCAGGCCTGCCATGCTGCATCTTATCTCTTGAATCAGACGCTAAAAGCACTGAGCAATATTATCCGTCTGCTCGCTATATTGCTATATATAGACACTCAGTGTGGTCTCAGTAACAGTGTGGTCTCACACTAAAAGTTTTATATTTTCTTTAAACCAAAATAACTAGTCAAACTAACATATGATTATGTTAACATCACTGTTCAGTTGTTATGTTTGATTTGAGTATCTTTTCCACTGAATGGTACTGGTTTGACTCGACTTTGCTTGACTCTAAATGCCTTTTGGCATCTATTATCTTCATTTCTCGTTTCCTCCATGTAGCTGATGTCCTCAATGCAATAAACACAGTGACAATGGAGGATATTGGAGGGATGGTGTTCTTAATTCTCGGTATGTATTGATGGTTTCTATTCCAGCATGACTGTGCCCCAGAGCACAAAGCAAGGTCCATATAAACATGGTTGGATGAGTTCGGTGTGGAAGAACCTGACTGGCCCGCACAGAGCCCTGACCTCAACCCCATCCAACACCTTTGGGAT
>JBBPCZ010000001.1:15799774-15823827 GCA_037974445.1 Brycinus macrolepidotus
AGTGCCTGACCTCATAAATGCTCTACAGAATGAATGGGCACAAATTCCCACAGAAACACTCCAGAATCTTGTGGAAATCCTTCCAAGTAGAGTGGAAGCTGTTCTAGCGGCAAAGTGGGGACCAACTGCATATTAAAGTCTATGTATTTGAATGCAATGTCATTAAAGTCCCTGTGGGTGTGATGGTCAGGCGTCCCAGTACTTTTGTTCATGTAGTGTAGCTGGTTGAGTTGGTAATATAAGGGCTGTAGAGTCCAGACTCAATGTGCTTTTTCTGTGGTCTTGCACCTGCTGGTATTAGGACTTGGACTTGTCTCAGACTCTGCTATTGGTTTCGCCAAATATTCTAGAAGTTCAGCAACCTTTAAAAACAGTTTTTCCCCAACAGTGTTTCCACACCAAAATCAGTGCTGCCACAGTGAATGAAAAACAACAAAAAAAATATCAGTCGACAAAACGAGAGCACCCATAACAAAACAAAAGCACCCACAACAGTTGACAAAATGACCCTTCATCCCCTTAACGAAATGAAAAGAGCTATGACAAAATCATTGATTAAATGAAATTGTTCAAAAAGCGAACACTGGTTTAATTATTTCAAAATCCATCTAGAAGTAGCACTGTCATTGGCTGCCTGATAACTAATCACATGCCTCCAAAAACTCGTCTCCCTGCTCTAAGCATGCAGCACTTCCTTTTTGATCATTACAAACAATAATAGGGCAAAATGATCATCTTGCCATAGAAAACATACTGTGTCTCCAGCAACATACAAAAGTTATGAAAAGGGCAGTAAGACTCACAGAGGGTTCTTTTTGTCTTAACTCGATCTTTCTCACTTGGACTCTGCCTTGACTTGGACTCGACTAGTCCTATGCTTGGACATATCTTGGACTCAACAAAGGTGGTCTTGACAACAGCTCAAAGTGTTATGTAGAAGTGCTGAGTAAATTGTTTCAAAAATTATGCCATTATTCTATAACTTCACCAATTCAGGAAAAACATGAAGACATTTTAGAGGGTCCAGAATGAATAGAATATTAAGTTACAATAAAATTAACAACTAGGATGCTTAGTATTTAAGAAGTGTTTACAAAATCCTGAGATAGATAACTCATCAAGACATTACTATAAATGCATCACATTATATCATTTATAATATACCAATTTCTCAAGGTTCCCAAAAACGGAACCATTAAATAACCATTCTTGTGTCTAGTTTACAGTATTACACTGTATAAATTAGTAATGAATGGAATAAAGCTGCGGTGGGCTGGCGCCGCGCACAGGGTGAGTCCCTCAGCAATTGTTATTATGGCTACTTGAATCACATATGGTCATTTTGCAAGCTGCCATAAAAGCAGTAGGTTAAGGCAATAAAGACATTAGGTAACTTGTAGTGTAGGTAGTTGTGTGATAAAGGGGTGTTTTTTATGTCATGATAAAGTCAAGACTGTGCTGGCATACAACGTTTCAAGCCGTAGAAGAAGCAGTGTTGGGCTGAAAACAAAATCGCTGTGAGAACACATGATCTCATTACCCAGCTGGAGCCCAGTAAATGGCCATCTTCTCACCAGAAGCGATACAGAGATGAATGCATGACTGCTTACCCCAAATGCATTGCTGAAGGCTGTGATTTGGACCAAAAAAAAGCCACCCATGTTATTTTCATTTGTGACAGACATATGGCTAATGAAGACAGTTTCCTTTAACTTTGCCATTTTCCCCCAGAGTCATTTCGTTTCCTGTCTAATTAAAGGAGTGAAATACAGCAACTTCGGGGCACATAAAAGGAGCTACATCTTGATGGGTCTTTCATAGAGAGGTAAAAGATCCCCTGCTAGCCTCGCTTTCATCTTTTGTGAGCCTTTAGTCATTAACTGGACCATATTTCTATCAAACCCCGAGCTTTTAATAGGGTCTTGCTCTGAATGGATGAGAGTGTTGGCAGGCCGGTCGGACATTTTTTGAATGAGCTTAGTGACAGACACTAGCGGAGCAAATAAAGATGTTAATTCCTGAGTTTATGCCTGCCTCGTTAAGTCAATATTTAGCATTGACTCACATCTGGATATGCACTTCATCTTCTTAAAGTTGGCCAGGCAAGAGACAAAGCACTGAAGAATAGAGAGAGCAGGAAATGGCATTTGACAGTTTTTCTATAAAAGATTCCTTGGTGAAATTGCTCTGGAGTACTGCAGTTACAGCCCATTAACTCCACTGAAAACTTTCACAGAAGGGATGTGAGCATCTGAGTTTTGTCTAAATGTCTGTGAGTAAGTGGCCTCATGAAGGCGACTCTAGAAATGTTTTTGTCTTTTGTACATTTTGACATGCACCCTCCATCCATCCCCAACCTCACTTAGCCATTATACTCATTTCAAAATAATGGCTCAACGTTCAACAAACATTTCAAAGAATACTAAAAACTTACAACTGTTGCCCAAGTCCAACCAGCTGTGCAAGGTTTAGTTCACCATAATTTTCTCTTCATCGATGATCATCAACGTGTTAAACAGGCAATGTGACTGAATACATGTACAGTCCTTTGCAAGGGTTTGGACACCCTTGTTCAAATTACATTTTGTTGATTTTTTAAGTATGAATAAGCTAACAAGCTGTATACAGGGAAGAATCTAAAATAAGGTCTTTTTCTGTACATTTTATTGCACAATTTCTATTTGCTGGCTAATTTCAAGATATTGAAAAAAACAAATAAAACATAAAATATAAACTGTGCCATAATGTTTGCTGAGGTTAAATTTTATGCTTTTATTTTCCAATGTGGTAAATGTGCTTTAAAATGTGTAGAACTGTGTTTTCTGTAAAGGATATTGCATGAATTTAATGAGAATATATAATAATATATCTGCATTAATAAACTTGGGAGAAGGGTCATTTATTTGTTAAACATTATTATTATTATTATTATTATTATTATTATTATTATTATTATTATGAGTAGCAGTAGCAGTAGTAGTAGTAATAGTAGTATTTTTGTTTTATTCTTGTTGTTGTTGTTGTTGTACCTGTGTGACAGCTATAATACCTGTCTTTCTCAGCTCTCATCACAGGTGCCATTTAATTCACCACTCAAAAAATAGACCTAATAAACCTAAACAGGCTATATTTATTGTAATGTTGTTGTAATAGTCATACAAAAATGAATTTTCTTTGAATTACCCATGAAGGCTCCATATTTATCATTTTTCCATTTCATTTTTTTATTTGCACGCACAACACTTCAGCAGTGGGGAAGGACAAGATGGCAGCCGATACATCTGACATGGTTTACTCTGCAAAGGCCATTGTTAGTTTAGCTGGACTAGAGGGTTAGAGTTGTTAGTGAAAAATCGTGTCAGTGTGACTACTGGAGGATTCTGGAGGTGGCTGTGTTTTTGGCAGGTGCTCCTCTGTGGTTTCGTCAGGGGCCAGGGGACAAGCGTGACCCGGTTGTCCTGGACAGAACAGCTTGGTGCGTGAGCTGGCGCTGACAGTTTGCAGCGAAGTGATGACAAACAGACCAGTGTCTGGTCTCGAGGGGGGGCAGGGAGCTGTGCAGGGAAATGACAGTGAACAAATGAAAGGCGATGGCTGACACCCAAATCATTTACACCACCATCCCCCAACCCCATTACATCCCACCTCTATGGGCTGGGTAAGCACAGAGAAATGAATGGTAATCAGTGCAGAAGAGTAAAAACATTGAGGCATGATTAGTCTTCCTGTATATAACAGGAGTACATTCTTTAACACACAGCTCTGTGAATAGCTCCACTATTATGATTATGCTTACACAATTACACAAATACCACAAATTACATTTGCATTCAATTTAGTACTTCCTACTAAAAAGACAAAAATGAAAATGAAGGTGTTTCTTTCCTCCAGACAACACAGTAACTATCAAACTCAAACCATCATGCAATCTCTCTTACTTAAAAATGTTACGCAAGTTACGAATGAAAGATAATTAATATAAATTATCACCTGCAATTACTGTGTTGCTGGCTGTAGCCTTCTCATGCAGATACAGCTATTAACAGGCAGTTCCATTAAAGGCTTTCTTAATAAAACCAATGTTGTTTCTAGTTACTGGAATCCTTGCATTTATATATCATGAAAGTACATTGAGCCTGAAGAAGGATGCCTTCAGCAAGTGCTTGTTGGAGAACTCTGGATAAATCAACGAGCAGCAAACTGACAAAAGCAAATGAGATGTTATGAAATTGTATGGGAGCAACAGGACCACAGTGGAGTTAGAACATGTAGACATTGCTGGTCTAACTGGTGATGAAAACTGGACACTGTCTTCACACTACAGTGTAAATAACACCTGATACATAACGATCACAAACAAACTATTATGCTCTTGTTAAGTCATTGATATTCATTGTTAATATGTAAGTTAGCTCTTCATTAAGTAGGTTATATCTTAACTTATTAAGGACCTAGCAAGAAGTACAGATTATTAATAATTTATGAAGTTAGTATATCAATATGAGTAACAAACGGCCTACTAATGGCAATAAATAATTGCGGCCTGGTATGTAAAAGGTTACCCCTTTAGCAATGGTCTTTTTAAATGTGATTTGAACGTTCTCAGCTCAGATTCACCATCTTGGCATCGAGATTTTCTTAAAAGGACAGTTGAGAGAACAATTAAATTTACACAATTTCCCACCGCAGATATCATCACACTATTCCTTTATGCACTGAAATTGTTAAGAGTGATACTTGCTTTTCCCCATTGAGCTTTGTTATTTTTGGAAACTCAACTTTTATCCTGTGTTACTTCTACAATACAGCACCGCTCCTTACACCTTTCATGCAACATAATGAAAGGTACAAAATCATTTTCTGCATGAAATAATGAATCATATTTTTGAGGGTGCTGCTGTTTGAAGTTTCACCTTTATAGTAAATCAATGTGTTATCATGTTGGAGAGAGGAAAAAGAAAGGGTGACGTGCATGACAGCTTGACAGCAGTATAATCCAGTGGGATGCCTTGCAATAACAAACTTTAAATGATCTACCGAAAGAATAAAGGGAAAAAAAGAAAATAAATGAGAAACGCACACCAGGAAAGCGCTCCGCTGTTACTCAGAACCCTCATTTTCTGCTGTATTTCAATGACATACACCAGTTTCTTTGAAAACCCACCATAGCACCATAGCATGATCATGAATTTACTACATAAAAGACAAAGTTTGGGTCAAGGACTGGTTGAAACCTTAGGTAAGTATTTTTTTTAGTCATAGGAGGCTCGAGGACTATAAACACTGAGCAAATATTATGTTTTTATGTGCATAACTGAAGACAGACAACCTTGAAACTTTGTGGAACAATAAGCAGTTTCTCGTTCACAAATCATTTCAAAGCACAGTATGGAGCACATCAGACGCCGACTTGAAACGACACCCGCAACACTTACAAACACATCACCCAGCACTGTGCGTGATGTTTGTGTGTATTCGTGTGCGCCTGTGTGTGTTTTTCTGAGCCCAGGCATTAAGAGATTCTCTCTGTCTCTCTGCTACTCGAGGACACAGAAGAGCTTTTCCTCGGCTCGCTGTCACTTCAGCTGGGCTCAAGCTCTCATCTCAGCACTTGAAAGCAGCGGCTGGTTGCTGCAGATGTGAGGGCGCTTCAGCTGCTCTGTCTTATCAAAAACTCTCGCTGCCAGCCCTCCCACCACCACGCAGACCCCTCCGCTCTCAGCCTCACCCGGTCCCCCATGAAGATCGCCTTGGGAGATTGGAGGAGTGAGCCTCAAACAGACGTAATCCATAGCAAAGTTTATCGTCGCTTCACTGACTGATCCTTCCTCCACCTCATTGAATCCCTCACAAAAAAAGAACTAGAAAACAACATAAAACAAACTTGGGAACACAACATTTACTGTGTGCAAGAGAGTGAAGTTCATGAAGCAAAAAATGAACACCCATGCCTATCTGTCACCATAATGTTGTTCTGTGTCAGTTAAAATGTCCATTTTCCTCATTTTGCTCTGGGTCAGCAAAAACAGAAACACACAATATGAGATATTTTCATCGGCCTTGGGGCTGTATGACTAAAAAGCATGGGCCTAAGCAAGATTTTCTTGCAATTGCTGAGATAATGCAGTTTAAACTTGTAGCATTACTCTCAAAGGGCATCTGCCACGCACTGATAATAAGAGTATCACAAAAGGAAGTCATATCTCCCACAAAGCACTCACATTTCATTAAATAAAGTACTGTAATTAATTAAAGCCCACATATATGTACTAAAGGTTTTGATGTGCTGTCAAATTCATATATGTTTCAATAATATCTGCATGGTACATGAAACCCATCCATGAGTTTTGCTACTCGATCTTTCGTAAACTCTTTATAGCATTTAACACCACCCTCTCGTTGTTCTCCTGTCTAAGTGATAGATTTCGATATCCCATTTCCAAAATCATAGATCTTTTACTGAATCTGTTACTAGGGGTGTCCCACAGGGCTCTGTTCTCGGTCTGATACATTTTATCATATATATATGCTGCCACTTAGCTGCATAATATTTCATATGAATAATTCATGTGCCCCATGCAGTACTCTATAATTGCCTAATTTAGGCCTTCCAAGGTCCTGGGTTAAGGTTAACCTTTATGGGTCAATATTAAGATAGCAGCTCCAATAAATGTTTTCCTCAATCTAGTCACGATGCCCTCTTTCGGTCATCATCTAAATCTCTCCTTTGCTTTTAAATATGTTGTACCCTGTGTAATGTGTTCATGTTCTATGCTTGTAAATAAAGCACTGAGCACGGAAAATAAATGAAAATAATATTACATCCTTGAAATGCAAAAGTTTTTTTCTGTACTATTTTATACTACTAAATCATATACAGTAGTTGACCAGCTCACTAATAGAAAACAGTAATAAAAGCCTTTCAAAACTGCACACTGACTTCACAGTTTTTGTCCACTTGGCTATGTTGCGATCCTAATTCATAATACACTGTAAGCAAAAATATATAATTGCTGATAATGCTGTCTTTTTGTCTTTTAGAAAGTATAAATCTATATCTATTGGATTTTCACAGCTCTTTTTGTCTGTTTATTTATTTAATCTACAGCGGTGACAGTACTGTATGAACAATGGGCTAATTTTACAGTGTGAACTCCACTTATTTGTCTTTTGGAAGTCAAGCTGCCACTGCATTTAATTGTCCTCTTTGTTTCCTCCTGTCAGAATATGCAGTTTCTGCCAAAAAAAAGAGTCATTTCAACTTGGCATCGTTTAATTATTTAATACATTCTCTACTTGTGCAGGAAACTGTCAACTCAACATGGTCAGTGTTTTTGGTAGATTATTATGGAATATATGCAATAAAGACCAGTGGAGGCTGAAGGCAGCCATGTACCTGCTAGCACTGATTCAGTGGAAGACCAAACTAGTGGAGACCAATTACTACTTATTTCGGTTATTATACATACATGGTTTAGACAAACTAATGTATGTTTTCTCTTTCCATTTTCCTCTCTCTCCTTCCAATCCAGACAGGTGGTCCTTGGGCATCCTGCACTGCAGATCAATAAGGGTCTGGGTGTCAGGCGGCTTTAGAGATAAGATTCCGAGATGAGGGCACAGGTTACTGCAGTGTCCTCACTGACTTTATATTACCCATCATCCCCAGGACACAGCTGGGTCGGTGTGTTCCACCAGGCAGCATTTTTCAGTGTCTCCAACCATCCTTAATGCTTTCTACCCACCATAAAGTCTGATATCCTCACAGTCTTAGCGGCTCAGACATGATCTCATAAAGAGAATACATGTCTGGGGATAGCCATGAGGGAGCGCTTGGTTAAATGTGGACTTACAAGATGGCAATGAACTGAGTTTAACATTTCTAAACCAAATTCAAAACTCAAAGGAAGGCTGATGGTCGATTTACCAACTCTGTGTGACAAGTGTGTCATTACTGCACTGTAAGCCAGCATGGCAGAAAAAATCACACCAGAAAACTCCAGTTAAGCATGTAAGTCTATGTTATTTTTACTTCATGATGTAAAAATAAACCTCTTTCAAGGCAGCTGCCCAGGTAGCAAACGAGTGATGGACTATTTTGGGCCCCACTTAGCAATTTTACTATTCATTCAACCACCATAGATAGACAACAATGAGTTCCAGAACAGAGATAACATAACCTTAACAAATCCAGTGTTGGGTCATACAAACATTTTACACAGATTGTATGTAGGCCACATCTGGCCTTGAGTTCAAATGCTAAAACAAACCTTAAATGCAGCCACAATACACTTGCCATTACCATACTTGACCTCTAAGAATCTTAAATGGGCCGGATTTGGCCCAGATTTGTCGGCTACCTAGGTGTGTTTAAGAAAAGTCAAACATAATAAACCGTATGAGGATTTGCGTTTGAGCTAAGTCGTGTGCAAACAAGCCATGACATCTCTTAAGGTGTATTTACATTGGTCTGATTGCAACAAATCCCATTCATTTTTTGCCGCTCAGTGTACAAACCTTTGATTCCACATTTCAAACATTCCTATGCAACATGGAAGAACATCAACAAAAACCAAAATATTTCAACAGGACTGCCTCTAAAATTCATACTCTTAGTGAAAAGATGACTGTGTGGATGTTAATATACTGAATTATTATTACTGATCTCAGCAAATCTAGTTTTGGGCCACAATGCAAATGTCATACAAACATTTTACACAGATTGCATGTGGGCCATATCTGCATATCAAACCTTCAGTGCAGCCACAATACACTTGCCATTGCCATACTTGACCTGTAAGAGTCTTAACTGGACCATATTTGGCCCAGATTTGTCAGCTTTCTCTGTGTGTTTAAGAAAAGACAAGTTATCAGAGTTTGCGTTTGAGCTGAGCCATGCGCAAACAAGCCAAGACATCGCTCAAGGTACATTTACACTGGTCCGATGTGGCAACACATTGCAACAAATTCCATTCATTTTCAATGTTTCTGCTGCTCTGTGAACAAAACTTTGATTCCACATTTCAAACATGCCCATGCAACATGGATGGACATCAGCTGGAACCAAAATAATTCAACACTACAACCTCTAAAATTCAAACTCTGAGTGGGAAGATGACTGTTTAGATGTTAATATACTGGAATTATTGATACTGACTCCAAGTGATAACCAACAATCTCTCCTCTCCAGTCCAAGTCTGCCAAAGCCCAACCAACAAACATTATCAGTGTTTTGAAAAATATTAGTCTAATGATGCACACCATGTTAATTTCCTGATTACTAAAAATAATTACGTCCTTATTGTCTTCCCAGGACTACATTTCAATTAGCTAATGACTATGCAGGACTTGTGGACTGTGTGAACTGGAGGAACTTGATGTTTAAATGGGACAGTGTGTGGATGTAGGCTTTTTTTTGCAGCAGATTTTATCTAGAACCATAATCCAAAAGTTTGGATTATTTATATGGTACATTACCGTGTACTTAATATACATATATGCTTTACTATAAATATTTGTGCCTTCTCATAACAACTTTTTTTTAAAAGAAAAATAAAATAAAGAGGTTGGAGTCAGACAGGGTGTACAGAATCAGTGCAAAACGCTTAAAACTACAACTGCAAAGAAATATGACACAATCATGTTCCCTAACGACAGGTACTGAAGGCGTACCCTTGAGGGTCTCAACACAGTCACAGTATTTGTACCCTAAATGGTCCAAAATTTTTTCTGACAGTGTGGCTAACATTTAGCTTAAAAGCCACAACTGTATTTCTTATCAGATCACTAAAAACAACGCATGGGAAATGTAATGAAAGCAAAACAGCTGTTGCACTAAAGGTACATCAGGTGGCCAATGGAGCTCTGAGACCAGCTAAAAAAAACAAAAAAAAAACACCGCTATGCATGTTCATGTCAAAATGATTCATCCGCCCCTAACAGAATACTTTTCATTCAAGCCTGGAATGCTTTCATTTTTTCTTTACTGTATAAATCATGACTAGAACTACTTATTAAATAGTGCATTAAATGAATAATAATGCAGTCCCTGTCCCACACCACTATCCATTACTGAGTATGTGTCATCACTGCCACAAAAACTCAAACGCATGAGGATAAGTCCATATCTACAGTGGAGTATCACACAGGCTGTACACATACGCTGTGTGTTCAATAATCGTAATGAGGCAGAAAATGCAAGGCTGACTAATTAGAAACATTAGTGCTCACAAGGGAAGCAATAATTACAGATACAGAGCTGAGACTTTAAAGAAGAGCAATTTTCACACCTCACCAATGCTACAGGCTACAATGATTCACTCGTGTATCAGCAATTCCTCCAACACAACGTTGTAATTAAGGTTGCTTCACTGCAGACACTCATGGGCTTAGGAGTGTGTGCTAACAATAGGCACATGCAGCTCAGCAGTATACGCCAGATACAGATACAGTAAGTCACACAAAAAGGCTGTCACGCACCTAGCTATTTGGATCAACCGATTGTGAGTCCCACAGCAGCCAGTCTGATGAAACAATTACTTAAATTGCACAAGCTGAGACATGCTAATGAAACGTCAGCGGTAGGAAGTCCTCATATTCTCTTAAAAACAAAGATGCCTAAATGCAAGGTGCAACATGCAAAGAGTCTTGGGGGGTCCAGCAACCCCCAATTGAGACTTGAAAGCCCCAAAAGACAGTAACAGTCTCTGGAAAAATAATAGAAACTGCAAGTGATGTGAAATGGTTGAAATGAGCATTTGCTTGGGTTAAAAGATGTCCAGTTTGTTTCATTTCCTCAGACACTTTTTTTAAAAAACTTTTGCCTGTGCTCAAATGTTTAGTTTTGTTTCATCGGTAGCCACCCAACCTCTTTGTCAGCACAAACTGTAATGGTCCCTGGGTATTTCGCACACTATCTAAATTGTTCTCAGCTTCAAAGCACCTTTTTAAAGTTTAAAGAACCTCCACATAGTGTAAAGGTTAAATGTTCTTCCAAGCCAAGAACCATTTTTCATACTGGCACATCAATGAAAGGTATTTAGGGAACAAAGCGTGATTGCGCTGTGACAACTCCTGGAATCCCAGGGTCCTGGGATTGCTTAGGGGTGTGGCTTTTATTCACAGCCCCAGATCTTTTCTGTAATTAAAAATATTCATATTCACCATGTCACACATAGGTTTGTAATACATAAATGAGATGCTGCCACACCCACTACTCAAAGTACATTCCCTGAGGTGTACTGGGCCTGAGGAAACAGAGGTTTTAACATGCTAGCAAACTTTACAGTTTTTATGTTTAACTTTTCCCAAGAATGTTTCTGCACAGTTCTTATGATCCAGGTAAATTAACACTTATTACTAGCTAACATCAAACAGCTGTAACAGTCTCATCCAGTTTTGTTCCGCATCTGTCATTCCCCATTTTGCCCTCCCGTCATGTCCTGTCCTTGTATAAGTGAACACGGGCTTTCTGTTTATTTAGACTCTTGGTCACTCCCCCCACTCCAAGTTTTAGTCTTTTGTTCCACCTTTTCCTGCCCCTCAGATTATGTGTTAGGTCCGGGGTTCAATCCTCTGCATCTCCATGTTCTAACCTCCCGACTGGCCCACTGGTTAGTGTTCCGCACTGCGAGAGACAAGGTTGCAGTTTTAAATCCAACTTCGGGACAGCTGCTGGCCTAGTGGTTAGGGAGTTACCCCTGCGATCAGAAGGTTGTGGATTTGAATCCCAGAACTGCCAGTAGCACCACTGTGGTACTCTTGAGCAAGGTACAGTCCCCACACACTGCTCCCCGGGCACTGCGTTGCTGGATGCTCACTACTTCACTTGGTGAATGGGTTGAATGCAGAGAAAGATTTTCACAGTGTTCACTCTGTGTGCTGTGCTGTAGCGTGTTCCCATGTGACTAAGGGCCACTTTACTTATTTTCATCATATATGCCACCTGTTGCAACTCATGGCATCTGTGCAGAAGAAATGTTTTCATAGCAAATATAAGACTATTTACAATTGTTTTCATTGAGAAAGGTGTTTCACTCACTGTTTTGTGGACTAATTCCCTTACATTAACATGGAGGAATGATGTGACCGAGCAGGCACTTATGTAGAATCAAGAACACCTTCTGTATTAGTGCACTTTTTAGGATTATCTGTTCTGATCATAGCTCATGTACTGATGTTTACCAACTTACTGTACACCATCCATCAATACAAGGGGGACACCGTAGAATCACCCCAGACCAGATATCATATTAAAGAAGACCATTCATGACAGCAACATGGTATTGCCATGTTAGTTTGTCTTCTGCTGGGTTTTTTTTTTTAACACTGTGCACACTTACTTGCCAGTTAGACACTTGCTTAACTATAGCTCATCTTTTTCCATGCACAGCATGTGTTAGTCATCCCCTAGCCCTTCATTAGTGGGCTCTTTCTGACTGCAGGACCACTGTTGCCGGAAGATCATTAGTTTGGTGGACTCTTCTCAACCCAGCAGTGACACTGAGGCATTTAAAAACTCCCAGAAAAGCTCCTGTGCCTGATGTACTCCGACCAGCATGACACTTACCTTGTAAGTGTCACTGCTGTGCTGATAATGGTCTATCACAAAAAAACATATCCGGCCATTAATGGTCCTATGGTAGGAGATTACATCTCAGATTACATCTTTTGTTAATTGTCTAAGTGAAAATACAACAGAACAAATCTCAACAGTTTCTGTAAACTGAAGGACCCCATTTTATGTTTTATTCTTTTGTAATGCATTCATTTAATAATGCATGAACAGTAATGCATTAAAAGGTGAAGGAGTGTGTTCTCTGTTCTCTGTAGACCAGAGAACACACTCAGAAAATCAAAGTTTTGATTTTCCGAAAATCAAAGTTTTGGATACAGCTGTGTAGTTGGTGCAATAAATTGGCTTGTGATTGTAGGTTTAAGGTAGGCGTAGCTAACAAACTGGCAATCTACTGTAAATACATTAACAGTATATTAGCAAGAGTACTGATGTTTTAACCAAAAGGGAGCAAATCAATTCATGGTGCAGGATGTCTCATTTGAATGCATGCAGCGGTTTGAGAGAAATGTGCTTAAAATGTTAATACTGTAGTTAAAAGTCAAAAAGCACAAATGACCTCTCTCAGTTTTCCAGCGCTCCACATTCTGACTGTTCCAGAGTCAGTGAGAGTGTGTTTTAGAGTGGGTTTCCACAGCATGACTCATTTTTAACTCCTGTCCTGCACCTCTGCCTTGTGATATTAAAAGAGTAATGGCCTGGCTTTGGTTCAAGCATTAATGATTGAGATTAAATGGCCTACATTTATCATCCAGCATTGATGGCAAAAGTGACAGTTGTACTGAATGTGAAATTCTCTCTGTCTCTTCCTCTGGCTCTCTCTGTCTGCCTGTTTCTCTCTCTCTCTCTCCCTCTCTCTCTCTCTCACACACACACACGCACACACACACACACACACACACACACACACACACACACACACACACACACACACACTCACTTAAATTCTTAAAAAGATTTCCACTCAATTAAATGATGTTCTTTCAAAATAAGCTCATTTTGTTGATCCAGCATCATTTACTAAAACAAACTTAACCTATCGTTTTCTCAGCTCATTAAAATTGATTTGCTTATATTACTGTAACTTATTTTACTTATGTCAGTTCAACCTTTCTTACTAGAGTTGGTTTGAAAGTGACCACTGTAATGTCCAGTCATTTGAGAACCGCACTCTGCAGGGAACACCATAACTCACTTTTACAGCCAACAATAACTAGACAAATCAAACAAAATATAAGATAAGTAAGTAAAACAAAGGGAATAATGCATATCCAAATAGATGGAGCCAAACGCCAGTGGGAAAGCTGTGTGATTTACTCAAGAAAGTTGTACTGACCAAACATTTATCAAGTAAACATTATGGTGTTTCATTGATACCACAGATTTGTTAGGTACATCAGTGACAGAGACATGATCAAAAACAACAACTGTTCAACAAAATCTTGTCTCCTGTGCCTGTCTCTCCAGCCACTAACGGCAACAGGCTACACTAAGTTTTATTATGTTAATTCAACTCAGAGATCTCATCTGAATACATGGACTCACCAGAAAAGATCTGCTAACTCAAAGTCGCTGAGTAATGTGGGATGCTGTAAGTGTAAGTGTAAGTGTAAGTGTAAATATATTCTGTTTTAAGTACAACACATTTTATTTATTTGGGTATGCATCTTGTGATACCAGGTGACAGTCCATTGGACTTGATTGTCTTTGGCTGATTTAACACTCTTGACTTGGGATAATTGCATTTTCTGAGTGCCACTTGAAAAATGGATTTATTTAATAAATATTAACTTGCTTTTTAGGAGAGTGCACACACACATCATAATATCACTTAATTGTCATATCAAGACCTCATCATTTTTAATTAGCTTTTACTTTTACACTACTTTGAAAATACCAGCTGCTCGTGACACTGTGACGTAACCAATGTGCTGACGGAAAGTGTCTCGGATTAAAAATACATTACATTAATGAAATTAATTGTAAGGACATTCATTAATGTTAAGCATCCAATAAAATGTCCATTTCAGAGAAACGAGGCTTTCTCATGGCAGCACGGATAAGTAAATGAAACTGAAAATGAAAATGAAAATGAATATTCTGTATTTCTGAATGCCAGCAATAGCGAGGGAGACTGTTCAGATATCAGAAAGCATCTTTTTATGAACCTGGTGTGACGTACACAGTGGGTCACTTAAGGTTCAAGGCTGCGTCTGAAGACTTGCTGATGCAAAGGAAACAGCAGCATCTCTTTTAGTTCCTGACTATAAGATAATATTTGAAAGTTAAAGTTGTATGACAAAGGATCACTTGCAAATTTTGTTTATTTTCTAACTGATGGTGAATATTTTAATGGAAAAACTTTTTAAATGACACATTTTCACAACTTAAATGCATAAATACCATTTATTGACTAAATACCTGGAGCCTAATCTTGGAGCCAACGGGCGCGAGGCAGGGACTCACCCTGGGCGGGGTGCCAGCCCACCACAGGGCACACACACACACGCCTACGGTCAATTTAGAATCCCCAATTCACCTGACACGCATGTCTTTGGACTATGGGAGAAACTGGAGACCCACACCACCATGAGGAGAACATGCAACGCCACACATACACGGACCTGGATTTGAACCCCCAACCCTGGAGTTCTGAAGCAACAGTGCAACCCACTGCACCACTGTGGGGCTAAGCACATTTAATATATAAAAAAATGGCCAGAACGTTTGTTGACACACTAATGCTTCCTCTTTGGTAAGCTCTGAGAACTTGTTAATCCAAGCCAGTTTATGTGACTAAACCTCTCAGGTTGTTGTGTATACACTCAACAGACATGGACCCACCTGAGTGGCTGAATGAGGATCTGAAACATTTAAAAGATAAGTTTATAAGACGATAAAAGAAATCTAACGTATTGCTTATAATTTTTAATGCCTGAAATGCTATTAGGGAATAGAACTAAGAAGAACTGTTGAAGGTTCTGGGAGAGTATGCAATTAAAAATCCACACCTCAGTGCTAAGGACCAGCAGGATGATTTTGCGGGCACAGGAAAAGTGATGCACTGGCCCACTATGCAGTGTAGTTCCACAAACAGCATCTACATGGAAGGGTAACAGTGATCTCATCATAAAAGTCAACATCTGAAATGTGAAATACAGCTGTACAGTTGTTTGGGGACCACACATATCGAGCGTGTTGTACGTCCTTTTTCCTCAAATTCCAGAAGCTTATTTCATGCTTTTGGAGAACTTCTTAGTAGTTGGTGCTTTCTAGTTTTGAACATTTTGTCATCTCCAGCCTCTCACTTTCTTTAGGCACTGTTTCAATGTGATATGGCAATTTTCCATGTCTTTTTCACCAAATGAGAGATTTTGTTTCAAGCGAACCACAAAGGTCACATACCAGCATGAAATCAATGTAAAGAGGTTCTGCGTATTTTCATTTTCCAGAGTCTTTTATTAGAGCAAGAATCAGTCTGCCTACACTGTCATGCTTAAAAAAATGGGACTTCAGAGTATTAAACACCAGAGCATTATGCTCCATCTACCCCCTGGAGAAAGCCTGAAAGAGGGTGTAGGAGGTTCTGGCTGGTACACTAAATGTGCATTCAATACCATGACAATTGCTGCATACAAAAGCACTGGCTGAAATCATGGTGTCAGTGAAACAAGTTAGAATTATGAATATGAAGCATATGTAGTTTCACAGGGTCTGGTCACACCTTCCTTTTGTAACAGAGCTAATTACATGACTGGAACAACCATGACTGGAATTTCCCAGTTACGTCATTTTTTGTTATAATGATTTCTACTGAAGATACAGAGTTTATTTGCCATTTACATTTTGTAGTTTCTACTGCTTGAAGGAATTGTTAATGATATCCATTCATCCATTATCTGAGCCACTTATCCTTAACTAGTGATGCTTTTCGTCTGGCACAAGGAACTGTGCCGGGCCACATACAAATGTTTTTCCATTACAAATAAAGCTAGCCGTACCCAAGCCATATCCGTGCTGTTGAATGGCAGGGGCAAAATCAGGCCACAGCTGAGATGACTGCATCACTGCTTTCTGATTGGTCGAAATGTTGTCAACACAACATGGAAAGAGGCCATTGTTTTTTACTGTCTGTGCAAAAAAACAACAATTGAGATACAAACTAACAACTTGGAAGTCGACAAATACAGGAACTACTATCTGTTTGGGCTGAAGATAAATTTCAGTGGGAGTTTTCTATGATGCTAACGAACTTATCTTTAACACTGTGAGAAATGCGAAGGTGTACCAGGACAAGTTACATGGTTAGGTTTTCATCACACGGCTAAAGAACACTGAGAAAAAAATTCAAAACTCACACAAGACTATAAATAATACAAGACCACTTTCCGCTGATTTGACTCCATGGACGCAGTTTTGGGACGACGACAGAGAGTTGTGCTGCTGACGCGTCAGAAACACTGTTACCAGGCAGAGATACACTGAAAAATCAAAGTGCTGCAAGTTCCGTGCCATCGCAGTACAGTTTAGGTACAGCATAGTTCCTGCATACTTGTGGAATAGTGCCTTAGGGTTGCAGGGGGTGCTGGAGTCTATCCCAGCAGTCATAGGGCAAAAGATGGGGAAGTGTCCTAGACAGGTCACCAGTACATCACTGGGCAGAAACTTATAACTAGGGGCAATTTAGCTCCAGTTTATCTGAGATGCATGACCTTGGACTATGGGAGGAAACCAGAACTCCCAGTGAAACCCCACATGCACGACATGCAAACTCCACTCAGAAAAGTATCAAACCCAGAACCTTCTTTTCTGTGAGGTGAGAGCACTTTCCACTGCACCACTGTGCCACCCCATTGTTAATGATATGAAATAAGAAAATTAGACAAAGATCAATAGAGATGGTTTGATTTATTATACGGTACAAGAAAGGCACAATACACAATGCACCTTACAATTCAATTCATGCAATACAATGAAGAAAGCTGCACAGTGGTGTAAGGCTATGCAGAACACAATAGAATCAGACAGAGTGCTTCTGAGACCTTAAAATGACATGATAAAGAATGTACGGCGGATGATTACATGTTTGCTCCTCTGACAACACACAGCTGTGTCTGTTATTTGTTGTTTGCTATGCATGAAGCCGGAGGGCAGAATCTGTTTTTAAATCTGGTGGTCAGTGTTTTGATCCAGCTGGGCCTTCTTTCACACTCAAAATGGTGTGGAGGCAGCAATGGTTCTTAAAACAGTAGCTTGCAAGTTCAAGACACAATACATCTGATCAGATCCCGAATAAGATCAAACTCAAATAAGAGGTTCTTTACGGAACCAGAAGTTGTTATCCTGCCTCACTCCAAAGAACTGTTTAGCATTTTATTTGAAGAACATGAATATTTCTTTAAACACATGATACTTTGCTTCAACTCAAGTGTATTTCTGAGGAATCTAAACTACGTTTTACCCAGTTTCACTTCACCCTCAGCTCCAGACGGTCTTTTTTTCATTTTTAATTTCTTTCTGATCTGTTAGTTCAGCTCCTGGACTACTTTACCGTCTCTCATACTTTTTCCTTTGCCGCTTTAGTTTTTCATTTGAGAGCAAAAACATCTCAAAAAGAGAAAAACAGCACCTATCAAATGTCAGATGTTATAATGATAAATACTGGATATACTGCAAAGATACTGATGAGGGTTCAAAAATACAGTCACATCACTCCCATTCTCAAAACACTTCACTGGCTCCCTGTTTCACTGCGTATTGAATATAAAGTCTCACTTCTCACTCATCAGTGTGTTTATGGACCTGCCCCAACTTACCTCAAGGATCTTCTCACTCCTCAAACATCCTCACGTTCCCTTCGTTCCTCCTGTACCTACTTTCTCAAAACTCCAAGGACTAAGCTTCACACAATGGAGGATCGGGCTTTCTGCGCGGCCGCTCCCCGCCTATGGAATGCCCTTCCAGACCACCTGAGGGTACCGCAGACTGTGGACACTTTTAAATGTGGCCTGAAAACCCACCTTTTTAAAAAGACTTACTCTTGTTGATTTTATTCTGTTGCACTTTGAGATTTTAATGGAAAGTGCATTAGAAATAAAATTTATTATTATTAATATTATTATACTAGGAAATTTCACCTCACTGTTTTTTTTGTTTGTTTGATTTTTTTGCAAGGCTACATTTGCTTCTTAATCTCTGTTCATTTTGTCTTAGCTGTCAAAACAAGTGCCTCAAAGGGTTCTGCTCTACTTATTGTTTATTTCAACAGTCAGCGTGTTTTTGGCTTTGTAACTTTAGAATAAATACACTGTAAAACTTAAGAAAGGTTTGGTTTTCAGGAAAGGTGATGTGTTGGGTAGAAGAATACAGTTAGAAATAGGTTTGGTTTCTGATTTCTGGGAGGTCTGTAGCCATCAGAGCATACCTGATTTAATGAAGACTGATTAGCTGAACTAGTGTCACACGCACCAGACCGTGACGTGCACGGGATTCCAGAAATGACGCACGTCACAGGGTATTTAACCGGCATGGCGGCAGTTTATCATCGCTCAGTCATTGAGTCAAGTTTCCTGGCCAGCTCACCAAGTGTATTCGGTACCGTGAGTAACCCTGGTTCATTCATCTCTTCTCTTATCTACCCTTTACTGTGTGTGTGTGTGAGAACTCTGATTCCAGTGGGAATCGTTACTCTGTTTCCAGAAAGTTCTCAGATCAAAGCGTGTGGTCTGCCAACTCACTTCGCCTCTGTCTGCGATTGCGTTCATCCACCACGCTACACTGGTCTAACTGTGGTTTCAGCTCTTCTCTCGTCTGCTCCGTGACAACTGGGATTTGGATTGTATAACTGTAAACTGTCATATGCCCACAAAAATTTAGTCACATGAAGTCCAACATGACTGGTTAAGTTATCTGATAGAAATCTGATTTGAATTAGATTTGAAACCACCTACAAATGTGATTTAAAACTGACTGGGGAAAGTCTGATTCACGCAGCTTTTTGCCATTCTGATTGCAGAAGACCTGCTCAAGTCAGACAGAATGAAAAATCAGGTTTGAACTGCCTGTCTGAGATGTTTGCACAGAACTGTATGTTCACAATCCAGTGTCCACTGTTACTGGTACCAAAAGAACGTGTCTGAAATTCAGTGACATTTTATCCCGTCTTTTCAGCACCTGGTTGTACATTGTGTGTACTTTTCTGCAGTCTGACCCTTATTACTGCCACAGTTCTGTAGATTTTTATCTCTTTGGTGCAACCGGGAGCAAACAAGGAGCACTGTTTTTTCTTTCAGCTGTTCAGAGATGCTTTATCATGTTTTCCTATGCAAAAGTACTGGGAAATCCATCTTACAAGAGAAGTAACTAAACTGAATAATATTACAATCTGCATTTGTGCCTTTCCAACCCATTCTAACCTTCATCACTTCTTTTCAGTTCGGATTCGAACAATGTCCGTACGGCAGCCCTGCCCTTTTGGCTCAAATGATCATACATACCCAAAATCTAATCAAGTGAAGGGGGAAAAAAAACAAATTGGATTTGGGTATCTACCCATGCTGTCTAAACATGGCCTAATTACAGCTGTTCTTTTTGCATTTTCCCGAGCTAGCGCCGTTAATTCATTAGAATCCACATTTGCATTCATGCCACATTAAAAATTCACGACGTGATTTTTCATCTCTGCCTTCAAACATGTCTGTGGAGTTTTTGTTGTCACTTGATCATTTTTATATGTAATTATGGAGTGAGGCTCTGTTCTCATCTGCAGGCTAGCAGGAGCATTTGCAGTTCTCTCTGACGGCAGCAGACAGTGCATACGGCTCCTAACCTCAGAGGAATGCTGCGTTAATGAGGCCTGTAATTAGTGCAAATCATAATATGCAAATGGTGCTGCATGCAAAATGCATTTGGAAAGTGAAGCACGGCAAAATAAATAAATAAATAAATAAATAAATAAATAAATAAATAAATAAAGAGCTGAAGTCGGGACGGAGTTATAAACGCATAGATTTCGAGGGTTGCTGCGCCCGCCATCGTGACTCAGAATCTGTTAATCCTGTTTAGCATGCACTGTATGTGACGCTCTCACTTGAGGATGTTTCCCAAAGTTTGCCACAGCTCATTTGTGCACAGCCGCTCCAGAGACTTAGCTGAGACACGGCTCCAGTCTCTTAACAAGCCAAGCTTGTCAGGGGCTTATTGAGGGGAGCAGATTCTCCTACCGCCAGCACCGTGAGGAACAACACTAATGGCAAAAACCAGCCAGAGCACATGGACAATTTAAAACGCCAGATATCTGCTGAGCATCGGTGGCTACGGGGGCAAAAACTGAATCATTATTTGAAGATAATAATTGGGATGTGCTAATGGATTATTAAGGATTACTGGTTATTAACGAACAGATACCACTGTATGCAGGGCTGACTGAATTGTAAAGCATTAGATTACAAATACAAAGCCGATGATGATGATGATGATGATGATTATTATTAATATTATTATTACTGGTAACACTTCATAATAAGACTAACCTTATAAAGGCTTTATAAATGATTTATCATTAGGTTGTAAATTAGGTTGTAGACAGTTTACAAATCAAATAAGCAGTTATAAACAAGTTCTAACAGTTGTCATACATTGATGCCGGCTCACTATTTGACAAGATCTCAGATCTTTCTAGTTGCTGAGCTCATCTTGTCACTTTCTCAGGCAGAATGTTAAACTTTCAGCTTCATCAGGTATTTGTTAACATGCTACTACTATTATAACACCAGATCTTGCCAAATAGTGAGCCTGCAACTTGTTTATAACTGCTTATCAATGATTTATAAACTGTCTACAACCTAATTAACAATCTGATAATAAATCATTTATAAACCTGTAATTAGAGTAGTCTTATTGTAAAGTGGTACCTTACTATTATTATTATGAGTACATGCAATAATGTTTACTGCTTGGAGTATCTGTATATCTTCTACTTTTGCTTCTATTTAAGTTATTTATTTTTCTCTGCTCTAGCTTTTATGCCATTACTGTTCTTTGAAACCTGCAATTGCATTTCACTATATGCTGAACTTCTGAGCTTTTCATTCCATTGCTTTTCACAGAAAGCCACAATAGTTTGTTGGTATGGAGACTGAAGACTCCATGAAGTGGGGAAAGAAACGAATAGTAGCTATATAAGCAATTCAAGCAACAAAAAATGCAAAATTGAAAGTGCTGATACTTGAGATACTGTAAAACTGAAGTCTAGTCTTTCCCTTCAAGGGCGTACCCAGTAAAAGCAGATGTGTATCCATAGATGTGTATCCAACAGCTGGGTTTCAGAGAGGCCAATATGTGCGTGCGTGCATGTGTTTGGATACTGAGGAGAATTTACATGCATATGAAAATAACAGCCTCTCTTAGTCATAAGAGCGTGCAAAGTAAAAAAGATTCAGCGGTTAGATACAGAAGAGAAAGCAGGCCATTTTCTTTATGATTTTTTTTTTCATCCCAACAAAAGAGTTGAACTCAAAAGACAACCCTTTCAGAAATCACATTAGATACGGCGTCACTTCAGGAGGCTCTCGTGTCTGACCTCCTTCGCTCAGTCTTATATCTGCAGTGCCATAATTACAGCCTCACTGTCCTCTGGTCATCTGCTTTCATGTAGGTGGTTCTGCAGTGCATTAAGTAGTTTGTTCTTTCGCAAGGTCACAGTGCCACGCATCCACACGCACTCCCTATTCATTCTACAGTCGGCCTCACACGGCTCCGGGGGTTGGAATGTCATTTATTTTTAGCCTTAAATGAGCAATGTTATTTCAGTGTGCTTTTGACTCAGAGTGATGGAAGTTGCAAATGACATGGGACCACAGTGGATATGACCAATGTCCTTTTATTCTGAATTTCAAAGACCAGAGGACTTCCAAAGGGTCTACTTTTCAAGAAATGGAAAATCTTGAGCTGGCACTTGAATAACTACATATTCTCAGACCACGTACCTCCATTATTCTTTTGTAAGCATCGTGGTCCATGGCTGAGAAGAGACACTTGAGCCTAAAAGACATTGATCATTTCTGTTACTCAGTTCACTGCAGTGTTCCATACTGACTGTCCACTTCATTAGAAACACTTACTCTGAGCTCCCACTTACTGACCACTTTAATAAAATCCATGCTGGATATGTGACAATATTTCTTTGATGATGGAACTAAATCTCATGTCTGGAACTAAATCTCATGTCTCCAAAACCTTTTTTAATTTAAACAGTAATTTGAAGCATTTCTATTGGCCCATTGATTGCTATAATTATAATATTATTATTATTTTCTCAAAATAGAGGATACAAGGTCTTTTTAATAGATAATATGCAATTTCACAGTAGCAATTAATATACAGTTTCACACTAGTGAAAAAAAACTATCCTTATGGTACAAAACTGTGAAAATATTACCTTATATTACAAAAGTGGGCAAGTACAAAGGTGTAAAAGGGTGCAAATGCTTGCAGTACTATGTAGGAGCAATACAGATTACTCAGATTGTTCATAGTATGCACCTGAATCTATTCACACTGTATTCAAAGATTATAGCTGGACAAACACACAGCATAAACTACTAGAGGTTGCATGACTTCTGATTTTTTCTAGTCAACAAGTCATTCAAAAAGTAGTTGAGTAGTTGACATTACAAAAAGAAGCATTCTAATGTTCTAGGGGTCGGTGAAAAAACTGACTCTAGTGGCAGGAGAGTTTTTGTTCTATTTCAGTTAGTCTTAAACTCAGAGGCTCTGTTTACAAAGTTAACAGACCACCTGATGTGACCTGCAAATCATCACACATTTCAGAATTTGTCCTTTCATTACAAAATCTAACAGACGAAGCAAAAAACAAACTGAGCCTCAAGCAGGAGCTAGGCTATCAGTGGTAGTCAGCTAACAGCTACACCTAGGAAATGCAAAGACAAGCTAGAACTATGGCTAAGCATAAGGCAAAAACAAACTAAAAGATCTGTAAGATAATGGTTAATGATGGTGGAGGTGGAGCACTATGGGTGAATTGCCAAGGAACCAGAGGGAGAGACACTGAATGTGTTACAGATGTATCAGTAAGCAGTTAATCAGTGCTTTCCTATTAAAGCAGACATTATTTGAAACCTACTTGTTCCCTTTTAGGTGGTTTAACAAGTACAGGGGTTCGTGTTTAGCAGAAAAAAAGTTTTTGACCTTTCCTCCTGGGCTTTCACCTCAGTCTAGTTGACTGCTGGCCACAGCACCAAACAGTGGACATACAATATATGTTATTGTGACACACCTCTTAATTAATGGACAATCATAATGTTTCAGCATACCAAGACATTTTGGACAACACCATGCTTCCAACTTTGTGGGCAAAGTGTTTGAGAAAGGCCCTTTTCTAGTCAATTCAATTCAATTCAATTTTATTTATATAGTGCTTTTTACAACCAAGTTGTCACAAAGCAGCTTTACAGAGTCC